>CM034155.1:156962312-157562312 GCA_019776745.2 Taxus chinensis | reverse complement strand
GATTATTTGCCTTCACAAACCACTAGTATTTTTACTAGATAATTTCTTGAAACCTTAATTTTGGGTAAAAATAATCTTCTCGACAGTTTGGAAAAGGCATTATATAGGCCTCTGGTCACAGTTTGACTAGGTCAAAACTAGACCATCATGTTCGCCTAGAATTTATAGTATATTTTATTTTTTGGGTCGGATTTGCGTTCATTTGAAAACATCTCCCATAAAAACCTAGGCGATTCACCAGGTAGTTTACTACCACCAGGCACCATACTACCACTAGTACTTACCAACACCATTTTCTAAAGACACGTGACTCATTGAATTTACCGATGCGTGAGAAAGGGGTTGGCTGTTGACACACTACAAGGAGGTATTGCAGACACGTGACTTAGTGAATTTTCCTACGAGTGACTCAGTTTTCTGTGATGCAGGACTTGTGTTTCCCTGACTTGTCACTCATTTTCCTCTGACACGTGAATTAGTTTCGTCTGACGCACAACTTATTGTTATACCTGATGTACGACCCAATTTTCTCTGACGCGTGACTTGCTTCTTTTGCTGATGCATGAATCTATTCAGAATAATGGAAGGTGCTAGTCCTTAGAATACGAAGACCCAAAAAGTAACTAAGAAATATCAGAAGTCCCTTTTTAAGTATTTTGGAAACTCTGCTTATACAAATAGTGAAACTACCAGGAACCATATAGCTACCACTAGAAAGAATCAGAATATTGACTATGTGGAAGGTAATATCGAGATGGACATTCATTCTACATAGTATCAACCAAATGACACCTATGATGATATCATGCTATATCTTGAAAATATTCTTCTTGTTTGGGTGCAACCAAGAGTGCATCAAGATATCACCCATAAAATTACTTAGAAAAATGGAACACAAAAATCAATTACAAATTCTGGGTCACGAAAGAGGAAACTAGGTGATTGTGATATTGCTCAAAATTCTACTAAAAAAAGTAAAACATTAAAAACAAACAAGAATATGTGGACCATTGGGAGGACAAATAAGTTTGATTGGGCTACCAAATTTCTATTTATCAAACCTGTACAACCATCTAGTTCAGAAGAGATCCCATCTAAATGTACATGTACAATATGTACGTGTAAAATTGGGAAAGAAACAAAAAATGCAAATGAAGCTTGACACTATAGAAAAACATTGTGGAAAAAATATTTGACTGTAATGGGGACGGATGGCTAGAAAATAAAAAAACACATGTGGAAAACTGAAAAAGAATGCATGCATGTTAAATAAACATTGGATTATGAAGTGGAGCAAAAAAAAAATGCAAACATATCGTGGAAAATGGAGGAACAATCACATCACAAATTGGTAAGATGAATCAAACAAATCTACATGTAAAAATCATACAGTTCTCTACTTTATTTCACATACTAAAGAAAGGAAGACCGATTTTGGATTTCCTCAATTTAAAATTATTGTATCAATATAAAGGAGTTCCCAACATAACTCAGTCTCATTGGTCTGAAAGTAGTGCTTGCGAAATGGCAAAATGCCTTTCGATGATAGAGAAGGAAGATTTGAAAGAGAATGTGAAAAAATCAAAGTTTATCTCTCTTTCAATTGATGAAGTGACAACAATCGATAACATTGCATGGGTATGTATCGACATCTATACTTTTGAAAATCATATAAGGACACCTCATATGCTAGGTGTTATGAGAATGGTTGAAAACTATAATGTCAAAAACCTACATAAAATAGTTATTTCTCATTTGAAAGATATTTCTAGAATGACTGATTATGAAATTGCAATGAAGTTGGTATGTGTCAGAGTAGATGGTGCATCAATCATGCATGGCCACCGAACATGGTTGTGTGTTAGATTACAAACAACAGTGACCCCATATATGCTACCAATTCACTCTATGGCTCACAGAATGAATTTAGTGTATAAAATGGTAAGTAACTACGAAAATTTTGCTAAAGTGGAAGACATTATAAGAGAACTTCATGCCTATATGGAAAGTAGCCCAAAGTGATTTCTTGAGTTCCAGAAATTTGCAATTGGAATTACAGATGGAAAAAAACTTCTTAAGGATGTTGAGATGAGATGGATCTCTTTGTATGAAACTGCATGCAGAATTCGTGAGGAGTATCCTTCATTGGTTGGTTTCATGCACAAATATCGTCATGAACTTGATAGGGCAAGGGACTTGTTGTTCTGTTTAACTGATTCGGAGACATTTCTTCCATTGGTTGGTTTTCTTCCAATGTTGCAGGAGATCAATACACTGATGAAGAATGAAAAAGGGAGATTAATCTATATTGTGAATTTTATACGGATGAAAAAAATAGTATGTCAAATTCTTGATGTCTTGTATAATTTCCAATTTAATTTTGATACACCTATTTTCAAGAATTGGAAATCTTTGTTAGATCTTAAAAATCTCAGTAACTATTTGAGATTTAATATCCACAATCACCTTTGCATAAATGTTAATCGAAGGGACATATCATTTCACGTTTTGTAAAAATGTCAAGCTATTCCAGGATCGAAACGAGAAGATATTCCTATTACACGTAATCTCTTTGAGTCTATTATAGTTGAAACAAGAATAAAGATTAAAAAAATTCAGAATCCTTATCATCAGAAATCATAGAATGTTTCTCCAAAGATAAAATTGTTGAAGCAATGGGTGTGATGAATCTTAATTTTTGGAATATTAAAGGTGGTCGTGCAGACTTTGTAAGAAAAAATCTCCATAAATCCATGGGTACAATAATGGAACATTTCACAAAGACTTTAGAGTTCAAGGGTATGAAAATACCATGTATACTGAATGTTGATTTATGAAAGTTTCAATCAACAAATTTTGCAGAAACAATGACGAACCAATAGAAAAATTTAGATGAACCTTTTGAAAGTGTTGTTATTACAAGGCTGTGGCAAGGAATCTATCAAATTTATATCTTACAAGAAGACATCAGTGAATATTTTAGATTATATGAGTTATGCCAAACAATGATTTTGGGGTCTGTGGAGGACAAAAGGGTTTTTAGTGCTTTATCATTTATAAAATAAAAACTGAGAAACAAGTTGGATAAAAATCTGGAAAGTTGCATGAGGTGTTATGTATCTCTCTACTCTATGGAAACCTTTCCTTTCGACAAAGCAATTGCGCATTGGAATTCCATTTCCGAAAGAAGAGGTGTGAATAATACAGCTACAAGTACAACTCTTCCCAATGATAAGAGTGGAATTGGCGCATTGTCACACTCTACAGAAGATAACATCAAGTTTGAAGAAGCTATTGATAATGGATTGTTTCAAATTTAAATAGGTATCTCCTTGACCTTACTTTTATTGTTTGTCTCTTTACATTTTAACTATGGTTATTTATTCAATTTCATATCAACTCTGAAGATGCAAATATTGACTAAGGAGGCTTTTTATAAAAATTTTCTTCAGCTCATATTATCATTAAAGATGTTTCATGTTACAAGTATATATATTTACATTTATTTAAATACAATTATTTCATCTTTTTTTTTTAAAAACAAGGGTTGACATCTATCCGAGGAAGATCACACTTCTCAGGACTGACTATATCAAAAAAATCACCCATCTATCTACTAATCCATTTCTCATGTTGAGTTTTCTTAAATCAAATATCTAGCACACTACAAAGGATGATTTCTCATATTCCTTCCATAGGCTTTTCCAAAGCCATCTAAAACATAAGAGGTAACTTAAACCCTATCATATGACATTTCTTGATTTTTTACAATTATGTTTAATTTATTTTTTTATATTTGCAAAATTCTTTGATATATTTTTAAAATTTTGTGGGATAAAATCACACAATTGAATTTTCCAAACAGAGGAAGAATTTTCCATATTAATATGTTTATTTCGTAACACATTCGAAATTTTATACAATTCATCATCCACAATCCTTCTTGAAGCTAAATCTATGTCCACATAAAATTCATCATTATTCATATATGTTTTAATGTGATCATCCACATCTAATGTCTTCATATCCCTATCATAATCCTGACAATCCAATTATTATTAAAACAATTATTTATCTATTTTAAAACAATTCAATTTTTTAAAAACAATTATCCATTATCATCATTCATCATCATCTATATATATTCTAATGTCTCTACCATACTACATTCCAAATTTTGAAGCTAAATATACAATCCACATACAATTCATGATAATCCATATCTATGATTCTATTCTAATGTCATCATCCACATCTAATGCAATCATCATTACAAATAGAGAGAAGAAGATTTAACTCTTAGTATTAAGATGTATGTGTCATACCATATTCCAAATTTTCTTAAAACAAATAATTAACCATTATCATAACACCATCACATTCAAATGAATCATAACCACCATATACAATCTAGAAATTCTATACATAATATAAAGGAAGATATAAAATTAAACATTCTAAATTATTTCAAGTTTCAAATTCCAAATCCAGATAATAAATTTCAAATTCTATACATAATATAAAGGAAGATATAAAATTAAAGATTATAAAGTATTTCAAGTTTCAAATTCCAAATATATATAATAATTTTCAAATATAGATTATAAAGTATTTTAAACCCTCAATCTTTCCACCCTCAATCATGAAATTTCTTAACCCTCATTTTTTTGTACCCCCTTCCTCAATGGCTTCCACTCCTTTACTCCTTTTAGTTTTCCCAATGGCTTCTCTACCTGTACCCCTTTCCCCAATGGCTTGAATAATCCAAGAACTAATGAGATCTTCCACAGCACTTTCTAGATTCTTTCCAATTCTTTGTTCTTCCTTTGTTGCATATCCATGCAATAGTAAACTTGGATCTATAACTGCCTTGGTTTTGAATAAAATTTCAGGGTTGAAGCCATTCTCTTTAATTATCCGCTTCAGTGTATTGTTTTGTTTGTTAACCAAAAAGAATATTTTCCTTCAAATTCTTCGCTGCAGATAAAATTTTCTTCACGGTTTCCAAGTGAACTTGGAAAACCTTTGGTTGACTCTTCAAATTTTCATATTTCAAATACAAGAAAAAGTGATGTCAATTAAAAATATTACTAAAATAAGAAAAGGTCAAATTAACAAAATTATTGTTTTGAAGTTATAATACTTACAACCGCTCTACCTCTTTCGACATTTACAATCGCTACCAGATCCTTGTCCTTAGACCATTTGTTAAAATATGCCTAGGATTCAGTACTAATATTTTCTAATTTGTTTAATGCTTTATCCAAAATGTCGTCTTTATAGTTGTTGTTATACGTGACAGTCCCACTTCTTACTTGGGTAAGTAAGGAATCCATCTTCATAGGTTGATTTTGGACTACAACGTATAAACTATCCCTTTGCCAATAATTTTCAAAATGACTTATTATCTCATTGATTAATACCATTTCCTTTTTCTCCCATTCTATGAGCTGACCGATATGAGGTATAATATACTCATAACCAATTAAGTTCTCTAAAGGAAATGGTAACAACTATTCACCATTTGTATTTGAAGAAGATGATCTCACTAGAGAGGTATGGGGGCTTTTGGGTTGATCGACTACTACTTGTTTCTTCCTTTATGTGGCCTAATCCTATTTGTGATAAAATAAATCAATATTCAAATAAATAAATCTAAATTGAAATGTAATGAATGTCGAATAAATTATGTTGAAATAGAAGTATACCAGCTGGCCTTGAATCATCTCACGTGTATTGAAAAATCCTATTGGGTCATTTCTATCAATGCCTAAGTAATATTCATCTAAATGTATATTATTTAAAACTGATATGGATGTTGCGTTGGGCAAGCCACCGAGAGAGAGGGTTGGTATTCAATAGGAGGAGGTAATGTTTAGTGTCCCACTAGAGGCCGGAGGAATTGGAATGCGTTTACCAATGTTCTTTTTTACTTATCCTTTGGTTGGCATTTTGAATATTATTGGAGGAGGAGGGGTGGTGCCGCTATCTATACAGAAGGTGAAAGACTGTAATTTACTAAAAAGTTAAAGAAAAATCATATGAAAAACTATTAAACTATGCAAAAACTACGAAATTATATGAAGTACTACTCAAAACTTGCACTAAAGCAATAAAATAGTACGTTGTTGTTGAGAGGTAGCTTTTCACGGTGCTTGAGGTGGCCATATTGGAGTAGTAATTGGTGGTTTTTGAGCTATCTATTGCTGGGATTGCTGAGATGGTTGTCGAGAAGAGACAATTGCATGCGACTGAATTGAGCGAGTTGGTGAAGATGATTGACTTTGAGAAGTACACGTATAGTCCAAAATCCCTGCAATGTCAGCAACAATTGATTGTATGTCAATTCAATATGGTAAAATTTAAATGGTAAATTGAAAATACAAAATGGGAATTTGTAAATAATAAATGTTTAGGTATTACTTCTCTGGTGTTTAATGAATTCAAACTGTTGGTGGTTTGGAGATGAGTGAAATTCCATTTCAGATTGTGAATCTGTTGACACCTCAGCGTTTTGTTGGCCTCTTCCTCTTGATGCCACCTTTTTTTGAGGAAGTTCCTCCAATAATCTTCTCTGCAAACAAAATATATTTAATCATATTCGAGATGAACATCATGTTAGTCTAATGTTAAAATACAAACTTTATAGTTTATACTTTTTGTTCTTGAAATGGAATTGACAAATTCGTCAATGCCTCATCTGTGCAAGTAGGAATTGGTTTATCTTTTAAATTTAGAAAAGCCTCATAATAAAGGCCAAGGAGATAGTTTGTGGAGTAAATGAATAGTTTTACTGAAAGCATTGCATTTATATTGTCAGATTTTATTTTTTGGATAAAAACGTGCACCAATCAATTTTTTTCTTTCCGATAGCTAAAAGAATGTATGCAATATCTCATTTTGGTATTTCCAATTGGCGACCCTGCAAAACTATTCTAGCTTGAAGGAAGGAAATCATAGTGGAATGAAAGTGGTGTGTAATTCCTTGTGTATCCACACCGAGTTGCAAATGCCAAAATAACGTTGCAATTAATATCAATTTGAATTGTATCAAAATCAGAAACTGAATACCAAATGAAAATTGAAAAAAGTTTACACATACATTCAACATGGAACCTGAAATTTGATTCTAGGTACTTCTTATCATCTTTGATGAGTGTTGCCCTCATTGTAACAATGGGTAAAATTTTTAATGGGAGGCTTGTTAACCGATGAATATCAGCAAGGTTGACACTAAATTTAAACATTCGACCATCGTCCACAGTAACAATAAACAAACCCTCCTCTGTATTGTACGAGGATAGAAGGTAGTTCATAATTTCATGGTCTATTTTGAAATGGGGCATCCTAATGAGACCAAAAAATTCATATGCATCGAGTAGATCCTTGTATTCCAAATTCATTTGTACAATTGTCTAGATGTGGGGGCACAAAAGGTTCCTGTATAGTATCTTACCTTTGGATAGGGTTTGTGAGTTGACTGGATTTTCTACTTGATTTTTGTCTTGGGATTGGGCTGCAGTTGTAGTCACCATTGTAGTTGTCCTTGAGCTTGATTTTACCTAACATGGGTTCTTGTAAACAAGAAAATTCGGGAGCCGGAAAGTGTACACAGGAAAATGACTAGTGGCTGGGTATTTATAGGAAAAAATTAGGGATTTGAAGCCTAAGATGCACAATAGGGTACCTTCCTATCGTGTATCAAGAAAATTTGTTGACACGTAATAGGAAACCTTCATGTCGCATGTCAGCAAAGTTTCTTGACACACAATAGGAAGGTTCCCTATCACGTGTCAACAAAGTTTCTTGATGTGTGATAGGGAATCTTCCTGTCATGCATCAAAAATGTTTCTTCACGCGTGATAGGAAGGTTGTTTGTCACACATCAACAAAATTTCTTGATGTGTGACAAGAAGTTTCCCTGTCACGCATCAAGAAACATTATTGACGTGTGATAGGTAACCTTCTTGTCATGTGTCAAGAAATTTTTTGGACGCACGATAGGAAGGTTCCCTATCGTGCGTCAAGATACATTGTTGACGCGCGATAGGGAACCTTCCTATCACGTGTCAAGAAACTTTGTTGACATGCGAAAGAGAAAATTTTTGTCGTGTATCAAGAAAATTTGTTGACACATGACAGGAAGATTCCCTATTGCGCATCGATTATGAGTCAATGTCTATAGTATTCCTTGAAAAAATAGCAAGCGAAAATTTAGTTCTAAAAAAAATGGAAAATTCACCTTTCAGTGAAACTAGTTCCAGGGATATTTGCCAGGTATTTTCCACCTCCAATTTCCAAGAGGTCTCTTAAAATGAACCCTACAAATTACAACCCGTGGCTCCAGAAAATGTGTCCTCGTTTGAAAACCAT
The DNA here is from genome assembly GCA_019776745.2 of Taxus chinensis. Classification (NCBI taxonomy): domain Eukaryota; kingdom Viridiplantae; phylum Streptophyta; class Pinopsida; order Cupressales; family Taxaceae; genus Taxus; species Taxus chinensis. The sequence goes on along the minus strand of CM034155.1, from coordinate 157,553,939 downwards.
TTTCTAATTCTCAGTCTCATCGAATCCGATGAATTCTCTCTATATAAGGGAACTTGTAGGAAGTTTCTCATTGCGCGTTTGTCCAATGGATGTCAGTTTTGGATGTGGTTTTCTGAGCCCTTGAGATAACTTTAGATCATTTACAACTAGGTCAATTACAACCGATGGCCCCAAAAAACTAGACATCAATTTTAAACCGTTCACCAGTTTTGAATTTTTTCAATTCCTATGAACTCTTGGTATATAGGTGGACACACAGAAATTTAACCATGGTTTGTTTTCTCAGTGCAAGATAATTTTTGAAAGTGATTTCTTAGCCTCTGAGCCTAAATTGAAGGTTTTTGCAACTAGTAGGGAAATGTAAAAATAAAGTTGTAGGACCCCTGTCGAGTTACCTAACCACCGTGGAAAATTGTTGACACTTGTAAATAACTGTATAGAACTCTACATTGTGACTTTTGTGAAATTTGACTTTTGGGAAAATATTATTTCTCTCTCTTTCCTTTCTCCTTCTCTCTCCTTGGTTATGAAATGAAGTAAAATGAAATGAAATGAATACATGTCTCTAAACCTTTTGTTTCAAATTCAAATTATAATCATTATTATATGTAAATGGGAAATTGAAAAACATTAATTATGCTAGATTAGGTTGGATTTCATGCCAGCAATTTATCGTTGATTTCATGCTCGCATGATTTTGCAGGATGAAAGAAAGATGGTGAAAAGGCATTATGGAATTCATTGTTTATTATTATAATTTATATAGGTCATTGTAAAATGTATATATGTGTAATGTATTCCCATGTTACAAAAAAGTTATATTTGAATTTTTCTAATATTATGACATGTTAGTTTTAGGGATACCTTCGAGAATGTGCATTTAATCATAGGTGTAATTTTGATTCATAGTTATGTATGGTATAAAATATTGATATATATGTTAAATGAATTTGAATTTAATAACTTGTAGTGCATTTCCATTGTGCAATATATGATTAAATAAATTGGTGTTGTGTTTCTTACCTTGAAAATGTAATAAAGGAATCTAACCACAATAGTCAACCCTAGTATAAGATTCGTGCATAACTTGTCTTCATGTGTGATCCTTCTTAGTTTAGAAAAAATTGAAACTGTAGAATGAACTTAAACCTTGTACCTGATGGAACCTTCTAGTTTAGGTAAATAAGACCCACTAGTTTGAGTTTAGTGTCATAGTCAGTAATTTTAACGACATTTTCATGAACCCATTTTTTAGGAATGACATGGTCCACACTTATCCGGAGTATGTGGTTTCTTTCTAGGTTTGGTAACTGTGTTTGGGGTAAGGAGAATGTATTCTCTTCAGGTCTGATACCATGTTGAGTGGTGAAGACCACCTTGGAAATTTCCTTAAGAGTCCTTGTTCGAAGCAACGACTATGCTGTGTAACCTTACCATCTATGGAGTAGCTTCTATCACATTTTCTTCTCCCTATGTTGGTGCTTGAAATACTCTAGCCCACATTCATTTGCCATGGTCAGTTCTTTCCTTGGCCGATGATCTCTTAAACGCCCAAAATTTGTTCTTTGTTCCTCTGACCATATGAAAAACTCTGTAAATTGGGTATAAAACTCTAGTTGTCTTGTTCTTTCCATTTTCCATAGTAAGGAATTGTTGTCCCTGTCATTTTTGTCCCAAATACCTAAAGAAAAATGAATGGATGTAGCTCGGAGGAGTGTGTTTGAGCTTTGTAACATTTCAAAATTCTTTGTCCTTAAAGAAAATTTCATCTCCGGGCTCAAACAATTGTCTTCCTGCATTTTACAGTTTGACTGTTGAGTTTTCCCTGTCAAATTTTCATCTCTGCATTAGTTGAAACGTCGACCCTTTTGGTTAGATGTGGCTCAGCGGGGCACTCTAAAAATTCTATGGATCGTCTCGACCAAAAATTGGTCCACGTGGAGGAACGATGCTCCTTTGAAAGTTCACTTTTGGGTTTGGCCTTGGAGTTGCATCAAGAGGACACGTGGAGGCTTCCACTACTTTTCCCAGAATTAGACAAATTTTTATGTAGCTAATACAGTTTAGCAGGACAGGGACACTTGGTGAGCACATGCTCATTCAAATTCTTCACTCTTGGAGACCATCTTGAAATTACGCCATAAAGACACATGGAGGCTTCCTCTGGGTCTTCTCATACTTAAACTTTTTTTAAAAAAATTGAGACGCCTGAGACACTTGGTAGTACTTCACATGTTTGGGGACTGGCCTTTGAGTTTTATTTTAAAGAAGCACCAAGAGGACACTTGGAACCTTCCTCTTACTCTGTCTTTTGCTTGGAATTTTCAACGGCCAAAGGAGACTACCGCGAACCCTAGACACATGGCGCCTTCCGCTGAGCTTTCAATTTTCAACAAATTATGCTGGGATAGGACATGTGGTGAGCCTACGCTCATTCAAGGTCTCTACTTTTGTGGACCATCTCAAGATGCATCATTGAGATGTGTGGCAGTTTGAAAATTCAAATGGGTGGGGAAGCGGGCCATCGAGGGCAACTTGAATTTTTTGCCTCTTGTCATCAGAAGGGTTAAAATCATCAAAATGGCCTGCAATCCCGACAAAGGGTAAGTGAAAATTTGATGTAAAGTTCAACAATAGATGTGCGGACATCCGCGGTAATTTTGGAAAAAAAAATTGTGAAAAAGGGGGTTAAAGTGTAGAAAGGAAGTGCATTTTTGCTAGGACCCACATTGGGACACATGTCAAGCCCATCTTTTAAAGGTGGAGTGCCAGAGAAAATTGAGAAATTTTGCATTTTTTCCAAAAGGTCTAAAAATTAAAAAGGAACCCCCAAGCCCGTCTTAACTTGAATATCCCACATGGACGGTCCAAATAAAAAAGGGAAATCAATGGAAATTTTGCATCTGTATCTGATTTTCTGCTATTTTTGCTCTAAAGCTCCTGGGGCTGTGAATTTTTCTATTTTTTTATCATTTCTTGAAAGCTCCTACTCCCCAAATGAAGAGGAACATTAATTTGATATCATGGTTCGATGGGGAAGGTCTGAAAACATCTTTCAGCATTAAAGATGTAATCTGACTGTTGGATTCGACCTGATCTTTCTTTCCTTGGCACGCAAGAGACCTGTTGATATCATGGTTTGGTGGGAAAAGGTTGGAAAATGTCTTTTACCATTAAGATGTGATCTAACTATTGGCCTTGATTTGATTTTTTATTTTTTCGTTAGCATGAAAAGAACCAAATTTGACAGATTAGGGGTGGAAGTAGTTGGTGCATAAGAGGAAGAGTAATCTGCTAGATGAAACAATTGAATGCTGAGATATTTGAAGAAATATTCCTCCCTAAGCACCTGACAACCTTTTTGCATATCTGCTTTTAGGGGTCATGATCAAAATCATAACAAACAACGGTGCTTTGAATTTTTTTTGGGTGGAAAAATCTATTGTAAAAATGTTATAAATTGCCTGAATTTATTGTGCAAATGGTTGGAGTGTTAGAGGTTGGGAGATAATTCCTAAGAGAAATTTTTGACAGAGCCCATCTTTCTGAGAGACTATCTGAGGAACCTATTTATTTATTTTGTGTTAAATTTGATCATGTCAAGGTGGTTACGAGTGTATAGCCATTGACAAGCTTTGATATTGTTCTAGAAACTTTCCCATGCTAATAAATTTAATCAAATTTGATTAAATCTATGTTGATTTTGAGAAAAGTTGTGTCTTCTTCATTTCTGAATGTCTGCAAATAGTTTCTCTTGTTCCCATTGCAATCTTACATTGAAATCTGTTTTAATCACACAAGATCTTAGCTTCGTAATAGTTTGGTGGCACTTATAATTTCATTTATCAGGAGAGCTTTCATTTGATAGTGAAATAAATAAGTTTAAAATCACTTTACTCCTAGCATGATGATTAAGATTTTTTGTTAGCCTTTGAGGGTATCTTAGGCATGATAAAATAGAGGTTGGTAGTGTTTAATTACGTTTTTCAATTTGATCCTTCATTTTGGATCCTTAAATTTTGTCTGAAAACGTGCTAATCAGGGCCTCCACTAAAAGCACACCATTCTAGTTAAAGGGACATTTTAGCTGTGTTGAAGAATTCCATTGATCAAGCCTTCCATTTTTTGTAAAATTTCTCAAAAATCTAGAAAAACAAACAACATTCTACAAAAGGGTCCTCTCAACCTGGTTGAAAGGCACAACCATAATGTAATGAGGATATATAATATCCTCTTAAGGGTGCTACCCATTTATCCACATCTGATTGGCAAAGAGAAACCTGCATTTCTTCCCGAGCTATAAAATGACACACAACGTGCTCTGCTTACCTCTAATATTCATATCAAAACTTTGATTCTGCTTAGCTTCTGAGGGAGAACCAATTTGGGTAACAACAACATGGATGAAATGTAGAATATAGATGTTGGTATAAATTTTAAATGATATCGTAATTTCCTAGATGATGATTTGTTTCATATGTAGATGATTGTGGATTTAGATTTCATATTTTATCTTGGATGTTTTGATGCGGCCATGAGGCTGAAGGAGGTATTATGTGTTTTGTTGGTAAATATATTCACAACAAACAACGGGGGGTTTGGAGACCAACCACATTGGAATGCTAGTTGAATTCAACAATGGTCACTGTGGCAACATGTATTTTTGTGTTTGTGTGTTTGAATTGTTGTTATGGGGTTCCCATGGGGGCGATCACCTCCAATTGTGACCAAGGTGTTATGTGTTATCTTTTATGTAGCTTCCTTTATTTGATTTTAGTATGTGAGTTATAGTGATGTAATCTCCTTTAATTAATTACTTTAATGGTGTCTAGATTATTAAATTAACTTTTTTGCTAAATTAATTTTGAATGAACCATAAGGAATGCATTTACTAGATTGGATGGCTCTTGTATTTTGTGTTGTAAGTTGAGTGCTTCGTATCTTGAGTGTTGTACACTCTACCTCTTCATGGAAATTATAATTTTTCCTAAGGGCCAATTTTGAAGGCTTTTGGGACAAGTTAAAATTGTCCCACACCTCTTAAATTGCTATGCCAACCCTACCTATGGATTCAGGGGTCAAAAATAGACCTCATTAAGTGTTTTGTAAGTCAAAAAAGTTACATTTATTGCAATTTTCTTAAATGGGTCTTTAAGTTTGTCCTTAAGGGGCGTGCGTTTAGATTTTGTGTGTAAGTAATTTGTCATTCCTCTCACCCACCAATTTATGGTGCATTGGGGTTCAGGTTTGACTTATGAGGTGTAACACCCACAAAAATGACATTCTAGAATCACGTTGAAACCCTAAATACTTATCCTAAAAGTTGCGACAATTTTTTTGTTTAAGTTATAAGAAGGTTACACAGGGGACAACCCCTAGGATACATTAAAATATCTTACACCGATATTTTCAACCTTACAGTAATGGAACCAAGTTTATTCTAGAGATTAAATATTTTTAACTCATCTCTAAAGTTAATTAATTAACATAATCTCAAGTTTATCTCTAAGGTCCATTAACCAATTATCCACTAGGAAGGTACCATAGATTAATTTACATAGCTAAATGTTTTCTTCTCTTTAGTTAATGTTCAATTCCAACATGGTCAATCTTATACTTAGTCATTTTATTTCATCATCCAATTAGCTTTAAGCCCCCATATTTAATTAATTTACTAAAACATACTATAAGCTAGGAAAATAAACTTGCACACTAAGGTAATTAAATGGCTCCATTCATTCATTTACACATACCCTTAAATTTTAAATAAAAATATTTATTAAAATATATTCCTACCAACAAGGTAGGGTTGATCCTCAACCCTTAGACCAAATCAATCTTGGCCATTAGATACCAGGGTTCCAACTAACCTTAAAAATCCTTATGAATTCTTATTAAAACCTTTCCTTTATTCTAAACTCCTCATTTGGTCTATTTTCTTTTATTAAAATTGCAGGTTGGAGAGAGAAGGAAGCCATGAGAGTAAGAGAGGAATAACTATGGAGGATTTTCTTCAAGATCAAGTTTAGATTTGTTTATATTGTAGTCTTATTGTTGTAATCTACTTCATTCAAGAATAGAAGCAGGTTTTCCTTTGCAATTTTTTTTATTTCAAGCCATTTATATTTGGGGTTCTCCATTTGGCGAAAAGCCTTCCTCCATTGTTATAAATGAAAAAATATTTTTAATCCACCACTTGGAGGTTTTTATTTCCCAATCGAATGGATTTACTTTTTGTTTTATTGTTGGTGATTATTAGTTAAATTTTACAACTTAAAACTTTGTACAAACTAGTTAAAATTTTCGCATAGGCACGAATCCAAGGATTTCTGTCGTAAGTGACATAACCAATGCCCAGAATAGACCAAATGTCCTGGGACCTTTGCCCTACCAAGTGAAGGTTTTGATACCGCCACATTAGCTTTAGCGGCGGTTAAGAGACCGCCGCTCTGCACAGGGTGTCGGTCCTGTTTCTAAAAAATAGAACCATTAAACTCGAGATTTTTTAAAAAACAAAAGTTACAAGGGTACTCAAATTGTCATTCAGAAATTACTTTTACATGTCTAAGTTATTCATTTGTAGGGTTTAACTTCATTTACTCATTTCTTTGGTATCAATTTACTCAATTTAAACATTTCCTATTTTGATAAAAACAACATCTACAAGGGTCAATTTCCATTTTATTTACAAACTCTCTTCAAACAATGCAAGGAAATGAATAAGGCAATATAACTTTTTCATTTGCATGCTTTTCAATTAACACAATGGAATATACTATTTCTTTCCTGTTTCAACTACAATTTTCAACCATTCTCACAACCAATTTTAACAAGGTTTTAAATAAGTTTTGAAATGAAATATACTAACTTTTTAATAAGGTATCTACACTTTGGTGAGAAATGGAACAACTACCATGAGATAAGTTATTTCCCCTTTATAGCTTATTTTCCAACAATACAGCTTACTAGTAAGCCTTTACACAATATTTCCCATTTTGATTCTTTTCTTTCCATACTATAATTTTAATGAGAAGGTAGTTTTACATATTTTCAATGAAAATTTTCAAAGAATCTTTACAACTTACAAAGCTACATCTCTTTTAAACAAAATACAATATTACACATCTTCCACCTTGAGTGGGAATAACAAGAAGACTTAATCCCAAGGAATGATTTCTTAAAGGCACCAATAAAGCTCCAAATTTCACACCACCAAAAAGAGAGCTCCACCATGTTTCCTTTGGTCATAAAAAAAAAGGGGGGGATAGACAACACTCTCCACCCAATGAAGAATTACAATGAGGAGGAGAATCCATCTTCCTCATTGGCCCCAGAGCCCTAACAACATTGCAATGGAAAATTGATTCAACTCATGGCAATAAACAAGCTTCCACAACACAAAAAAACATTTCACAACCATTCTAACCACATTTTAACCATCAACAACACAAGAATGAAACACAACTAAACAATAAGTAAACAAGGCTTAAAAGCGAAACCCACAAGAGTAAGACCTATGGGGAGGCCACTTATGCATCCCAATGGGAATGGGTTCCCACCTTAAGGCCTCTAATGCATATCTCAAATCCCTTACATATTCTTATGCCTCCCTCATAAAAGAAAACAAGTAAGAAATGTAAGCATTCCTTATCCAAGGTGGGGCACCCAACCCAAACTCCCTCCAAAAAAGAAAGTAAACTCCTATTCCTCTCTACAAGAAATATAAACTCTTATGCCTCCCATATGAAATATCCCTGTAGTCCCCTCCTACACCATGTTGGTTCTCAAAAATAGTCTCGCCCCAGTTTGCCTTTGAAAATCTGTCGATTTGCGGCCTCTATCACTTTATTTTTCCCGTGTTGTGCCCAGTTAGTCTTTGTTGCCATTTTTAATCTATTCTTGGGTCGAGGATTACTCATGGGTCCTTGGTTCACTCCTTTTTTCTTTTTTCCTCTGGAAAAGGTCTGTAATTTGGGTCTCCCCTTCTTTGTTCATCCAAAAACTCAGATTTTATCATATTTTTTGGTCTCCACATTCGAGAATTTTTCTTCCTTATCATTTTTTCCCTAAATACTTGAAGAAAATGAATGGATGTAACTCTAAGAAACATATTTGAGCCTTGTAAACCTTTCTAAATTATCTGTCCTTGAAGAAATTTTCATTTTCTGACTCGGATGATCATTTTTCTATATTTCATGGTTTGACGGGTGTTTTCTCCGTATCAAATTTGCATCCTTGCATTAACAGGGGACGTGGATTCTTTTTGTTGGTCACGGGATGATGGGTGAATGATTTAACTTATCACTTTTTATTGAAAATGGTGAAAAGGAAAATTTGGTCCACGTGGAGGAACGCTCAATCGTTTGATTGGTCTCTTTTGGTGCTTACGTGGCTTCTTGGAGTAGCATTGGGATGGACACGTGGCGGGTTCTGCTACTTTTCCCAAACTTAGACAATTTATTTTACAGCTGGTATACTTTGGAAAAAAAAATTGGACACGTGCCAATCCTGCGGTCTTTCACCGGGTCTCCGCTAATTAGAGAAAAATTAAGAGGTAGCAAAAAGGTCTCACTTTGACCCCGCAGGAGGACACATGGCGAGCTCGTGCTGATTTAGGGTCTCCTCTTTGGGGACCATTTTGAAATAGTGCCTTGGAGACACGTTGAGGAACTACACATTTTCGGGGGTCGGCCATTGAGTTTCATTTTAAAGAAGCACCAGGATGACACGTTGAGGTCTCTGCTCACATTGCATTTTACTTAGACTTTTCAACAGCCAAAAGAGACTGCCTCGGAGCATGACATGTGGCACCTTCCGCTAAGCTTCAAGAATTTAGACAAATTTTTTTGGAACAAGACACAAGGTGAGCCCGCGCTCGTTCAAGGTATCAAATTTTTGGGACCATCTCAAGATGCGACATGGTGACACGTGATAGTTTGAAAATTCAAAGGGGTAGGGAAGGATACCGTCGGAGGAAACTTAGATTTTTTTCCTCTTATCCTGAAATGGCCAGTAAGCCCGATAAGGGAAAATTCAAAACTTTTTTTAGTCAACGGCGGAGGTGCAAACTCTTGGGGGAAATTTGGAAAAATTTCCTTTCGGGAGAAAAGAGTTAAAACATCAAAATGGCCTATTGTAGTCAATATTTTCCCCCGGTCAATGGCAGAAGGGTAGAGCTATGGGGAAAACTTGGAAAATTTTCCCTTTTCCAAAAGATGAGTAAAATGGTAGAATTTGGCTGTGGTTCCACTAGGGCCCACCTTAGGACACATGTCAGGCTCATTTCCTAAGGGTAGAGGTGCGGAGTAAAATGGAATTTTTTTCCATTTTTCCAAAAGGTTGTAAAAATTCAGAGGAAGACCCTGGGTCTGTTTTTAAGTTTGAATCTTACATGTGGATGACCCAAATTCAAAATAAAGATCAACGAAAGCTGAGAGTCTGAATATGATTTTCCCCCCATTTTACTGAAGCACGCCTGGAAGTGCAAGTCTTCATGATTTCTTGGTATTTTCTACACGCCAAGTAGCAAGGAGAGTTAATGTTGATATTTGAGTTTGGTGGGAAGATCTGGAAGACATAGTTTGCCATTAAAATGGTTTGATTATCGTGCTCGATCATATTTTCCATTGTTATTCTCTCGATCACGCAAGGAGCCATATTTGATAGATTAGGGGCGGAAGTTGTTGGAAAATTGAAGAAAGTGTGATCTACCAGAGGAAGGAGTTGAATGCGGGAGATATTCGATGATATCTGCCCCCTCGAGCACCTGGCGACTTTTTACAGATATGATTCTGAGAATCGTGATCATGATCATGACAAGCACTAGTAGCACTCAAGGTCTGAATTGAAAAGGTTCCTTCTTGTAAATGTTATAAATGGAAAGAATTTTTCATGCAAATGGTTAGAGTGTTAAGGGTAAGGACTAAATTTTCTAATAGAAAAATCTTGATACAACCCATCATTTTGAGAATCCTTTAGACAAGCTTGTATATCTCTTTTGTATTAAATATGATCATGTCAAGGTGATTGCAAGTGTACAACCATTAAAAAGCTCTGTGACTGTTATACAAACTTTCCGTTACTGATAGATTTAATCAAATTCGAGTTATTCTGTGTTGTCTTGAGTAAAATGTGTTTGTTTTATTTTTGAATGTATGCGAGTACTTTTTCTTGTTTTTGTTGTAATCTTGTATTAAATCTGATTCAATCACATAGGCCCCAATCCTTATGACAATTTAGTGGAATCTGCAATTTCATTTCTCAGAGGAGCTTTCATCTGGGATTGGAATAAATGATTTAAAATCACTTTCCTTTCATCTGTTGACAAATATTGTCTATAAGCCTCTAGGTGTACCTTAGGCGTGATTTGACTCAGATCTTGATGCTTTGTTGGATTTTCTAACTTGAGCCTTTGTGATAAAATCTCAAAGATTGTGTGAAAGAGTCCTAATATGGGCCTTCATTGAAGCACATGTTCTAGTTAAATAAACATTTTAGCTATTATGTGGCATTTTGTTGGTTTAACCTTCCATTTTGTAAGATTCCTCTAAGATTTGGTGAATCAAGTTCATCATGTCCCACCTCCCACAAAAAATTCATTCAAAAACAACCAATCCTACATGTACTACCCCTATTTGTCATGTGTACATACAAATGCATAATCTCTATTACCAAAACATGTAGAAGCAATTAGGGTCCCAAATGTCTTTAGTAGCCTAACATTTCCCAGAAAATATCTCCACTATCTAGAGTGACAACTCGAGAGAGTTAGATTTTGTTGCATTGATCATATTTTCCCCAGGGTCTCCTTAACATCTTCATTAGGAAAGATATCTCATCTCCTCCATAAACAATAGGCTACAAAGGGGTCCTCTTACTCTGGTTGAAATGCACAACCTAAAATAGTGAGGATAGATCAAATCCTCTTGAGGGTGCTATCTATTTCTCCACATTTGAGTGACAAAGGGTCAGTTAGATCTCATCCCTGGATACAAAATGACTCACCATGATCTAATCTATCTCTAAGCTTCCTCAAACCAATGATGCCGCTCAGACTTTGAGGGAGAATAAATTTCGATACCAACACACCACACTTAGGAAATCTACCCAAGAACCCAGCAAGTATAGCAAAACACTCAAAACAAGCACATATGCATGTCAAATGAAAGAAAGAATTTAACAAGAGTTTAACTCCTACATTTCCATGGTAGAGCTTGATCCAAGATGTATACCCCAACCTTCGTCAAGCCCAAAAAACACGAAGAAGCTCCAAAAAATCCACAAACACTTCCCAAAATCCTCTAGCTCCAAAATGGAAGAGCCCACAAGAATGAAGTAACCCCTAATCAAGCAAATGAACTTGATAAAATAGAAAATGGAGAGGGGAGGGCGAGGTGGCTCCATGTGGGATGCCACATCACTCATCCTCAACTCAACCTCAAAAGTCAAATTTCAAACTCCAAAGCACAATTAATAAGTGGGTGAAGAAATGACATATTACTTGCACACACAAACCAAGCCCACACCTCCTAAAGGCAAAATTAATTACATGAAAGAAAGTGCACTCAACATTTTACCTTTTTGTCTTCCCAAAACCCCTAATGGGTTCTAATTTTGACCCCCAAACCCATAGGTGGGGTTGGCATAGCAATTTATGAGGTGTGGGACAAGTTTGACTTGTCCCACAAGATTCCAAAATTGGCCTCTAAGGCCAAATTCGAATTTCCATGAAGGGATAGAGTGTACAACACTCAAGATCCCCAAGCACTCAAATATCAACACAAAATCCAAGATAAATCTAGCTTAATAAATGAATTCCTTTTGTCACATCTATAATTAGTTTAGGACAAGATTAATTTAGCTTTAATTAAGACACTACAACCCATTAATAATAAAGGGTAAAATACATACCCCGAATTCCAGATAAATTATAAAATGAATTACATCACTGAAATCACATACTAACATCGATTAAAGGAAAAATAAATAAAATAAAAAACATCACCCCTTGGTCACAATTTCCCTCTAACAATAAATCCAGCACACACACACACACACACACACACAAATACATGTTGCCATGGTGACCCTCGTTGAATTCACCTAGACTTCAAATGTGGTAAGTCTTCAATCCCCTTGTAGTTTATCATGATATGTTTTCCTATAAAACACACAATAACTCTCTGGCCTTATGGCCATATTAATGATATTGATGTAATAAACACTTACATCTAAATACCAATTTTGAACATCAAAAATCATAACTTTTATAGCTAAAACCAAGTAACTTAACAATTATTCCCATTTTCAACATTTCAATTCTAATCATACATCAGTTTGTAGCTATGATCAAAGACCAACTGGATCATCATATTAAAGCAATATTTTCACTCATTCACAATTTTTCCAATTTCTAATATCAATTAAATCACAAAAATAAAATTTAACATCATAATAAAAACCAATACGAAAATGATTTGAAATATCAACATATGTTTAGCTTGACAACACATCATTTTCTTCCATACTGAATGTCTATTAAAATTTAATTAGTTTGGTTATAATAACATCTATCCTTCAATTCATGTATCACAACGTGTTGATGTCATTTTTCTATTAACATCTATTGGTAATAAAGCACAATAGTGTCTCTGTCTCCTATAGCAGAGATAAACCCAATACAACAAAACAATCTTGAAGAGTAATGCTATCACAAATTTTTTACGAAAATGTAAACATTCTAGCTAATTGTTTGATCCTTAAAAGTAAAAAAGGGTCTACAATACGATGTATAATTAAAATAATAATAATCAAAACACAATGGAATCATGATGCCCCACACAACTTATTAGTATGTTAATTGATATAAGATAGCAAGGTTTACGATTATAACAATTCATAAAAAATGATCATGTTTCATTTAGTGTTGAAGAGAAGTGGGAATTACATGAGGTGGAGTTGAGGATGAGTGATGTGGCATCCTACATGGAGCCACATCACCCTCTTCTCTCCCTTTTCTATTTATTGAAGTTCCTTTTCTTTTTTGGGAGTTGCTTCAATCTTTTGTGCTCTTACATTTTTGGGGAGTTAGAGGATTATGGAGTTCTTGTGGTCTTAATTGGAGCTTGTTGGTATTTTCTTAGGTTGGAATAAGCTTGGAGATTGACTCTTGGAACAAGCTCTACCATGGAAAGGTTGGAGCTATACTGTTTTTTAATGTTCTTCTTTTATTTTGTGTGTATGTGCTTGTTTTGAATGTTTTGATAAGCTTGTTGGGTTTTTGTGTAGATTGCCTAAGTGTGGTGTAGGAGGGGGCTATTGTGAGGATTCATGTCAGGAGGAATATGAGTTTATTTCATGTTTTGGAGGGAGTTTGGGTTGGGTATCCCACCTTGGACAAGGAATGCTTGTATTTCTTACTTGTGTGTTTACTAGGGAGGAATAAAAGAATGAGGGAGGCATGAGAGTATGTGGGAGGCATAAGAAGTACTTGAGGGAGGCATAAGAGTGTGTAGGGGTTTTAAGATATGTATTGGAGGTTTTCAAGGTGGGAACTCATTTCCCATTGGGAGGCATAAGTGACCTCCCCATAGGTTCTTACTCTTTTGGCTTTTCATATTCTAAGCCTTGTATATTTTGTGGTTTTCCCTTCTTATGTTTATAGTTTGACTTGAATGTTCTTTGGAATGGTTGTGAAATACTTGGTTTTATGTTGTGGGAGTTTGTTTGTTCCCATGTGTTGGATCCACCTTTTATTGCAATGTGGTTGGTGCTCGGGGGCCAATAAAGAGGATGGCTTCTCCTCTCCATTGGATTTTTTGGTTGGGTGGAGAGTATTTACTCTCCCTCCATTTTTTTTGTTGATCAACCAATCATGAAGGATCTCTCTTGTTGGTGATGTGAATCTTCGATCTTTTGTTGGAGTCCTTAAGAAATCCCTTCTTGTGAGAATCCTTATTGTTATTCCCACTTTAAATGGAAGACATTGTAATAATCTTGTGAAGAAAAAGTTGCAATCAACTATTGTATATGAAATGTTGTATTGTAAGTTGTAATTTTATTTGAAACATTTCATCAAAGAGTTGGAAAATTTCCATTCTCTTTAGATTGTAGTATGGAAAGGAATAGAGCAAAATTAAAAGCATGCTTAAAAGCTTAACTTTAGTTTGTATTGTGAGAAAAGAAGTTCTTTGTTTTAAAAGAAATGAACTATACTCAATGGGAAAAGAAAGTTTACTTTCATTGTGAAATTGTATTATTGTAAATGAGAAAGAAGAAATATAGAAGTTGTAATATGTTAAAAATGTATGCATAGTAAAATTGTAGGTAGAACGAAGTTGTTAGTAGTTGTTTGAACTAATTAAGTTGTAGTGGAAATGGAAATAAGCCACAAATTTGAAGTATATAGTTGTGATAAATGTTAACTATATTATTTTGTTAAAATGAATCATTGTTGTTATTACTATTAAAACAAGAAATGCTTTAAAATGAGTAATTCTAACTATGAAATGAATAGATGGAATTAAATCCTACAAATGGAAACTCAAGGCACATAAATCAAGTTCAGAATGTACTTTTAAACAGTTTAGCAACTTTTTTTTTTTGGAAATTTTTTATTTTTGAAGGTTCTGTTCCTAAGGAACAAGACTGTCGCCTTGTACAGAGCGGCGGTCTCATAACTTTTTCTCAGGTAAGGTGTCGGTCTCAGAACCACCACTCCGTAAGGTGGCGATTCATGGGTTTTCACCTAGGTAGGGCGGCGGTCCTAGGACTGTCGGCCTGCTCTGGGTGGTGATTCTGTCACTTGTGGTGGAAAACGTAAACCTGCACTTGTGTAAATTTTCACTTGGTCAAAAAATAATTTTAAGCTTGTAAATTCACTGAGGACACCTCCAACAAATAAATAATGGCTAAATCCTATTATTTAAAGAAAAATAATCTCTAAATGGTAAATTAAAAACACTCTTTCTTATTTATATCAATGGGGGTAGGGTTTTCGCATCTAAAGAACCCCAAATACAAATAGTTTTGAAGTAAAACTAGATTGGTAAAGGAAATCCCTTCAATCCTTGAATGAGAGAAATTAAATGATAAAACTACAAACTAACTAATCTAAGCTTTATCTTCTATAGACTCCTCCATACTTCTTCCTCTTTTGCTCCCATGGCTTCCTTCTTTCCAACCTGCAATTTTAACAAAGGAAAATTTACCAAAGGAGGAGACTTGGGTAAAGAAAGAGATTAAATAAAAATTCATAAGGATATTTAGGGTTAGTTTGGAACCCTAGGATCTACTGGTCAAAATTGAATTGATCTAAGGGTGGAGGATCAACCCTACTTTTTTTTGGTAGGATTGTAGTTTTTATATGTTTAAATTAAATCTTTAATGGTATGTGTAGATGGGTGAATGGGGCCATTTAATTACGTTGGGGGTGTAAGGTCTTTATTAGTTCTTAGTATGTTTAGAAATGTAATAAAAAATACTTTAAGCTATTAGGATAATGAAACTAAATTAATTGAGCATGAGGATAACCATATTAGGATTGAACATTAACTAAAGAGGAGAAAACATTAAACCAAGTAAATTAAATTATGGCACCTTCATAGTTGATTATTGATTAATGGACCTTAGAGATAAAATAAAAATATTATAATCTTTTAACTAGATTTAGTTCCCCAATCGTAAAGTTGAGATTAGTGGTGTAAGTTAATTTAATGTACCCTAAGGGTTAACACCCTTATAACCTTTTTTCTTATAACAAAAAAAAATTAGTCGTAATTTTTGGGATAAGTGTTAGGTTTTAACATGTTCCTAGAATATCATTTTTTGTGGGCATTACATACCAAGTCTTACAAAGTTAGATCTAGAAATTTTACTTGTCATCGAATGAATTCTTTATGGAACCCTAGATGACACAAATGTAGATAGTGAAATATTTGTACTATGACTTAAATTCTTGTTATGACCTCTTTGGTTCGTCTCAACTAAATGTGTTACCTTGTTTGTTAACAACATAGTACCTTTGTCTTTCTTGAAGGTTGTTTAACATAAATATGTCCTCTCACCTTAAACTTATATCTAGTTGAGGCGTAGATCCTTAGGTACAATTAGAATTTAAACTAAACCTCATTTGATTAGGAGGTTAACTTTGGGTTCATGTGTAGTTACAATGCTTCGAATCATATACTTCTTCAAGATGTTAGACAAGTACTTTTGTAACTCTTTATGTTATAAAGTGACGTCCCCCTAAAAAGAGAACTAAGAAACAATGTAAATGAAATGAGAAATAAGAGTTTATATGATAATGCTTTGGGAACAAATTTTCACTTGAAGTCCTTATAGTTGATTTAAGCATTGAATTTTATTAAGAATGGATACAAATTGTTCATGGTGTGACTAGCATTTCGAGCCAATATAGAGTCCACTACAAATATATTAAATTATGACATGTAAATGCCTAATTGACTCAAACTAAATTCGGAACTAAAACAACCATAGTATGAGCACAACAGTACTTATAATGGTGGGAATTTTATAGGAAAGGGAAACTTGAACCTTCACCTCCTTTGAATCGTATTAGTTTCCTTAGACAACTTTTGGTTGGTCCCCTTTCATAAAGAGGGTAAAAGTAAACGTCAACTAAACATATTTTAAGAAACAAACCTTTAACAAAAGAATGAGAGAATTAGGAACTTTGTATGAAATATGAAATATGGAAAATAACTATATAAGTTATCGAGATTGTCGTAAGGAATAAAGGGAAAACTTAAATGGTCGAATTGTAAGTTGAATGTGAAATGAATTTAAGAATATGTAGGTGCAAAAAGGAGAAAATTATCCTTACATAATAATCTTATTGGAATGTTAATCATAACGAAGATGTAATCATAGTAATGATGTGTTGTGGGTTTGCCAATACTTGAGTCCCTTTTTTTGTGGTTGGGTTATTGCTATCATCCGTTGCTTGGGGAAAGTGTGGCATTGACATGTATATGGTTTTATCATGTGATATATATGGGTCCATTATTACACAAATGTCTCATGTTATATATTATCGTAAGTGATCCTATGTTGGTGTTATGTATCAAACGATGTAAGCCAAAATAAATATATCATGTTATTATGTGTGTTGTATTTATATGTGTAAAATATGGGCACTACACCCTTCAATAAAAACATATTTTTTAATTAAAAAAATATGAATAATTTTAATATATTAATACAATTATTTAAGTATTTTCTATTTTTCCACATAATTTTAATAACACAAGAGTGTCTCTTATTTATTTATAGGAGTAAAATAGTTACATGCCATAAACTGAGGCACACTAGTAGCTTACAATACATATACATAACTTCATAACTTCATAAACATCGATAAAAGATTAGATCTTATGATTTTGTTAAGACACAAATGACTATATGTTATTTAGCGAACCACACACGAAACGATTTTGTTAGGATCTAGTGAGGACAAGTGCTTGAACATTTCCCCTACTGCTAAAAGGGCACGCCTCACTTCATACGCGATAAATCCAGTTCGGATACGAGAAAATCTTTTCTAGTAACGGACCCTCCAACATTGTTACTTACGATCTCCACTAGGAATATCCATACGCTGAAACATGCTCTTGCACACCTGAACATTCAATCATTCATTCCGTGACGTAAATTAAATCATCCCGTAAATCCCACTAGATAATATGCAAATTAACATAGAAGGTGATGTCCACTGTATAATAACCATTGCAATTACTACACTCTCTGTGTCGATGGAGGTGATGTCCAGTTGGGTATGTAGGAAATATCTGTAGGCCTCATTGTTCATGTATATGTCGGCGCTGCTTCCTTTTACAACTCTCTTAATTTTTGGCTGTTGGTCAAGACATCTTAACGACTTCCCCAAAATACTAACTCTACATTCTGTATGTCAAATCATCCAGCTATTGTTTACCATTGATATGAGGCTTCCGTAAAATAGATATCCACCAGTAATCACACCACAAATATACCTCTATTTCTGCGCAATAAGGCATACAAGTCTTTCACCCACATTAATAAAAAATGCTGAATTCAGTTTTCCATCCTCGGGCTTTCCGGCATAGTAAATAACTTCCGGTTGGAAATACACACTCTGAATTTTATTCGCAACTTTCTTCTCTTTGACATTATATTTGGAAAATGTGAGGTTGGAAATGTCCTGAGAAACTTATCAAAGAATTCACCTTGATATTTCTGATTTGATCGCATATACCAAGTGTCAAAACAACTATTCGGCAATGGTAGGCTGCATATAACAAATAAAGTTGAATTGAATAGTAATGATTCCTTAGTTATACCTCCCAGTAGAAAATGCTTGCATGCGTGAATTGGTGGGGAATAGCGACGTCATCGATGTGAAGTTTATTTAGGTTTGCACCTGCCGCTCTTCCATAGTGAAGTACTGCCCTCACACGAAACAGACTTTTCAAGAACTATGTTTTCTTCAATGCATTCAGAATGGATGTCATACATCACATAGCAATATTATTATTAGGTTATTACATTCAGGAACTCCGTTTTTTGTTTTCCGATTTGGTACTTATAGTGTTAAAATACCTTTCCACTTACGCACATGAAAATACTCCTATGCTTTCCTATCTTCCCCACATGATATCTCTGAGCTTATGGAGTATAAACCGTATTTAGTGCAATGTTCAAATGTCAAGCTAACAAACGCTAAGCCTGCAGAACTGAAAATAATGGGTTATTTGTAGAATGTTAGAAATTACCAGAGGCATTTACTAGGAAAATCATATGTCTACAGTTGGTTCATAACAGTAACCATGACATTACTAATAGTGTCCATTGAGCTCGCTTGGGGCAGGGTCTATTAGTAAGACCATTAGTATAGCTCAATTCCTTAAACAATGCATGCTCTACAAATGAATAGTTGATTAGCTTTATTCTCTATTTGAAATAATCCTCCTCGGATATGGATCATAAAGTAGCTGGTAAAATAATAAATCCCCTGAAGCAGGTAGAAAATCTGGGGGAATGGTGGAGCACCATGATGAAAACTCCCTGCAGATAATGATACGGATCCAACTGTTGGAAATATGCATGCACCATGCATTGTTAATTCCAACTGTAGCTATTTTAGAAGGATTAAAAATAGATTTAATTTGCTTTAGTTTAGCATGAGTCTTGTTTTAGTTAAATTCTTATTTTTAGGATTAGATTTAATTCAAATAATAAATCTGCTTTATTGCATAGCATGCAACTGTTTTAAAGCAAGAGTTTAATTTTAGAATGCTCTATTTTTAGAGATGTAGAAGCTTATTTAAATAGCAGGTAGTTTGTTATTGAAATTACAAAGCAAGTAAGGATGTGCATTGAAAGCACACAGCTGCATGCACAACTTGATTGTAAAGAGCTGAAGCTCTGAGTATGATGAAGCTTTTATTAATGGAGATTACGCACAACAGTGTTGGTTCGAATATTCATCTGTTTATGCAAGTTATTTAATTGTTCTGTTTATTTCTTTTATGTTGTTTGTTGTATAAGACTGCAGATTTTCTACAAATTGGTATCAGAGCAAGTTATTCCAGTAGCTTATTAAATTGGTAGCAAGCTATGGATGCTACATATCGGTATGCAGACACCGCAATTTAATGGAAAGAATTACGAATACTGGTCGTTGACCATGAAAGCGCTATTCAGTTTTCAAGACGTGTGGGAGATCGTTGAAGATGGGTACACAGAGCCCGCAAATGCAGCAGCATATATTGCACTTTCTCAAGCAGAGAAAGATACTTTGAAGGAGTTACGAAAGAAGGACGGAAAAGCTCTTTTCTATATTCATCAGGCAATGCATGAAAGCATTCTTCCAAGAGTGGCAGCAGCTAGTCAAGCAAAGACTGCATGGGATACTTTACAAGTTGCATATCAAGGTAAGGAGAAAGTAAAAACCGCCAAGCTACAGTTACTTCGTAGAGATTTTGAGAATTTAGCAATGAAAGATTCAGATTCTGTAGAATCATTTTTTACATATGTAGTTGGCTTAGTCAATCAAATCAAATCCCATGGTGAGACTCTTGAGGACAGAAGGATTATTGAAAAATTGCTTAGAAGTTTGCCTACGAAATTTGATCCTTTAGTTGTTGCTATTGAAGAAACTAAGGATCTGAGTCAATTTTCTATTGATGAGTTGCATGCATCACTAATCAATCATGAACAGAGGATGAATAGATCACATGCAAGTGTAGATCAGGCTTTTGCATCTCAGACAGCAGGTAGTCGTGGCAAAAGTAGAGGAAGTTTCAGCCCAAGAGGCAGAGGAAGAAGTCCATCTAGAGGACATGGCAGTGGTTCATCAAACTCAAGTGGAAGAGGATATAATAAAGAACAAAGTTATGGTCAGAGACAAGATAAATCTCATATTCAGTGTCATTATCACAAGAAGTATGGGCACTATGCTTATGATTGCAAGAAAAAGCAATATGATCAGAAGAGACAAAATCAAAATCAGGTTGGAAGTTCTATTTCTAAACCTATGTTTATTGCATGCACAAGGATTGCTGAAGCAATACCTTCTTTATCCCCTATTGAATGTAATTTGTCAAAAGAGAGTCCATGTGATGTATGGTATTTAGATTCAGGTTGCAGTAATCACATGACAGGTAATCTAGATTTGTTTTCTAGTTTGGATGATTCAGTTAAGAGTGATGTAACTCTTGGAAATAACAATATTGTGTCTGTGAAAGGAAAATGAACGGTTAGTATTCTAACAAGACAGGGGGAGCAAACAAGTATGCAAGATGTTTACTATGTTACAGGTTTGAAACATAACCTTATGAGTATTGGACAACTGGTACAGAAAGGATACCGAGTCTATATGGAAGACAATGAGTGCGTGATTGTGGACAAAGCTCCTAGCACTCAGTTGATTGCAAAAGTGAAGATGAGCAGCAATAGGATGTTTCCATTGATTTTGAAACCTGGAAAGAAGAAGAAACAAGATCTGTTTGCAGCAAAGTCATGCGTTAAGCCAAATCAGTCTTTTGTTGAGTCTTGTGCTCAAACAGATGAGTCCTGCGCTAATGAAAATCAGGTTTGCACTACAGTAAGTGAGTCCTGCGCTAATTCCTACGTAAATATAGTTGAGTCCTATGCTGAAGGAACACAATCAGCTTTTCATTCAGTCATGAAGGATGAAACATGGCTTTGGGATCTAAGGTATGGGCATTTGAATTTTGGAGGTTTGAATTTATTATATAGAAAAAATATGGTTAAAGGTTTTCCATTGATTCAGAAACCTGAAAGGGTATTTGAAGGTTGTATTTTGGGAAAGCAACACAGAGATTCATTCCCAGTTGGCAAAACAGCAAGAGCAAGTGCACCACTTGAGATTGTACATTCAGATTTATGTGGACCTATGCAGACAGCTTCTATTGGAGGTTGTATTTATTTTATGACATTCATTGATGATTACACACGAAAGACATGGGTTTATTTTCTGAGAAATAAATCAAATGCCTTTGATACATTTCAGCAGTTCAAGGCATTAGTGGAGAAGCAAAGTGGATACTACATCAAAGTTCTCAGAATGGACAGAGGAGGTGAGTATGTTTCTAATGAGTTTATGAATTTTTACAAATATCATGGTATACACAAGCAGTTTACTACTAGGTATACACCACAACAGAACGATGTGGCAGAGAGAAAAAATAGAACCATCATGGAGATGGCGAGAAGCATGTTAGAAAGAAAAACATCTTCCAAATGAGTATTGGGCAGAAGCAATAGCAACTTCTGTTTATATTTTGAACAGGTGTCCAACGAAACTTGTTAGGAACATGGTTCCTCAACAAGAATGGACTAATAGGAAACACAGTGTTTCACATTTCAGAGTTTTTGGTTGTGTAGCATATGCACATGTACCTGATGAGCTAAGGAAGAAGTTAGACAACAAAGGAGAAAAGTGTATTTTTGTTGGGTATTCAGAGAATACAAAAGCATACAAGTTGTACAATCCAGTCACTGGAAAGGTTGTGATCAACAGGGATGTACAATTTATTGAGAATGAAGCATGGGATGGAAGTATAGAGAAAATAGTGAGTATAACAACAAATATTCCGCATGATGATATGACAGATGAAAATATAGAGAAGCAAGGTACTGTATCTACAAATCTTGGACATGCACCACAAGTTGTAGCACAAGCTACACCTCCATCTATAGCCAAGAGATCACAAAGATTTCAGCCATCTTTAGCCATGTAAGAGATACCACAGGGAACACCAGAAGCTACTCCATCACCACAAAGTAGTCCTGCATATAATTGTCCTACACAGCAGAAAACAAGAAGTCTAAGTGAGATTTATAATGTTGATACAACTAATTCATTTTCAGTTTTTACATTGTTTTCTCAAGCTGCAGATCCAGTATATTACGAAGAGGCTAAAAAAGAATGAAGTTTGGGAAAAATCCATGGATGATGAGATCGATGCTATAGAGAAGAATCAGACATGAGAGCTGATGGATCTTCTAAAAGGAAAGAACGTGATAAGAGTCAAGTGGGTCTACAAGAAAAAATACAATGCTGATGGAAAATTATAGAAGAACAAAGCAAGGCTGGTTGTAAGAGGTTTTACGCAGCAATATGGGGTTGACTACAATGAAACATTTGCAACAGTAGCACATTTGGACATGGTAAGAATGGTTTTAGCATTTGCAACTCAAAACAAATGGCCTATTTATCAGATGGATGTTAAATAAGCAATCTTAAATGGATTCCTTGAAGAGGAAGTTTATGTAAATCAGCCAGAAGGTTATGAGATAGAAGGTCATGAAGGAAAAGTATACAGATTGAAGAAAGTGCTCTATGGTCTCACACAAGCACCTAGAACTTGGTACAACAAAATAGATTCTTATTTGATTGAGAATGGTTTTAGTAGGAGTAGCAGTGAGCCTACCTTATATACCAAGAGAAATGAGCATGGTAAAATTTTAATTATTTTTTTATACGTAGATGATTTGATCATTACTGGAAATCTATCTACAGAGTCATTCAAATCATCCATGAAGAAGGAGTTTGAGATGATAAATCTTGGTCTTGTGCATTATTTTTTGGGCATTCAAGTTCAACAATTAGAAGGTGAAGTGTTTATCTCACAAGAAAAGTATGAAAATGATGTTTTGAAAAGGTTTAACATGTTGAATTGAAGCCAACACCAACACCAGTTGCAGTAGGTTTGAAGTTGAGCAAAGCAGATGAAGGATCGTTTGTGGATCCAACATTGTTTAAAAATTTGGTTGGAAGTCTTATGTATTTGACTTCCACAAGGCCTGATATCATGTATGGTGTGAGCCTCATATCAAGGTTCATGGAATCTCCAAAAGATTCACATTGGCAAGCTGGAAAAAGAATTTTGAGGTATGTACGTGGAACAAGGAATCATGGAATTCTTTATTCAAGTTTAGATGAGTTAAAACTCATTGGTTATATAGATAGTGACAGTGTTGGAAGTATAGATGATTGGAAAAGAACATCCGGTTATACTTTTCACTTTGGAATAGGAGTGGTTTCATGGGCATCAAAGAAGCAACCCATTTTCATGTTATCTTCAGCATAAGCAGAGTATGTAGCAGTAACAGGAGGAACATGTCAAGTTTTTTGGATGAGAAGAGTGTTGAAAGATTCACAACAGAAACAAGAGGAAGCTATGCATATTTTTTGTGACAACAACTCAGCTATAGCGTTGTCCAAAAATCATGTTTTTCATAAGAGAAGGAAGCATATTGATACGAGATATAATTTCATCAGGGAGCTGGTAAAAAATAAGGAAATTCATCTTGAATTTAGTAGATCTGAAGATCAGTTTGCAAACATTTTTACAAAGGCTTTGACAAAAGATTTTTTTGAATATTTGAGAGACTGTTTGGGATTCTGTGATCCCACACACGAAAAATCTGAAAAATCAAATGAAGCTCCAAAAGAGTGAAAGCTACAGTTTGAAATTAAGGGGGAGTGTTGGAAATATGCATGCACCATGCATTGCTAATTCCAACCGTATCTATTTTAGAAGGATTAATAATAGATTTAATTTGCTTTAATTTAGCATGAGTCTTGCTTTAGTTAAATTCATATTTTTTGGATTAAATTTAATTCAAATAGTAAATATGATTTATTACATAGCATGCAATTATTTTAAAGCAAGAGTTTAATTTTAGAATGCTCTATTTTAAGAGTTGTAGAAGCTTATTTATTAGCAGCATTTTGTTATTGTTTTACAAGAAAGTAAAGATGTGCACTGAAAGCACACAACTGCACACACAACTTGATTGTAAAGAGTTGAAGCTCTGAGAATGATGAAGCTGCTATTAATGGATACTACGCACAATAGTGTTGGTTCAAATATTCATCTATTTATGCAAGTTATTTAATTGTTCTGTTTATTTCTTTTATGTTGTTTGGTGTATAAGACTGCAGATTTTCTACATGAATCAATCTCAAATACTTTGGGCTGGTTTGAAATTGCAAAGGGTGTACAATGTTATTTATAACAAGGAAATCTGAGGATTTAGTACTTCTAAAGAGCAATTAAAGCTTTAAATAATAATAATAATAATAATATCAGTGGTTAAGTAAGCAAACCTTATCTTTTATATGTATTATGCAAGTGAAGAATGTATGAGATTGTAATCAGTGGCACCACTATGATTTTAATATCATTTGTCACTGTAAAAGAATTTGTTTTTTATTTCAAAACTTGATAGGAGGAAGGCCCATGATTCTTAATTAGAGATATTATAGCCTTAAATAATATTATTGTTCATGTAAAGGAAAACAATATACCAACTTAGACTCCATTTAAACCCTGGATATTGGTGGTGTTTAATGATTCGACTCCACAAAGTGGTATGGGTGGTTGTTATATCATTATCAGTGTCCTTTGTGTTTGGGAAATGAAAATGATTATGATTTTTTCAATGGATTTTTCAATCCCTTAATCCCTTACCTTTCAATTCCTGCGCAGTTTTATCCATTTTAGGAAATATGGCTTAGTGAATGCATTAATTTACATTTATACAAATTTAACTATAGACATTTGTCCTCAGATTTTACTATCACTGTAATTAATAGACAAGAACAACATTAATGGAGTGCCTTTGGAAAGCCATGATGATTATGAGAGACTAATTCATCTTTTAACAACTTGAGCTAGTTTGAAATGGTGAAAGGTCTTCATTTCCACATCCTAAGAGCAACTATAGCCTTAAATATTATTAATGTGTGACTAAACAAACCTTATCTTCCACAGATTATCCACATCAAGAAAAAAAATTATACAACGCCATGAGGTGTTCATTGATGCAGCGCCACAAGGTTGGTGGATGGTCTTATTATTATCACTGCGTGTCCTAATCAGAAATGAAAATGATTTTGATTTTTTCTATGGATCAATGTATTCTTATCTGTGATATTTGCGGCTTACAGAATGAGCAATTTATCTTTAATCTGAAATATGATGTCGTGAATGCATTAATTTATATTTATACAAATATAATTATATATGCATTTATTTTCTGGTTCTACAATCATTATAATCAATTTAGATTTTACTTAGATGGATTAAATTTTCAATAAAAAATTGCTAAACACTCTAGAAAAGTTGGGATTAGGATGGTGACATTTATGGCTTAGCTTTCACCAATGCTATCCACGTTTTTATAAAGAAAAACATAAACCTTATATTTGAAAATGCAAACTTGTCTTCTATTCATATTCACCACATCCTTTTTATTTCTGACCTTGTATGTCTAGAAAAATGAACAATTCAATAAATCACAGATAATGCACTCGAACACTGATTTTTGACCTACATTGTGTATTCAACCTTTCATTGAAAAAATAATATGATATAGAAAATATGGCTGAAGGTGATGTTTAAGTGGTGAGGAAAATTACATATGGAAGACTTTAAAATGAAAGCATAAAGATGAAATATATAAATTCATTTGTATAACTGTAGTGCCCACTTCCCTTTGACACCTCTAGATATCGATTATGATATTGTTGATTATATTTATGGACATTATTATAGCTTTTGAGTTGGTATGATGTTAGACATTAGAGATCATGGATTGTTGTTGATTTTGATTCATATATGATGCATTTAGATTATTAGAGACATTTTTATATTGATGTTGATACACTGCTTGGCATATATATATATATATATATATATGTTTTCCCTACATGTAATATTTTGTCATATCAAGTAAACCTAGAAAATTGAACTAATCTTGTGATCATATGATTATGGATTGAATTATAAAGGAGATTGTTGCTTGCTTGGATGCTGTTTTGATTCATATATATAGATCATTTGGAGTTATATTTTATAGTTATTATGGATGTTTTTTATGTGGCCGTAAAGCTGAAGGAGGTATTTGTGTTTTGCAGGTAAACATGTCACAACAAACATCGAGGGATTGGAGACCAAACACATTATAATTCTAGATGAATTCAACAAGGTCACCATGGCAACATTTATTTGTTATTTGTGTATGTTAGATTTTTGTTAGGGGTTCCCATGGGGGGATCACCTTTAAATGTGACCAAGGGGTTATGTGTATTCTTTTATTGTGTTCCCTTTTATTTTAATCTTTGTATGGGATTATTTGGTGATGTATTTCCCTTTAGTATTTATTTAAATCGTGTCAAGATTTGTGTGTAATCATGTTGTTAATTAATTAAAAGGGTCATAATAATGCATTTATTAGAGTTGATGGGTCTTGGTTTATGTGTTGTAAGAGATGTGTAAGTAAATTTGAGTGTAAAACACTACACCTTCCTTTTGAAATTCGGATCTATCCTTAGGGGCTGATTTTGGAGGCTTGTGGGACAAGTTAAACTTATCTCACACCTCTTAAATTTGTATACCAACCTTATCTAGGGTTGGGGTGTCAAAATTAGGCATTATTATGTATTTTTGGAAGGCAAGTTATAGGTTTTTATTGCACCTTCTTACATAAAATTAATTTTGATCCTTGGGGTGTGGACTTGGGTTGTGTGTCTAACTAAAATGTCATTTATTCACCCACCTTTTTAATTGTGCTTTGGAGTTTGAAGTTGACTTGTGCGGTGGAGTTGAGGATGTCTGATGTGGCATCCTAAATGAACCCACCTCATCCTCCTCTCCCCCTTTTCTACTTATTTTAATTCTTTTGTTGTTTTGGGGGTTACTTCAGGTAGTTACTTCATTTTTTTTGTTACTTCTTTTGGTTTGAGCTCTTTTAATTTTGAAGAGACTTAGATATTTTTGTTGAATGCTTGTGGACTGCTGGAGATTTTGGACTGTTTGGATTGGAAAAGGCTTTCTGCTAAAATTTTGAAGTAAACTCTACCATGGAGAGGTAGGAGCTTGGCTCTTTTAAATGTTCTTCTTTTATTTATGCATATGTGAATTCTTTGAATATTTTGTTATGATGTTGACTGGTTGGGTAGATTGTGTAACTCCCGCTAAAAACAACCACTTGAGAACCAAAGAACAACCTAGGATTAGATAAGAAAAATATGGAATTTTTTTTTTTTGTTTAAAAAAGTCTACAACCAGGTTACAAGACAACAGTTGTCTCTAACAAGTTCTAGATCAATTCTAATCTACTAGAATATAATTTCCTTTTTATTAACAATTAATAGAGGTCACAAGGTCTAAAATTAAGGGTTAGAAAGTTTAATTAGGTTAAGAGGGTAATTCCTCACCATACCCACTCTCTAACAGGCTTAAAAGATTTAACTTGATTTTTCTCAAAATTAACACATTAAAAATTTTCCTAAATCATTCCCACTGGATAGGAAATTTTCTCACCTTTCCCATCATATAAAGAAGTCCTCCTAACTCCTCATATTTCTCAAGTTATAGGCCGACGGACCTTGGGAGGAAAATTTTCCCAAGAGTGGGCCTGCGGGCCCAGGAAAGAAAATTTTCCCATGCGTGGGAAAGTGGAGTGGAGGAGAAATTTCAGAAATTTTACTTCCTTAGGGAAAAAGAGTGATTCGCCCCCTCATGCCCGTGAGCCCGAAGAGGACATGTGTCATCTTTACAACACCCTAGTGGAGAATTCAGGTCATGAGAGTGATTTAAGACATTATGTCTTTTCGGCCGAAAAGTGCTAGGGCTAAATAAGGTCCCTGTCTTCTCCAATGCCCAAGGTGCCACATGTCAAGCTTTGATTGGTTATGGATTGGTGAGGAGGAGAAGGAAACCTAGGAAATTTTCCAAAAAAAAATTAAAACGCTAAGTTAAAAAGGGATCTGCTCCTCCACCAATGCCTCGTGTGCCATGTGGTAGCCTCTGATTGGTTGCGGGTCGGTAGGGAGGTGGAGGAAACTTAGAAAATTTTCCAAATTTTATTTTGAAAAAAACTAAGGTAAAATGGATTATGCGCGTCCGTCGTTTCCTCATGAGGCCACGTGGCAGCATCTGATTGGCTACGGGTTGGCAGGGAAAATTAGGAAAATTTTTCCAAAATTTTTCTAAAAATGCAAAAGACAGAAAGGAACCCACTCCTTTGCCGATGCCCCACGATGCCATGTGGCAGCGTCTGATTGGCTGTGGTCCAGTGGGGAAAATTTAGAAAATTTTCCCAATTTTTTTTTTCGAAGTGCTAAGGGAAGATTTGGACCCTCCGCTAAAGAAATTTTTACCAATTTTTTTTTTTTATAGTTAGAATTGTTTTTTCGACGCCAAATGAAGAAAAAATTCAGAAGGCCGTAAATTTTGAAAGAGAACTCAGTTCTGGGAAAACAATTACTTTTTGGTAATATCTCAACATCCTCTTTACACATGAATCATTAAATGTTGATTCTAACAAATTTTAAAGAGGTTCAATTTCGTGAAAACGTTCCGCAGCCTTTTAAAGTGTAAACTGGTAAATTTTATCTTACTAAAATTTTGTTCAAATTTTTAATTATTTCTCCTTCAACATGTCAAATAGACATAGAAGGATACCATTAGGGAAGTGCTAGGATAGATTGCAAAGTGTAAAAATTGTTGGATTGATTCACGTTACAAAATTACAATTTTATTTTTACAACAAAAATCCTTGCAGATTTGCCTCGGCTCGATTAGAAGTATTTTAAAGACATTTCCTTAAGTGTTTTAGATGGTTTTGGGATTATTTTAGCCTCATTAATTCCAATTTATTATTTCATTTACCTCTTATCTATTTGCAGGGTTATTTGAGCATTTGATATAGGAATTTTACAAGGTATACCATGAATTGAAAGAAGTGTATACATTGCTAGAACAAGAGATTAAACTATCTCTTTTGCGATGAAATAAAACATTGAATTCATTCCATGTTATTCTTAAATAGTTTTCTTTCCTTCAATCAAACATTAAAATAAGAATGCATCTTTTATTATTTTCAAATCATGCACTTCACAAAACAGAGTATTACATTTCCTTCATACACATTTCTTTCTTTCAATCAAACATTAAAACAAGAATGAAAATTTTATTCTTTTCAAATCATGCACTTCAAAAAAATGAGTTTGAAATTTCCTTCATATGCATTTCTTTCTTTCAATCAAACATTAAAACAAGAATGCATCTTTTATTCTTTTCAAATCATGCACTTCACAAAACAGATTATCACAGGACTTCATATGCATTTATTTCTTTGAACCAAAGATTTCAATTTCATTTAAAATATCATATTCAATACCACAATGTAATTTGAGAAAGGTAATACATCATTTATTGATTTCAAAATACAACTTTACAAAATACGTATCCTTCTTTCACATTCTTTCCAAAAAAAAACAGAAAACAGAGTAAAACTATTTTACGATTTCAAATTTAAACTTTCATTGTCAATACAAAGTATCTTTCGGATTAAAAAAAATATACATGTCATCCACTTCAAAGTGGGAAAGTGGCTATAAAAAAATTTCATTTCACAAGGGACTGTCAAACTATCTTTTTCTTAGCTCTGGAACAACAACATGTAGATTTTTCATTCTTCTGATTTAATCACCACAAGAGCAAGGGAAAGCAATACGCTCTCCACCTAACCAAGACATTCAATGAAAAGGAGAATCCATCCTTATTGATTTGCCCCCGAGCCCCAACCACAAAGCAATAAGAGATGTGATCAAACGCATGGTAACAACAGGCTTCCAAAAACACTCAAACAAGCATTTTCACAATAAAAAACAATCTAAAACATAATGTAGTTTAAAACTACATTAAATCATGACAAAACATTACTGAGGCTTCATCAAGTAAGCCAAAGGAGCATAGAAACTATGCGGGATGCTTCTTATGCCTCCCAAAAGGGACAATGGGTATCATCACCTAAATTACAAACCTCCAAAATATAGTATATCAAAACCCTGACATTCCTTATGCGTCCCCAAATTACCCCTTATTCCTCACATTTCCTTATGCCTTCCCAAATTACCTCTTATTCCTCACATTTCCTTATGCCTCCCCAACCTCTTATGGCACCCCATAAAGAGTAAATAAATGCAAGGTATTTCTTTGTATGGTGGAACCCAAATCCAAACTCCCTCAACACTTATACCTCCTCAAAACACTTATGCCTCCCACAAAATAAACCCCATAGTATCCTCCTACACCATACCATAGGACATCTACCCAACAGGCCACAAACATTCCAAAACAATTCACACAATAACATTTACATTCATAAAAGAAGAGTCATTTCAAGAGCCAAGCTATTACCTCTCTATGATGGAGTTCCCCAAGTTCCAAACAATAGTTGTTTCCAAGAAAACAATCTAAAAATCCACCAAACAACAAGCATACAACAATCTTCAAACTTCTCCAACATCAAGAGCTCCCAAAACAACAAGAAATTCACCCAATAATGAAGTCTACAAAAATGAAGCAGCCCAAAACAAGCCAAGGAATTTGAATTTTATAGAAGAGGGAAGGGAAGAGGATTAGGTTGATCCATGTAGGATGCCACATCATACATCCTCAACCCCAACCCCAAAAGTCAAATTCATTATCCAATGCATAATAAATAGGTGGTTGAATAATATGACAATTTATTTACATACTCAAATCCAACCCACACCCCAAAGGACTGAAATTAAACCATGTAAGAAAAGTGTAATTAAAAATTACAATTTGTCTTACACAAATGCATTATAAAAGTATAGAATCAACCCTCTAACAATAGGTATGGTTGGTAAATTAATTTAATAGGTATGGGACACGTTTAACTTGTCCCACAAACCTCCAACATCAGCCTCCAAGGATAAGTTCTAATTTCCAAGAAGATGAAGTGTTTCACACTCCAAAATCAACTTACACATTACTTTACACATTCTTTTAACACTATAAAGCATAACCAAAAACTCTATTAATTACATTCTCATGATATCTTTCAAATAATTAAATTAACAACATGCTTACCCACAATATTAATTCAATATTTAATAAATAAATAAAGGGGTAAATGCATCACAAAATAAACACATGCAAACATTAAACAAAATGTCAAATAAAAGAAAAATACATAAAACCCCTTGGTCACATTTACAGGTGATCCCCCCATTGGAATCCCTAACAACAAAAAACACACACAACAAAT
Organism: Taxus chinensis; assembly: GCA_019776745.2. Taxonomy (NCBI): domain Eukaryota; kingdom Viridiplantae; phylum Streptophyta; class Pinopsida; order Cupressales; family Taxaceae; genus Taxus; species Taxus chinensis. Next base: position 157,522,322 of record CM034155.1, on the reverse strand, counting down.
ACATTTGCCATGGTGACCTTTTTGAATTCATCTAGAATTCTAATGTGGTTGGTCTCCAATCCCTCGATGTTTGTTTTTTGTGATATTTTAACCTGCAAAACAAAAATACCTCCTTCAGCCTCATGGCCATATCAAAACTTCTAAAATGATATAAATAAAATCTTAAAATAATCTATACATATGAATCATGACAACATCAAAGCAACCAACAAGATCATTTTCAATTTTACTCAACAACTATATCATCATCAAATAATTTTCCTTTCTAGGTTTACTCACAACATCCAAATATCACATATCTAAACAACATCCATAATGTAACCGTTTTAGATAGTATATCAACATCAATATATAAAATATCTCTAATAATCATCATGCATCATATATGAATTAGAGTCAGCAATAATCCATGGTCTAACATCTAATCATCATACTAAATCAAAACTATAACAATGTCCATGGTATAGTCAATAGTGTCATGATCAGTATCAAAAGGTGTTAAAGGAAAGTGGGCACTACATCCCCCCCCCCCCCCCCCTTAGACTTGAATTCCTCCTGGAAGTCACATGAAAGAGAGATAGGAACTAATCCAACAGAAAAAGGATCACTCCCATTATGGTATTTCTTACTTCGAACAAGTGTGGGTCCACAAAATCCCAAGTTTGGTCCAATGCAATTCAACAAGAAAAAGGGATGAGTTCTAAACTTTCTGCATGCAAGGCTACGACATTTAAATCTAGAGAGTAACTTTGCGCTATCAAACATGAAGAGTTCAAAAGAGTCTTACGAGTAACCACCAAGTATAGGAATAATAAGTAGAATTCCATGAGTTGAGAAAGACCACAAATTTTCCCAAGCAATACAACATACTACAATAACAAAAACTAAGGTTTCCACTAGGGTTAAATTATGCTTTCATAATTAATTGTTTAGGCAAGGCTAGCAGAATTAACCAAGGCCAAAATTTTGTACGAGAGACATGTTTACTCAAGTTCCCACAATTTGAGGTCACACAAGATGAGGTTAATCAACAAGGAAGGACACCTAAATTAGAAAGCATTTACAATCAAGGAACTATTTATGGAAAACACTTCTATAACTCGAGAGGGTACGGTTAAATTTTCATGGTAATATTAAGAAATTTTATGACCACAAGGTTTCCTATAGTCTAATTTTTTACACTTTTGTTTTAAGAATCGAACACAGCACCCCAACCAAATCTAGATACGTCAACCATTTAGCAAAAGAAAAATATATATATCTCCCCTAGCAACTAACATATCAATATAAGAAGTACCATTCACAATAACACAATGGGATTCATTTATCTTATTTCTTGATCAAGCTTGGAATAACCACAAAGAGAGCACAAGCATAAATCTTAACACCAAAGAGCACTCAAGGTCTCTAGGGAGAAGAATAAGAAGAAAATAATACTTCCCAAAGTTATTTTATATCCTTAACATATGTGCCCTAAAATTACAATAACTTAAGTCTCTAAGGATAAGACATCACACAAGGAGGTTTCTTAAACAAGAGATAAGTCTGAAATAAAAAAGGCCACAACTCACACTCGTCCAGCTACGATACAGTAAGGGTATGATGACCCAAAAATCCCACAAAGAAAGGCACATACCTATATGAACAAGAAGGTACTAAGAAACTAGAACACACTGCTATCCACCATGTGCTTCACAATTCTGGGTAGGTGATAGAACTATAGGTTCAGCTATACATTGTACTCGATGCACATAAATCTTACTTATTTATAAATAAACTCATTAAGTCAAAAGGTGTAGTTTCATTTTCTAAGCACATTCCTTTACGAGTTTTCTTAATTAAACTTCCTCCTATTATGACATCACAAGTTTGCGTTATAAGAACCACTAAGGGGGCATGATATCTTGCCATTTTGTAAAGGCGGAAAAGAGATAAAGTATTTATTTTACTCCTAGGGGAGGTAGATGGAATTTTTTTTTCCCTTTCTATTTGTCTACATGGTTTTTATTTCTTATATTAATCTACCAAGGTTAAAGCAAGGATCATTTTCTCTTTCTATGTTCTGGTTTATTTATTAAGCTTCAAGGCCAAATCTCCTCAATTATAGTTTTATGATTTTTGGGTGAGTTGATTTGTTAAAAAAATTTAATGAGAAGGAAGGGCAAACATATCCCACTATTACTTTTATGGGAGAGAGAGGGAAATCAACACACCACATTTTTAATTCTAAGGAAACAAGGGACATTCAACATAGAAAACACATTATTAATTTGTAAGAACTAGGAAACAATCAACCAACATGGATCACAACAATATTTTGAGAGTTTTCTAGTAATTACAAGTATCATAAAACATTCCTAGTGGGTGTCTATAATTTCTCAAACGAAGTTACAGGAGACCCATTAAGGAAGCATAATTACTTTTATATTGATCTACTAGGGTTTAACAATGTTTTTTGTTTTGGCGAAAAATAATTTACAGGCATGATAAGACAAGGAAAGTTTTAAAATCTACACCCATATTACCACATGATACCACCAACCAAGCAATAAAAATGACATGGAAAGATTTTAATTATAGGAACACCACATACTCACTAGAAAGCATCACTTGTAAGCAGCCAATCGGCTATCTATTCAATATGGCTTTACGACCAAGAGTTACAATTTTGCAAGAAGAATCCCACTGTAAGATACCATTGAGATTAATTCATTAAAGTATAATTACACTAATATCACTAGTGGCATGGTCCAAAATACTGAAGGCATCCATAAGTGTCTCCACATAATTTAAAATTAATAGGTCATAGAGTGTTATTCATAGTAACTAAAATAATTGAAGGAAAGGGTAGACTTATTTATAGGTCAAGAGGGAAACCAAACACACTTAATTCACACACACAATAATCAAAGGTGATTATTTATAACCATAATTATTAAGAGCATACAATCCTCAAGTCACTACTTTATATAATGAAAAAAGGAAATCCTGATAAAACTTAGCATGCCATAAAAAAGAAGCCACTACCAGACACACACTTTTCTACCAACATCCAGAGCTAGCCAAAAGCAATCCAATCCTGACATAATTCATCAACCCACAATTAAACACCTCTACTCTGACAAGGTTCAAGCTCTTACCAGATTGTAAGAGAATCACCACCATCTCTAATAGACTGCCAACTAGAATGCGCAACACAACGGTCTCTCTATCTAGCAAGGTCAAGCAACGAAAAAGTCACTCTAAGATCCTAGAAACCCTCAAGGTTTTGTGCATCCAAAATGAAGGCATAAATTTAATCTTCTAAGAGGACATTCAAGACACCCAGGGTGTACCCCTATATGACCAAATGCCACAATACAAAAATCATAGAATCAACTCATCATCATGCAAGAAGGAAACCACGTAATGTTTAGCTAAGTAGCCAGTAACATAATGAGCTCTGAGTCACCAATCAAAATAAAATCTAAGAAATGTCGACAATCAAGGAAAGTGGCTAAGTAGCTCTATTGCAAAGTGTGAAAATTCTCACAAAAAATAAAATGAATAAAAGAGTCTTAGGGCTTCTCAAATCAATCATAAAATAAGATGCCGGTCCTTGATAAAATAACACAATATTGCAAATGTAAAACACAAAAGTTAATACCACATTCACTTCGCAATCCTTCATGGCTGCCAATAGGGGTACTCTGCCTCGAGGCTAGTTCTAGGACACATATGCAGGATTGGGTCCTAAACGACAAATTGAAAACTAACAACCAGACCATGTTTCCTAACCATTGAAGGAAGGAAGCTCTAAATAACTTCTAATTAACTCTTCCTGACCCAGAGCAAAACCAATATTGTCCAACCACAAGAATCATACCATACAACTTATCATTCCAACAAATTTAATAAGGAAGGCTCTCAAAAGGGCTTAACATATCATATAATTAAATCAAGATTTAGGACTTGTAAAAACAACACATTTTCAAAGGGGAACCAAGTTTTCACTACACTAGAAATTTACAAACATCAATTTAATTTGAATTTCTTAGTTACCTAGGTTTAGAAAAAATGCCAGTAATCAAGTACAACAACTCAAAAAACTTGTTATTTTATTATCATTTTAATTATGGTAGTTCAAATGAACAGATTAATGTAATATTTATTCACACGTATTTATTTTTTTTTTCAATTTTCAAACAAGGTTGTTTTCTAGATTTATAAGTGTGCTCAGTTTACAATTCATGTCTCAAGTTTTTCTAGTGTTCCCAAAGGTCCAAGGTTTTGAACCCATGGCTCTGATACCAAGTTTAATGCTCGCTAAAAACAATCCACTTGAGAACCAAGGAACAACCTAGGATTAGATAGAAAAATTATGGAATATTTTTTTTTTGTTTAAAAGAGTCTACAACCAGGTTATAAGTCAAAATTTGTATCTAAAAAATTCTAGATCAATTATAATATACTAGAATATACTTTCTTTTTGATGATTGAAAAAAAGGGACGGAAGCCTAATTCAATTTATTAATCTCAATCAATCAACCATTACAGAGAATGGGCTGCAATATTTATAGATATTGCATAGCCAAATACAAAAAAAATATTAGGTTGCACAGGTGAACCAAATTCCTAAATATACAGGCTTCCAATAACATCCGGGAAGCAACAATTAGATACAAACAAATATACTATTCAAAACAATATAACAGTATTTATAAAAGACAAATATGGTTTATGAACCATATAACAAAATAACCATTATTACTTAATTAATAAAGTGAATTAAATAATTAAACTATGCATAATCAATATTAGGATAATAATATTTTATCCTAACATTCCCCCCCTTAATTGTGCATTGTCTGAAGAGATGAGGAGAGAAACTCTCTGAATAACTCGAACTTGTCACGTGCAAGAAAATTTGTCAAAATATCTACTCGTTGTTCAGCAGTTGGACAAAATTGAAGCTGGATGTTGTGCTTCAACACATGTTCGTGTATGAAATGAACCTGAACCTCAATGTGCTTAGTTCTCTCGTGAAAAACTAGATTGCGAACAAGTTTGAAAACACCTTCATTGGCAAAAAATTCTGTTTTGCGGGTTCCTGGTTGGCCTCCTGAGCCCAATACGACCCAAAAAAAACTAAAAATGTAAAAAAACAGAAGATGCAATTTTTAGATAGGTCTTCCTTTGCAAAAACTGTCTGAAATGAAACCAAAAGGACCAGATGGGAGAAAAAAAAAATTACCCTAGGCTTAGGTTTCTAGCTACATTTAGTTGTTATAATGAATTCAAAAAATTGCTAAATTTAGCAATTTCACCAAAAATTCGTCACAATTTCAAAAAGTTGAGTTTTGACGTGTTGGAAAGGGATTCGACCCCCCGACTCCACTCCCAGTGCATTCAAAAATAACTTGGCATCTTAGGACGCTTGTGATTGTGTGAAGATGAAGTACACTTGTTATTTAATTATAGGTAAAATCGACTTGCCTTGTTTGCATGGCGACTTGGTTAAGTAGATGCCACGTGGCGCTTGCATGGAGCGATCTTGTCGACTATTTTAGGGTTTCACGTTGCTCAAAAAATGGATCACAAAGCCTTTTAATCTCCTTTTGCTTTGTTTTTGTTTTTACCGTGTGTTTTTTTTTTGCTTTGGCCGCTTTTTTTTTGTTTTCTTTTGTGTGCAGGTCCGGCGTGAGGAGTATTTGGGCGCTGGCACTGCTGTTGCTGCCACTTTTTTAATACTTCTTCATTTATTTTCTTGTGCAAGTCACACCTATAGCTACGTGGCGTTTATGGCAGGTCTGCGTGTAAAACTGTAGATTACAGGCTATATACCAAATATAGATTGTTCGGCGTATGTCATATAGGCTCGCAACGCCCATCTTCTCCTCTAATTAGCAATAAAAATCGAACGGAGAAAATTAGGAAATTGGTAGTGAAACTTCAGCCACCCAGCAGCTCTAATAGTCTAACTGTCCAATTCTGATATGCCAGCGTATGACACGGCTATGTGCGATGCGAGCTTCATTCCATTTCTGGTCACCCGCTAGGGATACGGCCTCTTGCTGTAGCTTTTCCAGGTGGAGCTTCTGGTTGGAGTCGATTAGCCCCACGGCATAGGCGATGGTTGCTGCTTTAGCTTCTTTTTTATTGATTGGCCGTGGAGTATAGTGCAGGCTTGCTATGGCCGCCTTTTTTTTTTTTTTTAAATATATATGCCTGCAGCGAATTTTTCTTGGTGCAACCAGCACCAGTGCAAAAAAAAATTTCCTTCCAAGAACCTGGAAGGAACAGGAGGATGTGCGGGAGGTAGGGATGGGGCTGGGAGTTTGCACGAGGCTGCACATGCTCTCAAATGCTACAAACACTTCTCCAATCTCCTCTCTCTCTGTTGCTCTCTCTTCCACACCTTTACAGGTCTAGATTCTCGCTCTAGTACCAAATGATGATTGAAAAATAGGGACGGAATCCTGATCAATTTATTAATCGCATCAATCAACCATACAGAGAATGGGCTTGCAATATTTATAGATATTGCACAAGCCAAATACAAACAAAATATTAGGTTGCACAGGTGAACCAAATTCCTAAATATATAGGCTTCCAATAACATCTGGGAAGCAACAATTAGATACAAACAAATATACTGTTCAAAACAATATAGCAGTATTTATACAAGAAAAATATGGTTTATGAACCATATAACAAAATAACCATTATTACTTAATTAATAAAATTAATTAAATAATTAAACTATGCATAATTAATATTCGGATAATAATATTTTATCCTAACACTTTTTTATTAACAATTATTAGAGGTCACAAGGTCCAAAATTTAGGGTTAGAAAGTTCAATTAGGTTAAGAGGGTAATTCCTCACCATACCCACTCTCTAACAGGCTTAAAATATTCAACTTGATTTTTCTCAAAATTATTGCATTCAAAATTTTCGTAAAATCATTTTCAATTTGGATAGAAAATTTCCTCACCTTTCCAATTATATAAATAAGTCCTCCTAACTCCTCATATTTCTTAAGTTATAGGCTAGCAGACCTTGGGAGGAAAATTTTTCCAAGAGCGGGCTTGCGGGTGTAGGGAAGAAAATTTTACTATGCACGGGCCGGTGGAGCGGAGGAAAAATGACACATTTTCCTTCCTAGGGGGAAAAGTGCAATTTACCTCCATGCACCCACAAGCCCGAAGAGGACACGTGTAGGCTTTACACAACGACCTGACGGAGATTTCCAGCCGGTGGAGCGGTTTGAAGACATTAGTCTTTTCGGACCAAAAAGCGCTAGGGCTCAAAAATGTCTGCGTCTCCGTCGATGCCCAAGGTGCCACATGTCAGATTGATTGGTGTGGGCCAATAGGGAGGTAGAGGGAAACTAGAAATTTTCTAAAAATTTTCCGAAATGCTAACTTAAAAATGGATCCGCTTCCTCGTCAATGCCTCGTGTACCATTCGATAGGCTCTAATTAGTTGTGGGCCGGTGGGAAGGTAGAGGAAACTTAGAAAATTTTCCAAATTTTATTTTGAAAAACACTAAGGTAAAAAGGATTGCACGTGTCCTCCATTTCCTCGTGAGGTCAGGTGGCAGCATCTTATTAGCTACGGGCTGGCGGGGCGGTGAGAAAAATTAGGAAAACTTTTCTAAAATTTTTCCGAAAACACAAAAGGTAGAAAGGAAACCCGCTCCTCCAACCGATGCCTCACAATGCCACATGGCAACTCCGAATTGGTTTCGGGCTGACGAGGAAAATTTAGAAAATTTTCCCAAAAACTTTCTAAAGCGCTAAGGGAAAATTTGGACCCACCGGTCCTCCAAGGAAATTTTCCTAATTTTTTTTGACAATTAGAATTATTTGGTTTGATGCTAAATGAAGAAAAACTTCAAAGACCATAACTTTGATAGGAAATCAGTTTTGGGAAAACGAGGAATTTTCAAAAGCTCTCGATGTCCACTTTGTAAGATATCTTTAAAGTTTGATTTTGATAAAGTTTAAGGGGGTTCAATTTCGTGAAAATGTTCTGCAGGATTTTACAGTGCAAACTGGTAAATTTTAAACTTATAAAATTTTGTTCAAATTTTTCATTCTTTCTCCTTCCACATGTAAAATAAACATTGAGGTTTCCATTAGGGAAGTGTTAGGAAATAGATTGCAAGTGTAAAATTGCTGGAGTTCATGCGCATTTTAAAATTAAAATTTTCTTTTTACAACAAAAAGCCTGCAGATTTGCCTTGGCTCGATTGGAAGGTTTTCAAGACATTCCTTAAGTGTTTTAGGTGGGTTTGGGATCATTTTTGCCTCATTAAGACCAATTGATTATTTCATTTTCCTCTTATCTATTTGCAGGGTTATTTCAAACATTTGATAAAGAAATTTTACAAGGTATACTGTGAATTGAAAGAAGTGTTTACATTTCCAGAACAAATATTAAAACTATCTCTTTTGCCACAAAATAAAACATTGAATTCATTCCATGTTGGTCTGAAATTTTTCTTTCCTTCAATCAAACATTAAAACAAGAATACAACTTTATTTTTTTCAAATCATGAACTTAACAAAACAGAGTATTAAATTTCCTTCATATGCATTTCTTTCTTTCAATCAAACATTAAAACAAGAATGCACTTTTATTCTTTTCAAATCATGCACTTTAAAAAATAGAGTATTACATTTCCTTCATACACATTTCTTTCTTTCAATCAAACATTAAAAATAAGAATGCATCTTTTATTCTTTTCAATCTTGCACTTCACAAAACAAAGTATTACATTTCCTTCACACGCATTTCTTTCTTTCAATTAGAGATTTCAATTTCATTTAAAAACGTCATATTCCAATACCAAAATGTAATTTGAGAAAGGTAATACATCATTTATTGATTTCAAAATGCAACTTTACAAAATACGTATCCTTCTTTCACATTCTGTCCAAAAAAAAAGAAAACAGAGTAAAACTGTTTTACATTTCAAATTTAAACTTTCATTGTCAATACAAAGTATCTTCCATTAAAAATAATATACATGTCATCCACTTCAAAGTGGGAAAGTGCTACAATAACATTTCATTTCACACGAGACTTGTCAAACTGTCTTTTTCTCAGCTCCGGAATAGCAACATGCAGATTTATCATTCTTCTAATTTGATCACCACAAGAGTAGGGGAAAGGAAATGCTCTCCACCCAACCAAGACATCAAATAAAAAGGAGAATCCATCCTTCTTCATTGGCCCCCGAGCCCCAACCACAAAGCAAATAAGAGATGTGATCCAACTTAAGGCAACAACAGGCTTCCACAAATACTCAAGAAGCATTTTCATTATAAAACACAGTCCAAAATAGAATGTAGTTTACAAATACATTAAAACATGACAAACATTATTGAGGATTCATCAAGAAATTCAAAGGAGAAAGAAACTAGGGGGGATGCTTCTTATGCCTCCCAAAATGGTCCCAAAAGGGAAAATGGGTGTCACCATATGAATTAAAACATCTAAAATATAGTATATCAAAACCCTGACATTCCTTATGCCTCCCCCAAGTACCCCTTATTCCTCACATATCCTTTGCCTAACAAACCTTTATGACACCCATAACGAGTAAAGAAATTCAACTAATTTCTTTGTAAGTTGGAAACCCAAATCCCATTACCTCCACAATTATACCTCCTAAAACACTGTGCCTCACACAAAATGCACCCCATAGTCTTATCCTACACCATACCTAGGCATCTATCCAACAACCCAAAAAAAACATGCAAAAAAACATTCACACAAAAATTTAAATTTAAAAAGAAGTAATTTCAAGAGCCAAGCTCTTACAGTTGTTTCCAAGAAAAATAATTGAAAAATCCACCAAACAACAAGCATGCAAACCAATCTTCAAACTTCTCAATAGAAAGAGCTCCCAAAACAGTAAGGAATTTTGCCCAGAATGAACTCTACAAATTTAAAGCAACCCAAAACAAGGAAAGGAATTCAAAGTTATATAAGAGGGAAGGGAAGCGGATGAGGTGGATCCATGTAGGATGCCACATCACACATCTTCAACCCCAACCCCAAAAAGTAAAATGCATTCTCCAATGCATAATAAATAGGTGGGTGAATACTATGATAGTTTAGCTTACATACTCAAATCCAACCCCACACCCCAAAGGACTGAAATTAAACCATGTAATAAACGTGCAATTAAAACTTACAATTTGACTTACACAAATGCATTATAAAATTCTAGAATAAATCCTCCAACCATAGGTATGGTGGTAAAATGAATTTAAGAGGTATGCGACAAGTTTAACTTGTCCTATAAGCCTCCAACATCAGCCTCTAAGGACAATTTCTAATTTCCAAGAAGATGAAATGTTTCACACACTCCAAAATCAACTTACACATTACTTACAAAATCCTTACACATTACTTACACATTATTTCAACACTTTAAAATCATAACCAACAACTCTATTAATTATATTCTCATGATATCTTTCAATTAATTAAATTAACAACATGCTTACCCACAATATTAATACACCATTTAATAAAGAAAGAAAGGGGAAAATGCAATCACAAAATAAACACATCCAAACATTGAACAAAGGTCAAATAAAAGAAAAATACAGAAAACCCTTGGTCACATTTAAAGGTGATTCCCCCCATGGGAATCCCTAACAAAAAAACAACCACAACAAATCCAATTGCCATGGTGACCTTGTTGAATTCATCTAGAATTCTAATGTGGTTGGTCTCTGATGCCCCCGATATTTTTTTTTTGTGATATTTTAACCTGCCAAAACACAAATACTCCTTTGCCCTAGTGGACCATATCAAAAAATCCAAAATGATGATATAAATAAAATATCAAAATATCTATATATATGAATCACATTAACATCAAAGCAACCAACAAGATCATTTGCAATTTTACTGAACAACTTATCATCATCAAATAATTTCCATTTCTAGTCTACCACAATATCCAAATATCAACAATGTCCCAAACAACATCCATAATGTAAGCATGTCAGTAGTATATAAACATGGAAATATAAAAATCTGTCTAATACATCATCATGCATCATTTATGAATTAGCGTCAGCAATAAGCCATGCTCTAAACATCGAATCATCATACTAAGTCAAAACTATAACAATGTCCATGTACATAGTCATAGTGTCATGATCAGTATCAAAAGGTGTCAAGGAAATGGGCACTATACATTTGCTAGGTATGGTGTAGGAGAAGACTATGGGGGATCTCTTGTGGGGGAGGCCTAAGAGTTTTTTGGAGTTATATGTGTATTGTTGAGCGGGAGTTTTTTACGAGTTTGGGATTGGGTTCCACATTGTTGTAATACAAATAGCTGGCATTTCTGACTCGTTATGGGGGGGTTGCAGTAAGAGTGTGGGAGGCGTGGAAGAGAATGTGAGGTATAAGGGGGGTATTCGGGGAGCATAGAGGGCATGTAGGGGTTTTGAATGATGATATTATATATATATATAGTATATATATACTATAAATTGACGGTTTATTGTAAGGCGGACACTCATTTACCCATTGGAAGGTATAAACAGATTCCCCTATAGGTCTGGCTTCTTTGGCTTGCGGCATGATGAAAGCCTAGGAGTATTGTTTGGTGTTATTCTTGTGGTTGAAAACTATATTTTGTATTTAGACTGTGTTCTATTTGTGAAAATTATTTTTGTGTTGTGGAAGCCTACTGTTGCCCTGAGTTGAAAAATATGAGTTTTTTATGTTGTGGTTGGGGCTTGGGGTCAATGAGGAGGATGAATTCTCCTCTTCATTGAATTCTTGGTTGGGTGGAGAGGCATTGCATCTCCTCCTTTTTTGTTGTGATCAAAAGAGTATATGTTGGATATTCTGTGGTGTTCTGGAGTGAGGATGAAGACAAATTTTAGTCCTAACAACTTTTTGTTATTAACAATTATTAGAGGTCACAAGGTCCCAAAATTTAGGGTTAGAAAGTTCAATTAGGTTAAGAGGGTAATTCCTCACCATACCCACTCTCTAACAGGCTTAAAATATTCAACTTGATTTTTCTCAAAATTATTGCATTCAAAATTTTCGTAAATCATTTTCATTGGATAGAAAATTTCCTCACCTTTCCAATGATCTAAAAAAGTCCTCCTAACTCCTCATATTTCTCAAGTTATAGGTTGGCGGACCTTGGGAGGAAAATTTTTCCAAGAGCGGGCCTGCGGGTGTAAGGAAGAAAATTTTACTATGCACGGGCCGGTGGAGCGGAGGAGAAAATTGACACATTTTCCTTCCTAGGGGAAAAGTGCAATTTACCTCCATGCACCCACAAGCCCGAAGAGGACACGTGTAGGCTTTACAACACCCTGACGGAGAATTCCAGCCGTTGGAGCGGTTTAAGACATTATGTCTTTTCGGCCAAAAAGCGCTAGGGCTCAAAAATGTCTGCGTCTCCGTCGATGCCCAAGGTGCCACATGTCAAGATTTGATTGGTTGTGGGCCAATAGGGAGGTAGAGGAAACCTAGAAATTTTCTAAAAATTTTCCGAAATGCTAACTTAAAAATGGATCCGCTCCTCCGTCAATGCCTCGTGTACCATTCGATAGGCTCTAATTAGTTGTGGGCCGGTGGGAAGGTAGAGGAAACTTAGAAAATTTTCCAAATTTTATTTTGAAAAACACTAAGGTAAAAAGGATTGCACGTGTCCTCCATTTCCTCGTGAGGTCAGGTGGCAGCATCTTATTAGCTACGGGCTGGCGGGGCGGTGAGAAAAATTAGGAAAACTTTTCTAAAATTTTTCCGAAAACACAAAAGGTAGAAAGGAACCCGCTCCTCCAACCGATGCCTCACAATGCCACATGGCAACTCCTAATTGGTTGCGGGCTGACGAGGAAAATTTAGAAAATTTTCCCAAAAACATTTCTAAAGCGCTAAGGGAAAATTTGGACCCACCGGTCCTCCAAGGAAATTTTTCCTAATTTTTTTTTGACAGTTAGAATTATTGGTTTGATGCTAAATGAAGAAAAACTTCAAAAGACCATAACTTTTGATAGAGAAATCAGTTTTGGGAAAACGAGGAATTTTTCAAAAGCTCTCGATGTCCACTTTGTAGAGATATCTTTAAAGTTTGATTTTGATAAAGTTTAAGGGGTTCAATTTCGTGAAAATGTTCTGCAGGATTTTACAGTGCAAACTGGTAAATTTTAACTTATAAAATTTTGTTCAAATTTTTCATTCTTTCTCCTTCAACATGTAAAATAAACATTGAGGTTTCCATTAGGGAAGTGTTAGGATAGATTGCAAGTGTAAAATTGCTGGATTCATGCGCATTTTAAAATTAAAATTTTCTTTTTACAACAAAAAGCCTGCAGATTTGCCTTGGCTCGATTGGAAGGTTTTCAAGACATTTCCTTAAGTGTTTTAGGTGGGTTTGGGATCATTTTTGCCTCATTAAGACCAATTGATTATTTCATTTTCCTCTTATCTATTTGCAGGGTTATTTCAACATTTGATAAAGAAATTTTACAAGGTATACTGTGAATTGAAAGAAGTGTTTACATTTCCAGAACAAATATTAAACTATCTCTTTTGCCACAAAATAAAACATTGAATTCATTCCATGTTGGTCTGAAATATTTTTCTTTCCTTCAATCAAACATTAAAACAAGAATACAACTTTTATTTTTTTCAAATCATGAACTTAACAAAACAGAGTATTAAATTTCCTTCATATGCATTTCTTTCTTTCAATCAAACATTAAAACAAGAATGCAACTTTTATTCTTTTCAAATCATGCACTTTAAAAAATAGAGTATTACATTTCCTTCATACACATTTCTTTCTTTCAATCAAACATTAAAATAAGAATGCATCTTTTATTCTTTTCAAATCTTGCACTTCACAAAACAAAGTATTACATTTCCTTCACACGCATTTCTTTCTTTCAATTAGAGATTTCAATTTCATTTAAAACGTCATATTCAATACCAAAATGTAATTTGAGAAAGGTAATACATCATTTATTGATTTCAAAATGCAACTTTACAAAATACGTATCCTTCTTTCACATTCTTTCCAAAAAAAAAGAAAACAGAGTAAAACTGTTTTACATTTCAAATTTAAACTTTCATTGTCAATACAAAGTATCTTTCCATTAAAAATAATATACATGTCATCCACTTCAAAGTGGGAAAGTGCTACAATAACATTTCATTTCACACGAGACTGTCAAACTGTCTTTTTCTCAGCTCCGGAATAGCAACATGCAGATTTATCATTCTTCTAATTTGATCACCACAAGAGTAGGGGAAAGGAAATGCTCTCCACCCAACCAAGACATCAAATAAAAAGGAGAATCCATCCTTCTTCATTGGCCCCCGAGCCCCAACCACAAAGCAATAAGAGATGTGATCCAACTTAAGGCAACAACAGGCTTCCACAAATACTCAAGAAGCATTTTCATTATAAAACACAGTCCAAAATAGAATGTAGTTTACAAATACATTAAAACATGACAAACATTATTGAGGATTCATCAAGAAATTCAAAGGAGAAAGAAACTATGGGGGATGCTTCTTATGCCTCCCAAAATGGTCCCAAAAGGGAAAATGGGTGTCACCATATGAATTAAAAACATCTAAAATATAGTATATCAAAACCCTGACATTCCTTATGCCTCCCCCAAGTACCCCTTATTCCTCACATATCCTTATGCCTAACCAAACTCTTATGACACCCCATAACGAGTAAAGAAATTCAAGCTATTTCTTTGTAAGTTGGAACCCAAATCCCAATTACCTCCACAATTATACCTCCCTAAAACACTTGTGCCTCCCACAAAATGCACCCCATAGTCTTCTCCTACACCATACCTAGGCCATCTATCCAACAACCCAAAAACATGCAAAAACATTCACACAATAACATTTACATTTATAAAAGAAGATAATTTCAAGAGCCAAGCTCTTACAGTTGTTTCCAAGAAAATAATTGAAAAATCCACCAAACAACAAGCATGCAACAATCTTCAAACTTCTCCAATAGAAAGAGCTCCCAAAACAGTAAGGAATTTGCCCAAGAATGAACTCTACAAAATAAAGCAACCCAAAACAAGGAAAGGAATTCAAATTTTATATAAGAGGGAAGGGAAGAGGATGAGGTGGATCCATGTAGGATGCCACATCACACATCTTCAACCCCAACCCCAAAAGTAAAATGCATTCTCCAATGCATAATAAATAGGTGGGTGAATACTATGATAGTTTACTTACATACTCAAATCCAACCCACACCCCAAAGGACTGAAATTAAACCATGTAATAAACGTGCAATTAAAACTTACAATTTGACTTACACAAATGCATTATAAAATTCTAGAATAAATCCTCCAACCATAGGTATGGTTGGTAAATGAATTTAAGAGGTATGCGACAAGTTTAACTTGTCCTATAAGCCTCCAACATCAGCCTCTAAGGACAATTTCTAATTTCCAAGAAGATGAAATGTTTCACACTCCAAAATCAACTTACACATTACTTACAAAATCACTTACACATTACTTTACACATTATTTCAACACTTTAAATCATAACCAACAACTCTATTAATTATATTCTCATGATATCTTTCAATTAATTAAATTAACAACATGCTTACCCACAATATTAATACACCATTTAATAAAGAAAGAAAGGGGAAAATGCATCACAAAATAAACACATACAAACATTGAACAAAGGGTCAAATAAAAGAAAAATACATAAAACCCCTTGGTCACATTTAAAGGTGATTCCCCCCATGGGAATCCCTAACAACAAAAACACCCACAACAAATACAATTGCCATGGTGACCTTGTTGAATTCATCTAGAATTCTAATGTGGTTGGTCTCTGATGCCCCGATATTTTTTTTTGTGATATTTTAACCTGCAAAACACAAATACCTCCTTTGCCCTAGTGGCCATATCAAAACATCCAAAATGATATAAATAAAATATCAAAATTATCTATATATATGAATCACAATAACATCAAAGCAACCAACAAGATCATTTGCAATTTTACTGAACAACTATATCATCATCAAATAATTTCCATTTCTAGGTCTACTCACAATATCCAAATATCACATGTCCAAACAACATCCATAATGTAAGCATGTCAGATAGTATATAAACATGAACATATAAAATATCTCTAATAATCATCATGCATCATTTATGAATTAGAGTCAGCAATAATCCATGCTCTAACATCTAATCATCATACTAAGTCAAAACTATAACAATGTCCATGGTATAGTCAATAGTGTCATGATCAGTATCAAAAGGTGTCAAAGGAAAGTGGGCACTATACATTGCCTAGGTATGGTGTAGGAGAAGACTATGGGGATCTCTTGTGGGGAGGCATAAGAGTTTTTTGGAGTTATATGTGTTATTGTTGAGGGAGTTTGGGATTGGGTTCCACATTGTAATACAAATAGCTTGCATTTCTTGACTCGTTATGGGGTGCCGTAAGAGTGTGGGGAGGCGTAAGAGAATGTGAGGTATAAGGGGTACTTCGGGGAGGCATAAGGGCATGTAGGGGTTTTGAAATGATTGATATATATATATATATATATATATATATATATACATTGACGAGTTTATTTTAAGGCGGACACTCATTTCCCCATTGGAAGGTATAAACAGATTCCCCTATAGGTCTTGCTTCTTTGGCTTGCGCATGATGAAGCCTGAGTATTGTTTGGTGTTATTCTTGTGGTTGAAAACTATATTTTGTATTTAGACTGTGTTCTATTTGTGAAAATTATTTTTGTGTTGTGGAAGCCTACTGTTGCCCTGAGTTGAAATACATTTATTATTATTTTGTGGTTGGGGCTTGGGGGTCAATGAGGAGGATGAATTCTCCTCTTCATTGGAATTCTTGGTTGGGTGGAGAGCATTGCCTCTCCTCCTTTTTTGTTGTGATCAAAAGATATATGTTGGATATTCTTGTTGTTGTTCTGGAGCTGAGGATGAAGACAAATTTTGCAGTCCCCTTGGGGTTTCCTTGATGTAAAAATTTCCCACATCAAGTAGATGGGATTGTAATATTATTTTTGGTGAAAGTTTCTCTGTTTTGGAAATGAAATCTACATTCGAATGTGAAAAATGTATTTTCTGTAAGTTGTATTTGATGAATGAAAAAGGAAATTGTATAAGGGTTATTGGAGCTCAATAGAAGTTGTTTTAATTACCACAAATGGTATGGTTTTCATTTGAAATCTGTGTTTGAAATATATTGTGAAATCTCTGTTGAAATTTGAAAAAATAAATACATATGAAGAAATATTACATTTCTTTGTTTCATTTGAAATGCATGATTTGAAAGTAGAACTACGTTTTGGGTCTTCACGAATTGATTGCAGTAAAGTTAAATTTTGTAAATTAGAAAAGAATGAATTTAAATACTAAGATGATATAATAATGAAAAGTAGATCCATTCGAGTTTAAGTATGAATCTATTTTTGATTCACTATAAAAAATGTAAATATTTGTTAGAAAAAAGTTTTACAGAGTAATCTACAACTTGAAAGACAAATTGAAATAATAATGTAAGCTAAGAAAGATAAAAATGCTTTTCAAATAGTTGAATTTCTCAAGAAAATTTATTAGACTTCAATTAATCAGCCTTAGACAAAACTCAGACGTTTTTCCAAAAAAGGGGGAAACTCATGATGAAACTCAATCCATCAATTAAATCCTGCAAAATCTGTCCAAATCTTTCCAAGTTCAATCCTCCATGTTGATTTGGCATGTTGAGAAAGAAAGAATGGCAGATTGAATAAATTTTATTAAGTTAAAAACTCCAGTTCATATTTTAATGGAAGGAAATACGTTTTATTAAATTTCACCCACTTAAGTTTATCAAAAATGAATTTTTTATGGTTCCTATCTAAATAGTAGTTTGAGCCCTTTTCAAAAAGTCTTCATTTGCTCAAATCCGAGCTTCCAGTCAAAAGTTATGGCCTTCTAAAGTTTTTACTTCACTTAGTTTTTTTTTTTAAAAGAGGGAAATTTTTGTAAATCTAACCCACATGATCATAATTTACTTAGGAAACTTTCTGCAAAAAAGTATAAAGTCAAAAATTTCTCCGCGGTCCTACAGCCCCACTAATTCACTTTTGGGAAAACACTTCTGTGGGTTCGCACGACCACACCTTCAAACTTTACCCTTTTGAAAAAGGGAAAAAAGTCTTAAGTCTCCCCACTGGTTTTCTTCACCGCCTGTCATTGTGGGTCTGACACGTGGCTTCGCTAGGCGTCGGTGAAGGCGCTGGTTTTTTTTAAACTTCACATTTTTTAACACAAAAGTCAACATTTCTAAGTTTTCTCCGACAGTCTGCTTCCCTGCTTGAGATTTTGGGCAGGACACGTGTGGTCCCTGGGCGTCAGCGGAGGCATGAGGGTTTTTTAACATTTTTTCCCTTTCAAACAAAAAGAGTTAAAATCCAAAATTACCTCGGACGACCCGCCTTCCTGCGTGGGCTTATCAACGTGTCTCGTGTCACTTGCACATTTGGGAAAAATTTTATCCCCAGGCTCATTGGCCCACCTTTGGGTAAATTTTCATCCCCAAGTCAGCTGGCCTACCTTTGGGAAAATTTTCATCCCCATGCCTGCAAGCCCACCTTTGAGAAAATTTTCTTTCCCAGGCTCCTCAACCTGTAACTTAAGAAATATGAGGAGTTAGGAGGACTTCTTTATATTATTGGAAAGAGGAAGAAATTTCCTATCTAATGGAAATGTTTTCAGGAAACCCTAAGTAAATTAAATATGTGAAAAATTAGGTTGAATTGAAAAGATGAGTTTGAGAGTCGGTAAGTGGGAACTTACCCCCTTTTTAACTTAAATGTATAATTCTAAAGCATGGGTTGACCTTTTTAGGGGTCAAGTTAGGGGATAATGGAATGTTTTTCTATCCCATGTAAATAAGAACCTTGTTTATTGTTTAGAACTGGTGGAATCAAATACCTAAGGTATTTAATTCCTTTGGCCCCTTTGACCCCCTAAAATTGATTAAGGAATATTTAACTATAATGTTAATTTAATTAGTTATTAAGTTAACTCCTAAGAGAAATTTAACTATAATTGGATTTATTATACTCCATAATTTTGTAGTATGGATGCAATGTATGTTTTAACGAGAAATTTTCATTTAGTAAATTAATTGACATTGAATCCTTGTTGTGTAAACTATTTCTTGAAGCCTAGTAGAGGTCATGCTTTTCAAAAAAAATTATTCCTTAATTTTTCTAGCTAAACCTAGGTTGTTCTTGGGTCTTGAGTGGGAGTTTTAACGAACATTACACTTGGTATTAAAGTTGTGGGTTCAAATCTTGGACCCTTAGGAACAGTAGAAAACTTTTGACATGAACATTAAACATAGTACAATATTAAACCTTGCACACTTTTAAATCTAGAAAACAACTTTGTTTGAAAATTACATATTTTATTAAACATGGAAAACTGAATAAAACCTAGAATAATGAACTAACTCTTGCCTTGGTCTGTGAAGGAGGCACAAATAAGACGAGGGGTCATTTCACATAGATTTAGACTTGCCACCACCAAATCATGTTGTAGTAGCCATCCTACCCCTGATTTTACAGACAGGTCGGGATGTTAATGCCTCTTTACATGGAGGTTCCGTAGGAGGACAGTCAGCCATACATGATAGGGGCACATCCTTTGAGGCTCATGCATCTCCTCAACATAACAAGGAGCATAGAGAACATAAATCCCATGTGGATTCATGCAGAGCAGAGTCAACATAGAGGGGACAAGGAGACTGGACTTCTGGAAACAGGGATAGGTCTCAGAGCCCTAGGCTTAGGGATGAGCATGTAGAGAAGCTTAGGGGTCGACAGACTACAGCTACAGACCATCTCATTATTCTGGTGACATAGGTGGATTTCAAGCAGAGGCCTGGTTGGTAAGATTGTGCGGGTTCTTCAAGCTTTTCCATTGTTCTAGCAACACGAAATCTCCTGTTACAATCCATCTTTTGAGGGATGAAGCTAGTGTCTAGTGGAGGAATGAGGAGTAGAAGCTCCACATTGATTCAGAGACGGTTACCTAGGAGCTCTTTGAGGAGTAGTTTAGGAGTAGGTACTTATTGAAGTGGTTCATTCAAAAGAGTATAGATGAGTTTCTCGATGTCTGAAAGGAATCTTCGATAGTAGCTGAGTATGAGAGTTTATTTATGGATCTACTCCAGTATGTCGAATACATGTAGGATGAACATGTATGGATCCATAGGTTCATTTTATGCCTAAACCTAGACATTGAAGGTGTCATGGGTATCCATTATCTGTAGACATTAGTAAAGGCTATGGAGAAGGCATATATAGCAAAGGAGACTCAGGGAAAGACACATCATGTTAGAGACCGAGTCCAAAGCCGCATCCAGTAGATGTTGGATAATAGATCGAGGGCGTCACCTCCTCCTCCTCATGGTGGATAGGTTTCATCATACTCATCTTTTAGACCATAAAAGCATCAACAACAATGGTCTCTCCCACCTTACAGACCTCCACAAAGATTTTATGCACAGAGGGGGTGGAGTATGGGGCCACCTATTAGGGGTCCCATTAGGACACATGGTGCACCTAGATCTCATTGAGTAGGTGCTCACTAGTAGAGACCTCCGCATACCTAGCCAAATCATCAGGATCCACAACACAGACCTCCAGAGTACCGATTGGACTTGTTACTCATGGGAGAGGATCAGGCAGTTGTTTTGGTTGTGGTGTTACTGGACATTTTTGTAGAGACTACCCACAGAACCATAATTACAAGGTTAATACGTAGATCTCAGAGCCTAATATTGGTGATATGGGGTGTGGTCATCAGATCTATGCACCTATTGAGAACTGCTAGGCTAAGCATCAGAGTACCATGATTGAGATGACATGTGGCATTGGTGATGTTCCTACCACTATTCTATTTTATTTTGGTTCAAGTCTGATTCTTTTATTGCACCATCTTTGGTAGAGTGATGCAAACTGGTGGCAGCTAGGAAGGGACTTAGTTGGGATGTCGAGATGGCTTCTAGATCCAAAATCTCTTTACACTCCCTAGTTAAGGAGCGTCTAGTGGATTTGAGACCCTTCACCACCACCTCAGACCTTCCTATCCTTCCGTTGGGTTCGTATGGAGTCATCTTGAGCATGGACTGGTTGTCTGCACACACCGCCAGGGTGGATTGTTACCATAAGATTATATCATGTACAAATGATCTAGGAGTTGACTCAGTGATAGTAGGGGTTAGGAGACCCATTTCCATTTGCACCATCTCTTCCATTTAGCTTAAGTGGTGTGTGTGCTAGGGTTGTAATATGTATGTTGTCACAGTTAGTGACCGATTAGAGGATGGGTCTAGTGGACCATTGCTTGATAACCATCTCGTCTTTAGAGTTTTTTTTATGTCTTCCTAGGGGAGCTACCAAGGTTACCATGCCCATGTGACATAGATTTTAGCATAGATCTGGTTTTGGGAGCAGATCCTATCTCATGAGTACCTTATCGGATGATAACCCTTGAGCTCTGTGAGCTCAAGTTACAACTAGAGGGCCTTTTGAAGAAAGGCCTAATCCATCCTAGTGTATTCCCTTGGGGTGAACTAGTGATATTTGTAAATAAGAAGGATGGATATCTATGGTTGTGTATTAATTACTGCCAGCTGAACAAAGTAACTATAAAGAATCGTTATCCCCTTCCGCACATTGATGATTTGTTTGATCAGATGAAGGGGTCCAATTTTTTTTCCAAGATAGACCTTAAGTTAGGTTATCATCAGCTAAGGATTACAGAGGTATACATTCATAAGAATGCCTTCTGTACGAGATATGGCCACTACGAGTTCACTATGGTGCCTTTTGGTTTGACGAATTCCCCCGTAGTGTTTATGAGTTTGATGAATGGGGTGTTCAGAGCATTCTTAGATCAATTTTTTCTCATCTTCCTTGATTACATTTTGATTTACTCACATACACGTGAGGAGCATGAGGGGCACCTTCGCTAGGTTCTTCAGTTTCTTCATGAGTAGTAGCTTTATGGGAACCTGGAGAAGTGTGCATTCCTTCAAAAAGAGGTGCAGTATTTAGGCCACATAATTTTTGGGGAAGGTATCATAGTTTATCCTTGCAATATTTGAGCTATTATGGATTAGCCAACACCCACTAGTGTGATAGGTTGCACAACTTCATGGTCTTGGTAGGATATTTCAAGATATTTGTTTAGGACTTCTCTTGGGTTACACACCCCATCACTTCCCTTAAGTGGAAAGGTAAAAAAAAATTTATTCAAATAAATATGAGTAGTCCTTTGGGAAATATAAGGAATTCCTCATGATAGCACTTGTTCTTGTCGTGCCAGATCTGATGGATGCTTCTTTGGTAGAAGTCAGAGGTGTGTTGATGCAAGATAGCAGAGTAGTTTCTTTTGAGTCTCGCAAACTCAAGGATTATAAGATCAATTATCTGACTCATGACCTTGAGATTATGATAGTCATGCATGCCTTGGTTTGGTGGAGACACTTCCTTATTGTCTGGAGATTTACACTCAAGAATGATCAGTTGAGTCTTCGCCAACTCTTCACGTAGCCCAATCTCAACGCTCGTCAGTGGCATTGGATGGAGTTGCTTTGTGAGTATGACATGGAGATAGAACATGTGAGAGGAAAGGAGAATGTGGTTGCATACACTCTTATTAGGAGGAGACGTGTGGTTATGGCCACCTCATTGAGCACAAATTTACAGAGCAGGATTCTACAACAGCTTCCTCATGATAGTTTTTACATTGCAGCGAGAGCAAAGATCGAGTCTCAGAGACCCCTAGAGGTGAATTTCGATGGTTTTTCTTTAGAGGAAGATGGCCTTCTTAGGAATATAGGTCAGATTTATGTTCCCAGAGATGGAGGCTTGCGGCAAGAAATCTTGACAAAGGCACATCATGTACCCTATTCGGCCCATCCTGGGGTGAAGACGATACACACTACCTTGATATAGTGTTATGACTAGAGGGGTATTTGTAGAGACGTGGCTCAGTTTGTGTCATGCTATTTGGAGTGTCAGAAAGTGAAGGTTGATCTCATCGACATCCAACTGGCCTTCTCTTCCCACATGCTATATCAGAATGGAAATGGGATATCATTTCCATGGACTTCATTATTGGGCTACCGATGCTGGGATATCACCAGGACGCTATCATTGGCACAGTGGAAAAATTGACGAAAGTGGCTCATTTTTCTCTGGTAAAGACCACCTATATAACTAGTCCACTAGCACAAGTGTATCTAGATGAGATTGTTAGGTTACATGGGATTCTGCGGAAGATCATTTATGACTGTGATCCTCTGTATACTTCCCACTTTTAGACTACCATGCAGCATGCCCTTGGGACAAAGATCAATTTTAGCACGGCGTATCACCCTAAGACAGATGGACAGACTGAGTAGGTGAATCAGATCCTAGAGGACATGCTTAGGATGTATGTTATAGATCACCAGTTGAGATGGGAGGAGTATTTATACTTGGTGGTTTTTTCCTACAATAATAGTTTTTAGAGTTCGATAGGCATGGCTCCTTTTAAGGATTTGTATGGTAAAGAGTGTAGGACACCTCTTAGTTCGGAGATGTTAGAGGATAGGGTTTTTTTGAACCAGCTCTATTACAAGACATGGAGAAGTAGGTGGTTACGATCAGACAGAGGCTTCAGGAGGCATAGGACAAGCAAAATAAGTATACATATCAGCATAGGAAAGACTGTAGTTTTGATGTGGGCATGAAGGTGTTCCCTCATGTAAGGTCACATAAGAGCCCTATCCATTATGAAAAAGGTTCTAAGTTAGTGCCTAGATTCCTTGGGCCCTTTGAGATCTTGGAGTGTATTGGTCATTTGGCCTACCATCTAGTGTTGCCACCTAGCTTGTCTTGCATCCATGATGTGTTGCATGATGGATATTACAGTGCACAAGAACACATGGGTCTCTCCTTCATGGGATAGTCACACTGTCACATCAATGCAACAAACGGGTCTTCAACGTGATCAGTTCACCTTTTGCAGATGCCTCTCAGCCTGCAAAAAAATGAGACTTTTTTCATATATTGTAGTTGCAAGTGTTCTAGTAGATATGTATGTAAAACAAGGAAGCGTGCATTTGGCATGAGAACTGTTCGAATAAATTCCTGAAATGTGGCCTCATGGACTGTAATGATGGCATAATATGTACATAATGGGTTTTTTTAAAAGGTAGTGGAACCTTTCAAGCAATGGGAAGCCAGGATTTATAGCCTTTTCCAGCACCCTCCATGCCTATACCAAAACATGAACTTTGCAATAGATTATGGACATCCATCAAAGCATAATGGAAATCTGATTTTCCTTTGATTTCCTTTCCTAGCCTGAGCAAAAATGGGAGATTTGAAAATAGTAATAGAATTCCATCAAAGCATAATATATAAAGGTGTTTTTTCATAATCTTTCTCATAATTTCCCTAGCATATATGCATGCAAGCATAGAAGCATGCACTTGGCATGTGAACTGCTCGAAAATATGCCTAAAAGTAATGTGGCCTCGTGCACTACAATGGCTGTAGGATATACCCAGAAATAGGTTGTTCAAATGGCATAAAGAAATTTTTGATATTTTTGTTTCTTACTTATATTTTGACACCAACGAAGTGTGGTCTACAGGTTTGTGGCTGAGTGTTGGGTATATGGCGGAAATTCCATCCAATCCAATGAAATAATTTGTAATAGGAAAAGGGGAAAAATGGGTTTTTGCAGAGTGGAACTGCCTTTTAGCCAATTGTACGCCTTAAAGACATTACAATTAGCTCCTAAATAAAGACAAGATATGAGTATGAAGAAGGATATCAAAACCAAAAGAGAGATCCGTAACAAAAATATGGTTAAGCTGTTGAAAATGTTCACTGGGTTGGAGTGGGTTTCCTTCTAGTAGCTATAATTTAGAGACAATGGTCACACTCGAAAATAACAAGATGGAACCCCTTACAATTTGCAATTCTATGAATGATCTTGCAAAATAAATCATGCAACTTTAGCCTCTTCCTCATTTAAAAAATGAGATTCAAGCCAAAATGAAATATTTCAAGTAAATGTGAAATAGGGACTTGTGGGTGCACACGATGTGTTTGACGGAATGCCTAGTAAAGAGATGCATCCTAGTGGAGTGTGAGTGAAATCACATGGATTACCTTATATACTGCAAATGTAAATATCTCCTAGGCATGGCTCATCTCTCATAATTTTTATTCTTTAGTTTTTCTTTTGCAACAAAATAAAATTTTAAACCGAAGGATTTTTCATATATTTGATTGTATTAAATATACTTTTTTTTAAACAATAAAACGTTATATCGTAACTTATACAATATTCCTTGGTAAAAAATGAACGTAAACCCTCACTCCATGATGATCTAGCAACATCCCAATCAAACTAGATTGCTACAATACTCTTTTTTATTGACAAGTTGAAGTTGAATTCCCAGTAAATATGTTGAGTTTAAATAGATAAATTACGATTTTCAGAGACTTGCAAAGCAACCTTTATAGCTCCGGAAAGGGGATGTTAATATTCTTTTATGTACCATGTTATGTGAGGAGTCACAAAAATCTTTGGATCGACCTCAAATGATCATTTGTGATCTTTTTGACGCCCTACTAGAAACACTGTTACACCATTTTGTAGTTTTTCGAAGCTACTAAAACTAAAAAGTTGGCTTTCATTTTGAATCTCCGTTGAATCTTGGACAATGAAATGCTTATCCACATTCACAAACCTCTAGTATTTTTACTAGAAAACTATTTGACACCTTTATTTTGGGGAAAAAAAATCTTCTTGATAGTTTGGCAAAGGCATTTTATAGGCCTTCGGTCGTACTTTGACTAGGTCAAAACTAGACCAATAATGACCTTTAGCTTAAGAAAACATGTCACTGATTGAAAAGCATTTTCTAGTCTTAGTCTCGTCAAATTTTATGAATTCTCTATCTATAGGGGAACTTTTAGGAATTTTCTCGTTGTGTGTTCATCCATCGAATGTCAGTTTTGGACATGGTTTTCTGAGCCCTCGAGCTAACTTTAGATCATTTACAACTAGGTCAATTTCGACCAATGGCCCTGAAAAACTAGCTAGTAACTATAAACCGTTCACCAGTTTTGAATTCCATAAGTTCCTATGAAATATTTTTATATAGGTTGACACATAAATTTAACTTTGGTGTGTTTTCTCATCCGAAGACAATGTTTGAAAGTGGTTTCTTAGCCTTTGAGCCTAAATTGAAATTTTTTCCAGCTAACAGAAAAATGTAAAAAGAAATATGTAGGACCCCCGTCGGGTTACCTAACCACTATGAAAACTTGTTGACAATTGTAAATAATTTTCTGGAGCTCTATCTTGTGGCTTGTTGTGTGAAATTTGACTTTTGGGAAAATAGTGTTTCTCTCTCTTTCCTTTCTCATTCTCTCTCCTTGGTTATGAAATTAAGTGAAATAAAATGAAATGAATACATGTCTCTAAATTTTTTGTTTTGAATTCAAATTATAATCATGATTATATGTAAATGGGAAACTGAGAAAACATTAATTATGCTAGATTAGGGTGGCTGACATGCCAGCAATTTATCGTTGAGTTCATGCTCACATGGTATTGTAGGATGCAAGAAAGATGGCAAAAAGGAGTTATGCAATTCATTTTTTGTTATTGTAATTTATATAGGTTGTTGTAAAATGTATATATGTATAATGTAGTCCCATGTTATAGAAAAGTTATATTTGAAATTTGTTAATATTATGAGATGTTAGTTTTAGGGATACCTTAGGGAATGTGCATTTAATCATAGGTGCAATTTTGATTCATAGTTATGTATGGTAAAAATGATTGATATATATGCTAAATGAATTTGAATTTAATATCTTGTTGGGCATTTTCAGTGTGGAATAGATGATTAAATAAATTGGTGTTATGTTTCTTACCTTGAAAATCTAATAAAGGAATCTAACCACAATAGTCAACCCTAGTATAAGATTTTTGCATAAATTGTCTTCATTTGTGATCCTTCTTAGCGTAGAAGAAATTGAAACTGTAGAATGAACTTAAACCTTGTACTCAATGAAACCTTCTAGTTTAGGTAAATAATTCCCCCTAGTTTGAGTTTAGCGTAATAATCAGTATGTTTAGCGATTGTCGTGAACCCATGTTTTAGGAATGACATAGTCTGTAGTGCCCACTTCCCTTTGACACTTCTTTTGTTATTGATTTCAATATTATTGACTACACTTATGGATATATTGTAGATTTTTGTTTTAGCATGATATTAGATGTTATAGATACTAGACTATTTTTGATTTCGACTCATATATGATGCAGGTGGATTATTAGAGACATTTTATATTGATGTTGATATGTTGTTGACATAGTTATTTCTATATATTTCGACATGTGATATTTTCATCACATTGATTAGGCCTTGCAAATAGAACTAATGTTGTGATCATTTTGACATAGATGAAACATAAGTATAGAGATGTTGTTAGAAACTGTAAATGATATGATATTTGCCTAGATGATATTTTATTTGTATATAGATGATTGTGGATTTATATTGTATATTTTATCATAGATGTTTTTTATGTGGCCATGAGGGCAAAGGAGGTATTTATGTGTTTTGCAGGTAAATTTATTCACAACAAACAACAAACATCAGGGGATTGGAGACCAACCACATTGGAATTGTAGGTGAATTCAATAAGGGTCACCATGACAACATGTTTTTTGTGTTTGTTTCATTTATAGTTAGGGGGAAATTGTGACCAAGGGGTTATGTTTCGCCTTTTATTTAGTTTCCTTTATTGATGTTAGTATGTGACTTTAGTCATTTAATTCATTGTATTAATTATTTTGATTTTGGTGTGTATTTTACCCTTTATTATTAATGGATTGTAGTGTCTTAATTAAGATAATTTAACCTTTTCCTAAACCAATTAAATATGTGACCAAAGGAATTCATTTATTAGAGTAGATTTCTCTTAGAAGTTGTGTTTTAAGTTGAGTACTTGGGGATCTCGAGTGTTGTACACTCTACCCCCTTCATGGAAATTCAATTTTGGCATTAGAGGCCGATTTTAGAGGCTTGTGGGATAAATTAGACTTGTCCCACACCTCTTAAATTTCTATATCAACCCTACCTATGGGTTGGGGGGTCAAAATTAGACCCTATTAGGTGTTTTGGGAAGATTACAAAGTAAAATGTTTATTACACTTCCTTTCTTGTAATTAATTTTGTCCTTAGGGGGTGTGGGCTTAGATTGTGTGTGTAAGTTAAATGTTATTCCTTCAACCACTTATTAATTGTGCTTTGGAATATGAGGTTGACTAGGGTGATGCGGAGTGGAGAGGAAATGAGGTGGTATCCTACTTACAGCCACATCCTCCTCCTCTCTCCCTTTTCTATTTATTGAAGTTCTTTTACTTGTTTGGTGGTTATTTCATTATTTTGTGCTCTTGAATTTTAGGATTTAGAGGATTTTGGAGAGCTTGTGGTCCTTGTGGGAGCTTGTTGGTGATTGTTTTGGCTTGAAGGAGCTTGGAGATTGACTCTTGGAACAAGCTCTACTATGGAAAGGTAAGAGATTTATTCTTGCTCATGTTTCTCTTTTATTTGTGTATATGTTATTGTTATTTTGAGTGTTTTGGAATTCTTTTTGGGGTGCTTGGGTAGATTTCCTAAGTGTGGTGTAGGATGGGACTATGGGAAGAATTATCGTAGGAAGGCATAAGAGTTGTTTGATGTTTTGGATGGATTTTGGGTTGGGTGCCCCACCTTGGACAAGGAATGCTTGCATTTCTTGCTTGTTCTTGTATGAGGGAGGCACAAGAGTATGAGGGAGGAATAAGAGTATGTGGGAGGCATAAGAGGTACTTGAGGGAGGCATAAGAGTATGTAAGGAATTTTTCATATGCATTGGAGGTTTAAAGTTGGGCACCCATTTCCCATTGGGAGGCATACGTGGCCTCCCCATAGATTCTTGCTCCTTTGGCTTTCATTTATAATCCATGTGTATTTTTGTTGTTTTCCTTCTTGTGTTTATAGTTTTAGTTTGGTTGTGTTTGGAATGGTTGTGAAATACTTGGTTTAGTGTTGTGGAAGCTTTTTTGTTTCCATGGTTGGATCCACCTTTCATTGTAATGTGGTTGGGGTTCGGGGGCCAATGAGGGGGATGGATTATCCTCCTCATTGGATATTTTGGTTGGGTGGAGAGTGTTGCCTCTCCCCCCATTTTGTTGTGAATCAATCATATCATGAAGGATATATCTTGTTAGTGTTGCAAATCTTGGAGCTTTTGGTGGAATCTTTGAGAAGATCCTTCTTGTAATAAAAATTCCTTTGTGTTATTCCCACTTAGAGTTGAGGAACTTGTAATATTGTATTTCATTCTTTTATTTGCATTTTTTTATGATTTCCCACTTCAAGTGAAGGACATTTTATTGATCTTGTGAAGGAAAATTGCATTTCATTGTTGGCTATGAAAGTTGCATTACAGAATTATATTTGAGAAATAGAAAAGAAAGTAATTCTCTTATTTGAAATCTTGGTTGTATTTTGAGAAAATTAGTTCTTTGTGTTAAAAGATATGAGCTATTTTCAATGGAAAAAGAAAGTTTACTTTCATTGTGAAGTTTTTTTTATTGTAAATGAGGAAGAAGGAAATATAGAAGTTGTAAGAAATTGGAATTCTATGTTTAGTAGACTTGAATGTAAAGCAAAGTTGTTATAGTTGCTTGAATATATTTATTGAAGTGAAAATATAAAGAGATAGTAAATTTGAAGTATGTTGTATGTTGATATGTTTCATTTTATAGTAAGAAAATAATAACATTTGGAGTAGATTTAGATCCTTATTACTCTTGAAATATAAATAAATTTAGTTGAACAAAATGGAATAGATCTTGTAGTTGTTATTGCTATTATTATATTTCAAAATTCTTTAAATGAGTAATTTTAATTAAAAAATGATCAAATGGAAAGAAATCACAAAACTGGAAACTTTAGGTGCATAAAATCAAGTTCAGAATGTATTTTAGAACTTTGTAGTAAATTTTAGTTTTGTGAAAATCTTGGATTTTAGGTTCTGTTTCTAAGAAATTCGACCGCCACCCTGTGCAGAGCGACGATCGCATAACTGCCACTCAGGCAAGGCGGTGGTCTCATAACCACCACTCCGTAGGGTGGTGGTTTCAAGACTTTTGGCTTGCTCTAGGCAACAGTTCTATCACTTACAACATAACTCCTTGGATCCGTGTTTGTACAATTTTTTAACCATATATACTAAATGTTAAGTTGTGAATTTAACTAATTAACTACCAGCAATCAAACAATGCTCAAATCATGTTGAATATAGATTTTAAACCTACAAATGGTGTATTAAAAACATTCTTTTCATTTTTAACAATGGGGGTAGGGTTTGCCCCAAATTCGAAAACCCAAATACAAATTTCTTGAAATAAAATCATATTGGTGAAGGAAATACCTCCCAACCCTTGAATGTAAGTAATAATAACAAATAAACTTAAATCTAAACTAATCTAATCTAGATATATTTGTAGAATCCTCCATAGTTCTTCCTCTTTTTCTCCCATGGCTTCCTCCTCTCCAACCTGTAATTATTAACAAAAAAAATAAAACAAATAAGGAGAGTAGAATGAAAGAAAGGATTTATTAAAAATTCATAATGATTTTAGGGCTAGTTTGGAACCCTAGGATCTAGTGGCCAAGATTGTTTTGATCTAAGGGTGGATGATTAACATTACTTTTTTTTGGTAGAAATGTATTTTAAATGTTTAAATAAAATCCTTAAAGGTATGTATAGATGGGTGTTTGGGGCCATTTAATTTCCTTGGGGTGTGAAGTACATTGTAGGAAGGTTAATAAAAGGACTTTAAACTATTAGGATTATAAGAATAAATTAATTAAGCATGAAGTTAGTCTTTTTTAGATTGAAAATTAATTAAGAATAGAAAACAATTTACCAAGTAAATTAAACAATGACACCTTCCTAGTTGGCCTTTAATTAATCGACCTTAGAGGTAAAGTAATTTCAATATTCAATCTTTTACCTAGAATTGACATATCTATCATAGAGTTGAGTTTAGTGGCGTAATTTAACTTAATGAACCCTAAGGGTAAAATGACCTTGTAACCTCCTTATAACTTTAAAAATATAAAAATTTAGTTGCAAGTTTTAGGTTAAGTGTTAGGTTGTAGCGTGTTCCTAGAACTTTGTTTTTGCGGGTGTTACATGGTCCAAATTTATCCGGAGTATGTGGTTTCTATCTAGGTTTGGTAACTATGTGGGGTAAGGAGAATGTATTATCTTGAGGTCCAACATCATGTTGAGTGGTAAAGACTGCATTGTAAGTCACCTTAAGATTCCTTGTTTGAAGCAATGACTATGCAGTGTAACCTTACCATCTATGGAGTAAGTAGAGCTATTACTCCCTTAGTATCCTAGTGGACTACCCAGTCTTATGAATTTAGATCTAAAATTTTTACTTGTCATCGAATGAATTCCTTGTGGAACCCAAAATGACAAAAATGGAGATAGTGAAATAATTGTACTATGACTTAAAATCTTATTAATGAACTCTTTAGTTCCTCTCAGCTAAATGTGTTACCTTGGTTGTTAACAACATAAAACCTTGGTCTTTCTTGAAGGTTGTTTAGGATAAATATGTCCTCTCACCTTAAAATCATCTCTAGTTAAGGTGTAGATCCTTAGGTACAATTGGAATTTAAACTAAACCTTAGATTATTAGGAGGTTAACTTGGGGCTCTTGTGTAGTTACAATGCTTCCAATCATATACTTCTTCAAGATGTTAGAAAAGTACATTCGTAACTCTTTATGTTATAAAGTGACACAAAAACGAGACCTAAGAAATAATGTAAATGAAATGAGAAATAAGAGTATATATGATAATGCCTTGGGAACAAATTTTCACTTAAATTCCTTGTGGTTGATTTAAGCATTGAATTTTGTTAAGAATGGATACAAATTGTTCCTGGTGTGACTAGGATTTTGAGCCAATATAGAGTCCACTAAAATTAACGTAAATTATGACGTGTAAATTCTTAATTGAATCGACCTAAATTTGGAACTAAAACAACCATAGTATGAGAACAAATGTACTTCTGATGGAGGGAAATTTATAGAAAAGGAAAACTTGAACCTTCACCTCCTTTGAATCGTACTAGTTTCCCTAGACATCTTCTGGTTGGTCCCCTTGCATAATGAGGGTAAAAATAAAAGTCAACTAAACATATTTTAAGAAAAAAACCTTAAACCTAAGAATTAGAGAATCAGGAACTTTGTATGAAATTTGAAATATGGAAAATAATTATGCAAGTTATCGAGATTGTCGTAAGGGATAAAGGGCTAACTTAAATTATCGACCTATTAGTTGAATGTGAAATGAATTTAAGAATATTTAGGTGGAAAAAGGAGAAAAATATCCTTACATAATAATGTTATTAGAATGTTAATCATAACAAAGATGTAATCATATTAATGATGTGTTGTGTGTTTTCCAATCATTGAGTCCTTTTTTTTGTGGTTGGGTTATTGCTATCATTCGATCATTGGGGAAAGTGTTGCATCGACATGTATATAGTTTTATCATGTGATATATATGGGTCCATTGTTACACAAATGTCTCATGTGTTAAATATTATCCTAAGTGATCCTATGTTGGTGTTATGTATCAAATGATGTAAGACAAAAAATCATGTTTTTATGTGTGTTGTATTTGTATGTGTAAAATGTGGGTACTACATATGGTATCAGATCGTAGTTCATGCTCTCAAACTTATGAGATAGATTGGAGTTGAGATGATATTGCATAGTGGTGGTGGAGATGGGAAGAGTAATGTGATATATGTTGTAATGTGAAAAATATTTAAATTGTGATATTATGAACATATGCATTTTTCATGTCCCTTAGTGCGTATTTGTTATCATGTTTATTTGTTTGTGATGAGAGTATTCACTCTCTATTTTTTGGAATTAATGACGATTTCACGTGTAATGTGCCACCTTGTTGTGTGTGAAAATAATTTATTATGGATTATAGAGTGTCGGAGTGTTTCGTTTTTATTTGATACGAAGGTCATGTGTTGATGTGTTACATGAAAAATTTGGTGTAGATTGAATTGGATTGTATCGTGATTTCACCAACATGTTGTGATGAATCATTTGTATCACCATGTTGTAAAACAACTGACTATATGTTTTAATGTTATTCATTGTGTACATCATATGTATAATTCATGTATTATATGATGGTTCATGTTGTGAATTATGGGTATATGGTGATCGTATGACCCTTACTATATAGTGCTTGCACTTGGGTGCATTATGTGGAAACGTGATGTATTCTAACCCGTGAAAGTAATGATTGTGTATTACCTTATATATATACCATGCGTAAGATGTTATGGTTAATGTACGTGAATCACCATTGTGTTAGTGATGTAGTTATGTGTATGTTGTGAACCTTACACTAGACAACCCTAAGTGGAGAAAATGTCAAGAGTGTATGTGTGGAGAGAGGAGGCATGGACTATGTTTTCATAATCTTGAGCTGAGTACGAGTGAGGAGCTGGTGTCTTATATAGACTAAAAACCCACTTTTATCTATTTAGAATACTTCGAGCTTGCTCAGTATATTATGGGTGTGTACCACCCTAGGATCAACTTATGCAAACTAGTGTCCCCTGTTGTTTCCTATTGGGTTGTTCATCGAATAATCCTATGTGATTTTGACTATGATGATCATTGTGGGAGTATGGAGGGATGATTCAGGAAGATATGACGACAATTACATTAGTTAATATACTCATTTCTAGTTACATGTATTTTTTAATGAGCCGAGGCTCGACATCCAACTACTAGCAACTTGATGAGTACCCCTCTGGTGGCCGTATTAGGCCACATAGTGATTGTAATGTGTTATTTCTCAATATGTATTTTATTCATAAGTTGACATTATCTCTTTTCTTACAAGAACTAGTAGTTTTTCTTGATTGATGTCTTCTTATATTTTGGGCGTTTTATTTGGTTATTGCACTAACATGCTGATTTTTATTTTTAATTTTTAATTTTTTTCACTATGGATAATTATCCATTTGTTTTTCTTATTTTCAAACTTTATTTTCATGTTTAAAATTTTTATAGCCTAGCCTAAGGATTATGATTTTTGTCACTTGGCATTTGAAACAGATTGTTATGTTGGTTCTAATGTCGTAATGTGTTGGAATAGGGTCATGGGATTCACCATGGAGTGGTTGAACCTATGGACCCACTTCATTCTTAAGGGGTACGCCCCAAGGAGTTACAAATAACTAGCCGGTTGTTAAACCATGAGTTATTATGTCACTTGGGTTAGGGGTGACGGGGCTTTATATGCCCAGGGCCATAGGGTGACCCGCCATCATTAAAAGGAAAAAGGAGATGGGGCTCTATGGCTGAGTGACTTGATATTCATTATGGGGCTCTATTGTTGAGTGACCCAATATTAATTATGGGGCTCTATGGTTGAGTGAACCACTATTCATTATGGGGCTCTATGGTTGATTGACCCGATATTCTTTATGGGGCTCTATGGATTGAGTGACCCGATATGGAGAAATCAAGTGACATGGATCTCTGGTTGAGTGACCCGACTTGGTTTTGGTACTATGATTGTTTCTATTTGGGAGATATATTGAGTTATTTTTGATTCTTTGGGAGGTATATGGAGTTGATTTGTGATGCTTTAGGAGATATATGGAGTTTTTTCATGATTTTTTTTTATGTATGGAGTCAGGTGATATGAGTTATATGTACTCTTGTGAGTCTTATTAGGCATTATATGATTGACGTCTAACACTCCTCTTGGTTACTATGTACTATTGGATATGGTTTTGGCACTATGAAGGTACTATCATGGTATTTGGGTCAAGTGATACCAGTTGTTTATGTATCAGAGTTATGACTATGTTTTTCAGTCACATGTGTGTGTTGGATTTATGACTATGACATGAATGTTGGAAATCCTTTGTTATGTGGAAAAATTGTTATTTATTTATTTCATAGTGGAATTAGAGGTCTTGTGATGTGATACTCTCGTGAAAGTATGTGGAAAGATGTCTCTTGGGGTGTTTGTGTTGTGTTGAGTTTTGTGTGACATCCCAAGACCAATTATTGTTGGGTTCCCACAAACATAAGACATTTCAAATTCTAAACAATGAATATTAAGAGCTTAAGATTAAGAAATATTATAAAGGAAAAATACAAATTAAGTAATAAAGTAAAAGATAACTAACCACAAATCTTCACAGAACATTAAAATTTAGGATCTTACAAAAATTAGTTTTCTTCTGTGTGGTCATTGTTACGCCCACAAAAACGACGTTCTAAAAACACGCTTCAACCTAACACTTGACCCGAAAATTGTGACTATTTTTTTTTTAAGTTATAAGAATGTTACAAGGGTGTTTGACCCCTTAGGGTTCATTCAAATTAACTTACACCACTAAACTCAACTTTATGATTGAAGAAACAGGTCTAGTTAAGAGTTAACATATTAAAAAATTTATCTCCAAGGTCTATTAATCAATTTTTAATTAGGAAGGTACCAAAGATTAATTTACTTAATTAAATATTTTATTCTCTTTAGATAATGTTCAATCCTAGAAAGGTTAACCTTATGTTAATTTATTAAATTCATTATCTTATTAACTTAGAGTCCTTCCATTGACTTCTTAAGGCTTGCTAATAATTAACAAAGGTTAGCATTGTAAGGAAATTAGATGTCCACATTCCCCAATTACACACACCCTTAAGGATTTAATTTAAACATTAAAATAAATTTCTACCTAACAAAAGTAGGGTGAATCCTCTACCCTTAGATCAAATCCATCTTGGCCACTAGATCCTAGGGTTCCAAACTTAGCCCTAAAATCCTTATGAATTTTATTAAAGCATTTCCTTTATTCTATTTCCCTCATTTGGTCTCTTTGTTTTGCTAAAATTGTAGGTTGGAGAGGAGGAAGCCATGGGAGCAAAGGAGGAAGAGCCATGGAAGATTCTATATGAAGATCTAGTTTAGATTAGCTTAGTTTAAAGTTTTATTTTTGTTATTACTTCTATTCAAGGATTGGGAGGGGTTTCCTCTACCAATTTTGTTTTCATTTAAGGCTATTTGTATATTGGGGCAAGCCTTACCCCCATAGTTGTGAATGGAAGGAACGTTGTTAATCAACCATTTGGAAAAAAAAATATTACCCAATCGAAGGGATTTACTCATGGTTTTCTTGCTGGTAGATATCATTTAAAGTTCATAACTTATAAATTTTTGAAAACCAGTTAAAATTGGCGCACATGCACAGATCTGAGGAGTTTTGTCATAAGTGACAAAACCGCCACCCAAAACAGACCGACGATTATGGGACCGCCACCCTGCCTAGGTGATAAACCATGGACCACTGCCCTACGGAGTGGCAATTTTGTGACCGCCACCTTAGCCTGAGTAGTAGTTACGGGACCACTGCTGTGCATAGGGCGGCGGTCCTGTTTCTGGAAAATAGAACCTTTATTATGATATTTTCCCAAAGTCAAATTTTACTACATGGTCCTAAAATATATTCTAAGCTTGATTTTATGCTCCTAATGTTTCTAGTTTTAATATTTAATATCAATTGTTCATTCCTTAGTTAAATCTACTCATTTTTAAAGTATTGTCTAATCTAATAAACACATCTATTTTACAAATTCATTCTATTATGTTCAGCTAGTCTTCTTTCAAATTCCGTGAACAAAAGAAATCTAAATCTACTTTTACATTGTTATTTTCTTACTATAAAATCAACATTTTTAAATAACAATATACTTCAATTTTATTGTCTCTTCCATTACTACTATAAATGAAATATCCAAAATAACTGTAACAAATTTCTTTTACATTTAATGTTACTATACATGCATTTTCGACTTCTTTCAACTTCTATATTTACTTATTTCATAATTACAACAAAACAACTTCACAATGAAAGTGAACTTTCTTTTCTATTGAAAATAGTTCATATCTTTTAACACAAATAACTACTTTTCTCACAATACAACAAAGATTTCAAATAAAGATACTTACTTTCTTTTTTTTTTTTTGCAAAATTGACTCTACAATACAATTGCTTCTTCTTCCTTTTCTTATTTGTTTCTTTCCACATACAATACAATATACATAAATACTATTTGAATACAAATTTCCTTTACAAGATCAATACAATGTCCTCCACTTGAACTAGGAAAGATCATACAATAATACAAGCTAAAATAGAATATCATATTACAAGTTTCCTCACCTCTAAGTGGGAATAATACTAAGGAAGTTTCACAAGGTCTCAAACAATACTCCAAGCTTCACAAATCCAACAAGATGGTTCCTCCAAGATTTTTTTGATTCACAACAAAATGGGGGGAGAGGCAACACTTTCCACCCAACCAAGATACCCAATGAAGAGGAGAAGCCATCCTCTCCATTGGCCCTCGTGCCCTAACCACATTATAATGGGAGATAATTCCAACACATGGAAACAAAAAAATTCAAAAACAAAACAATTATTTCAAAACTATTCCAACCACATTTAAATCATCTACAACACAATAATGAAAGAAAAACAAAAAAACAGCAAGTAAACAAGGCTTTAAATGAAATCCAAAGGAGCAAGACCTATGGGGAGGCCACTTATGCCTCCCAATGGGAATGGATTCCCATCTTAAAGCCTTTAATGCATATCTCAAATCCCATACATACTCTTATGCCTCACTCAAGTACCCCTTATACCTCCCACATACTGTTATAGCCTCCCCCAATCTCTTATGCCTCCCTCATAAAAGAAATAAGAAAGAAATGCAAGCATTTCGTGTACAAGTTGGGGCATCTAACCCAAAATCCCTCCAGGAAATGGTAAACTCTTATGCCTCCCTACATGAAATATCCCCATAGTCTCCTCCTACTTCAAACTTAGGAAATCTACCCACACCCAACAAGCATTCCAAAGAAAACAATACTCAACACAAGCATATAAACACAAAATAAAGCCTAAAATAAACAAGGGAAATCTCCCACCTTTCCGTAGTAGAGATTGTTCCAAGAGTAAGTATCCAAGCTCATCAAAACAAAGTAAGAATCCAAAAGCTCCAAAAATCCACAAGCTCTCACAAAAATCTTCTAACTCTTCCAAAAATACAAGAGCACAAAATAATGAGTAACCCCCAAACAAGCAAAATAATTTCAATAAATAGAAAAATGAAAGAGGATGATGATGTGGCTCAAAGTAGGATGCCACCTCATTTCCTCTCCACTCCACATCACCTTAGTCAATCTCATATTCCAAATGACCATTAATAAGTGGTTGAAGGAATGATAAGTTACTTACACACACCATCTAAGTACATACCTCGTAAGGACAAAATTAATTACTTGAAAGAAAGTGCAATAACCATTTAACCTTTTTATCTTCCTAAAACACCTAATGGGGTCTAATTTTGACCCCCAAACCCATAGGTAGGGTTGGCATAGAAATTTAAGAGGTGTGGGACAAGTTTGACTTGTCCCACAAGCTTCCAAATTTGGCCTCTAAAGCCAAATTCGAGTTTCCCATAAAGGGCAGAGTGTACAACACTAAAGATCTCAAGCATTCAACACACAACACAAAATCCAAGAGCACATCAATTCTAATAAATGAACTCCCTTGGTCACATCTTTTAATTATTTTAGGAAAAGATTAAATTAGCTTATTTAAGACACTACAACCCACTAATAATGAAGGGGTAAAACATACATCAAAATCTAAATAATTAAAACAAGTACATTACATTGCTAAAAGAACACATAATAACATTAATAAAAGGGAACTAATAATAAAAGACAACACATGACCCCTTGGTCACAATTTTTCCCTAACCAAATAATTCTAACACACACACAATTACATGTTGCCATGGTGACCCTTGTTGAATTCATCTAGAATTCCAATTTGGTTGGTCTCCAATCCCCTCGATGTTTGTTATGAATAATTTTACCTGCAAAACACATAAATACCCTCTTCGGCCTAGTTGATCAATGAAAAAAATCTATCATAAAATATACAATATAAATCTAAAATCATCTACATACGAATCAAATATCATCTAGGCAAATACGATATCATTTACAATTTCTAGCAACATTTCTATATCACATTTCATCCATGTCAAAATGATCACAACATTAATCTAATTATCAAATGTCTACTCAATATGACAAAATATATCACATGTCAGAAATATATATGAATAACCATGTCAACAGTATATCAGCATCAATATAAAATGTCTCTAATGTTCCACCTGCATCATATATGAATCAAATCAACAATAGTCCAATATCTCTAACATCCACTAGCATGCTGAATCAAAAAGCTATAATATATCAATAAGTGTAGTCGATAGTATCGAAATCAATAATCCAAAATGGTGTTGAAGGGAAGTCGGCACTACATCCCCCTCCCCTTAGACTCAACCTCCTCCTGAAAGTCACTAGAACAGGTGTGGGAATTAAACTTGTAGTAATGTGTCATACTCCCATGTGGCAGCGGTATCATCATACCTGTCCCACTGGACCCAAACTTGGTCAATCTCTCTATCACAAAGGCCTAGGATCCTACGCTCTATAATGCAAATGGGATCCACCATAACCTACCACTGATCCTGCAACTACAATGTGGTCTAATCTAGAATGTGAGAAGGATCAAAAATACATATCCTAAGCACAAAAACGTGAAACACATCATGGACGCGAGACAAGCTAGGTGGCAATGATAGATGATAGGCCAAGGGACCTATGCGCTCCAAGATCTCAAAGGTACCCAAAAACCTAGGAGCTAGCTTAGAACCTTTTTCGTAATGGATAGGGATCTTATGTAGTCTGACATGAAGAAACACCTTCATGCCCACCTCAAAACTACAATCTGTCATATACTGGTCAAAATACTTCTTCTTCCTATCCTGTGCCTCTTGTAGTCTTTGTTTGATCAAGATAACCTACTGCTCCATATCTTGGAGTAATGCTAGCCCAAGAGAAAACCTATCCTCTAACCTACCCTAGCTAAGAGGTGTCCTGCACTCTCTGCCATAAAGTTCTTGAAAAGGAGCCATGCCTATCGAACTCTGAAAACTATTATTGTAGGAAAACTCCACCAAGTACAAATTCTCCTCCCATATTAAATTGACTAGTCATCCATCATGTACATCCTAAGCATGTCCTCTAGGATCTGATTCACCTACTAAGTATGTCCATCTGTCTCAGGGTGATATGTTGTGCTGAAGTTGATCCTCATCCTGAGCGCATGTTACATGGTGGTCAAGAAGTGGGAAGTGTACAAAGGATCATGGTCACAAATGATCTTCTACGGAATCCCGTGTAATCATAAAATCTCCTCAAGATATATCCATACCACTGCATTGGATTTATAGGTGGTCTTCACTGGAGAAAAATGAGCTACTTTCGTCAATTTATCCACCATGACCATGATGGAATTACGGTGGTATCTCAACATCGGTAACCCAACAATGAAGTCCATGGAAATGGTGTCCCACTTCCACTCTGGTATAACATGAGGAAAGAGATGGCTAGCTGGATGATGATTCTCATCATTCACTCTCTGACACTCTAAATAGTGTGACATAAATAGAACCGTGTCTTTGCGAAATCCTCTCCAATGGTACAACTGTCTCAAAGTGGTGTGCATCTTCTTCACCCTAGGATGGGTTAAATATGGCACAAGATGAGCCTCTATCAAAATGTCTTGTCTCAAGCCTCCATCTCTAGGAACATATATCTGACATCTATGTCTAAGAATACCATCTACCTCTAATGAAAATCCATCAAATGTCCCCTTAAGGGGTCTCTAAGACTCAATCTCTACTCTGGCTGTGAGGTAGAATCTGTCCTAAGGAAGTTGCTGCAAAATCTTCCTCCACAAATCTATGGTCACTGAAGTAACCATAGCCACATGTCTCCATCTACTCAAGGCATCTACAACCACTTTCTCCTTCCTCTTCACATGCTCTATCTCCATATCGTACTCACCAAGAAACTCCATCCAACAATGCTGAGGAGCATTGAGATTGGGTTGCATGAAGAGGTGGTGGAGACTCAAGTGATCAGTCCTGAGTGTAAATCTCTAGCCAAGAAGAGAATGTCTCCACTGCACCAAGGTGTGCACAACTACTGCAAGCTCAAGATCATGAGTTAGATAATTGAGCTCATAATCCTTGAGTTTTCAAGACTCAAAAATACTTTGCCTTCCTGCATCAACACACCTCCAGGTCCTCCCAAAGAAGTATCTATGAAAACGTAGAAATCACCCTAAGGATCTGACACTGCTAGAATAGGCAATATCATGAGGCATTCCTTTAGTTTACTAAAGGCCTTCTCACATTTTTCTGACCAAACATACTTCTTTGCTTTCTGTTGAGGGGAAGTGATGGGATGAACAATCTGAGAAAATTCCTGAACAAATCTCCCATAATATCCTACTAAACCCATGAAGCTGCACACCTCAGTCACATTAGTGGGTGTTGGCCAATCCATGATGGCTTGAATCTTCAAAGGATTGAATGTGATATCTTCCCCAGAAATGATGTGGCCCAAATACCATACCTCCATCTGAAATAACGCACACTTATCTGAGTTCCCGTAAAGATGTTGCTCATGAAGAAACTAAAAAACATCACGAAGGTGCTCCTCGTGCTCCTCACGCATATGTGAGGTATTCAAAATTTCATCAAGGAAGATGAGCATAAAGCGATCTAGAAAATTCCTAAATACCCCATTCATCAAGCTCATAAACAATGCAGGGGCATTTGTAAGACCGAAAGGTACCACTGTGAACTCCTAGTGGCCATATCTCATATGAAAGGTGGTCTTATGAATATCTACCTCCGTGATCCTAAGCTAATGGTACCCTAACTTAAGATCTATCTTGGAGAAAATTGTGGCCCCCTTCATCTGATCAAATAAATCATCAATGTGTGGAAGGGGGTAACGATTCTTGATTATTAATTTGTTTAGCTGGTGGTAGTCAATACACAACCGCAGAGATCCATCCTTCTTCTATACAAAGATCACCGGTGCACCCCAAGGGGATACACTAATATGGATTATGCCTATCTCCAGAAGGCCCTCTAGGTGCAACTTGATTTCACATAGCTTTGGAGTAGTCATCCGATAAGGTGCTCGTGAGATATACTCTATGCCTGGAACCAGATCTATGTTGAAATCTATCTCACGTGGGGGACGTAACCCTGGTAGCTTCCCTAGTAAAACATCAACAAACTCTCTCAAAATGTGATGGTCATTAAGGGATGATCCACTAGACTCATCCTTAGATCTGTCACTAACCATAACAGCATACATTTGACAATCTCTTCACACAAACCGCTTAATTTGCATAGTGGAGATGGTGCGAATGGAAACGGGCCTCCTAACTCTTGATATCACTGACTCCACTCCTAGATCATCTGTATAAGCAATAGTCTTACGATAACAGTCCATTCTCGCTTTGTGTGTAGACAACCAGTCCATGCCTAAGATAACATCATAAAAACCCAACAGAAGGATTCGAAGATCCGAGGTAAGGGTGAAGGGTTCCAAATCCACTACAAACTCCTTAACTAAGGAATCTACAAAAAAATTGGCTCTAGAATCCATCTCAATGTCCCAACTACGACCCTGGCTAACTGCCACTAGCATCAAACCTTTGAGGAGGTTTGTAAGGTGGGCAGGTCTAGTGCTACTGTTGTTAAGGTGGCTGTTGTGGTGGCCTGAATGAAGCCAGTCTTGAACTCTGTCCACCATGTGGAGGAGGAATTGACCCCCTTGATCTGGTGTCCTACATATAGTGGATATGGCTCTGAACTCTATCTCTAACCTATTGTGTCC
Organism: Taxus chinensis; assembly: GCA_019776745.2. Lineage (NCBI taxonomy): Eukaryota > Viridiplantae > Streptophyta > Pinopsida > Cupressales > Taxaceae > Taxus > Taxus chinensis. The sequence continues at coordinate 157,479,249 of CM034155.1, read as the reverse complement.
TTCCCCATGTTTCCTCTATAATATAGGCCTTCTCCATAGCCTCTGCTAATGTCTATGGGTACTGAATGCACACTTTGCCACCCAAATCCAAATTCAGGGCCCGGATGAACTTGTGAATCCATACCTGCTCATTTTACATATAGTCGATGTACTAGAGTAGGTGTATAAATTGAATCTCATACTCGGCTATGGTCATCGACACCTGACTGAGGTTGTGAAGCTCGTATATTCATTCCTAAATAAACCCCCTGTGAAAATACCTACTCCTGAAACATTCATCAAATAGCTCCCAGGTAATTATCTCCAAGTTAACATGGAGCTTCTTCTCCTCGATCCTCCACTAGACTCTTGCTCCATCCCTCAGAAGATGGATCGCAACACAATATTTTATGTTGCTAGTACAAGGACAGAGCTTGAAGCATCCGCACAAGCTCACCAACTAGGCCTCTGCCTGAAAACCTCTTGTATCACCAGAATAGTGTGATGGTCGTAGCTTCAGGATCTCCCTGATATGGTCTGCAGCTGACGTCTGATGACTCCTAGGTCTCTCTACATGCTCTCCCTCTGTCTAGGGCTCCGAGACCTATCCCTATGATGTGAAATCTTTTCCTCATGCACTCTCTGTGGTGACTCTGCCCTACTATAACTCAAATATCCAAAATAACTACAACTTTCTTTTACATTCAAATTTACTATGCATGCATTTTCGACTTCTTGCAACTTCGATATTTACTTATTTCATAATTACAACAAAACAACTTCACAATGAAAGTGAACTTTATTTTCTATTGAAAATAGTTCATATATTGTAACACAAAGAACTACTTTTCTCATAATACAACCATGATTTCAAATAAAGAGAATTACTTTCTTTTATTTTTTTACAAAATTGACTCTACACTACAATTCTTTCTTCTTACTTTTCTTATTTGTTTCTTTCCACATACAATACAATATCAATAAAAACTATTTGAATACAAATTTCCTTTATAAGATCAATACTATGTCCTCCACTTGAAGTGGGAAAGATTATACAATAATACAAGCTAAAATAGAATATCATATTACAAGTTTCCTCCACTCTTAAGTGCAAATAATACTAAGGAAGTTTCACAAGGTCTCCAACAAGATTCCAAGTTTCACAACTCTAACAAGATAGCTCCTCCAATATTTTTTTGATTAAAAAAAAAACGGGGCGAGAGGCAACGCTCTCCACCCAACCAAGATACCCAATGAAGAGGAGAAGCCATCCTCTCCATTGGCTCCCATGCCTCAACCACATTACAATGGGAGATAATTCCAACACGTAGCAACAACAAGCTTCCATAACACAACAATTGTTTCACAACTATTCCAACCACATTTCAACCATCTACAACATAAGAATGAAATAAACACAACAAAACAACAAGTAAACAAGGCTTAAAATGAAATTCAAAGGAGCATGACCTATGGGGAGGCCACTTATGCCTCCCAATGGGAATGGATGCACACATTAAAGCCTCTAATGCATATATAAAATCCCCTACATACTCTTATGCCTCACTCAAGTACCCCTTATACCTCCCACATACTCTTATGCCTCCCCCAATCTTTTGTGCATCCCTTATAAAAGAAACAAGAAAGAAATGCAAGCATTCCTTGTACAAGGTGGGGCATCCTCAAAAAAAAGAAATCATCCACAAGCTCCAAAAATCCACAAGCTCTCCCAAAAATCCTTCAACTCTCCCAAAAATACAAGAGAACAAAATAATGAAGTAACCCCAAAACAAGTAAAATAATTTCAATAAATAGAAAAAGGAGAGAGGATGATGATGTGGCTTTAAGTAGGATGCCACCTCATTTCCTCCCCACTCCACATCACCTTAGTCGACATCATATTCCAAAGCACTAGTAATTAGTGGTTGAAGGAATGACAAGTTACATACACACACCATCTAAGCCCACACCCCCTAAGGACAAAATTAATTACTTGAAAGAAAGTGCAATAAACATTTCAGCTTTTTATCTTCCCAAAACACTTATGGGGTCTAATTTTGACCCCCCAACCCATAGGTAGTTTTGACATAACAATTTAATAGGTGTGGGACAAGTTTGACTTATTCCACAAGCTTCTAAATTCGGCCTCTAAGGCCAAATTCGAGTTTCCCATGAAGGGTAGAGTGTACAACGCTCAAGATCTAAAGCATTCAACACACAACACACAATCCAAGAGCACATCAAGTCTAATAAATGAACTTTATTGGTCACATATTTTAATTAATTTAGGACAAGATTAAATTAGCTTAATTAAGACACTACAACCCACTAATAATAAAGGGGTAAAACATACATCAAAATATAAATATTTAAAACAAGTAAATTACATTGGTAAAAGAACACATACTAACATTAATAAAAGGGAACTAATAATAGAAGACAACATATGACCCCTTGGTCACAAATTTACCCTAACCAAATAATTCTAACACACACACACACAATTACATGTTGCCATAGTGACCCTTGTTGAATTCATCTAGAATTCCAATGTGGTTGGTCTCCAAACCCCCCCGCCCCACCCCCCCATGTTTGTTGTGAATAATTTTACCTACAAAATACATAAATACCCTCTTCAGCCTCATGGCCGCATTAAAAACATCTATGCCAAAATATGCGATATAAATCTAAAATCAACTATATGTTAATTAATATCATCCATGCAAATACGATATCATTTACAATTTCTAGCACATTTCTATTCCACATTTCATACATGTCAGAATGATCACCACATTAATCCAATTATCAAGACCTAATCAATATGACTAAATATATCACATGTCATAAATAAAGATAAATAATCATGTCAAAAGTATATCAACATCGACATCAAATGTCTCCAGTAGTCCATATGCATCATATAAGAATCAAATCAATAACAGTTCAGTGTCTCTGATATCTACTAACATGCTAAATCAAAGAAGCTCTAATAGATCCATAAGTGCAGTCGATAGAATCGAAAAATAATAATTCTAAAAAGGTGTCGAAGGGAAGTGGGCACTACAGTCACGTTGTACCAACAAGTCAATTTTTGAGTGGAGAACGACTATTTCAACAAATTATATGAATGAGTTCACGTACCTATGTGAACAAGTGGAAGCATTTGAGGTTTTGTCATTTCGAGGATCATAATCTTATAATGGGATGCACATATACTTCTTTTCCATGTATTTCAGACATTTATGCTTTCTCGGGGATCAATTTTATTTCAAAATTCTATTGTTTTTAAGCGTATGTTTGATGTTTCCTTCTAGTTAGCATTTGGAGAATGACACATCCTAGACGGCCTTTTAGACATGCTCCATGTTCCTTGCACTATTAATTTCACCACTTTATTATGTAATCCTAATTATGTAACTTGCATTTAAAACCACTTCAACTTTACAAATGTTAGAAAGCATTGTACTATATTGCATTGAATATCACCTAGATGGTGATGTTTCTATGTATTCTTTCTTGTGTAATTGTCACACATGATCGACATTATTTTATGGCTCTTCATGACATCTTTAAAATGTATTAGTTGTTACCTTCGTTATGAGATGTACCTCTTATCCTGTTTATTTATCAAATTTATAACAATTCTAATAATGCATGTTTATATTTCTTGTGCTCTAAGCAGACTTATGACTATGCAGGTAAGGTTGAAAATTATTTTATTTAGCATGTTTACAATTGTTTGACTAAATTCATAATTAGTAAATGGCCTACATGGACTGTAATGATCGTATTAATATGTACAAAAAAAATATGTTTACTCAGGTTGTGGATCCTTTAATATAACATGGAAATATAGGATTCATAGCCTTTGTCTAGCACCATAAAATGTATATTCCTTTATATTTCATTTGGTGTAATTAGATTCAACCACATGCTAATCAAACCAAGGGTAGACTTAAATAGTGTAAATTAATTTTTCTTGTCATTTCCTATGGTAAAGCCAAAATGGGAGATTTTTTATTGTTAATGGAAGTCCCTAAAAGCATAATGATATAATAGAAGTCAATTTCATACTCGTCTTTAGAACTTGGTAAGGGAACCAAGGTGCCTTTGCATGCAAGAAACTTGTATCCCATCCACTTGGCATGTCAACTACACGACTGTAATGGAAATAAAGTAATCTGGTTCTATTGCATTGCAATTAACTACCCATTGTCGATGATACACAAAAATAGGTTGTTCAAATGGCATAAAATAAATTTTGATATTTTTATTTCTTATTTATATTTTGGCACCAGAGAAGTGTGGTGTACAATTTTTTTTTGAGTGTTGGGTATATGGTGGCAGTGTCATCCAATCCAATGAAATAATTTATAATAGGAAAAGTAGAAAAATGGGTTATTGCAGAGTGGAGCTGCATTTTGGCCAACCGTATGCCTTAAAGACATTACAATTAGATCCTAAACAAAGATAGGATATGAGTATGAATAAGGATATGAAAACCACAAGAGAGATCTGTAACATAAATCTGGTTAAGCTATTGGAAATGTTCACTGGGTTGGATTGAGTTTCCTTTTAGTAGCTGCAGTTTAGAGACAATGGTCACACTCAAAAATAAAAAATATGGAATGCCTTAGGCTTCTCAAATCTATGAATGATATTGCAAATAAATTATGTGACTTCAGCCTCTTCCTCATCTAAACAATGAGATTCAAGCCAAAATGAAATATTTCAAGTAAATGTTAAATGGGTACTTGTGGGTACACGAGATTTATTTGATGGAATGTTTGGTAGAGGGATGAAGCCTAGTGGAGTGCAAGCGAAATCATGTGGATTACCTCATACAATGTGGATTCAAATATCTCCTAGGCATGGCTCATCTCCTCTCATATCTCGTAATTTTTTCTCTTTGGTTTTTCTTTTGCAACAAAATAAAATTTTAAACCGAAGGATTTTTGGAATATTTGATTGTATTAAATAATCTTGTTTTAAAACAATAAAACATTATATCGTAACTTATAGGATCTAATGTTCCTTGGTAAAAAATTAATGTAAACCCTAACTTCGTGATGATCTAGCAACGTCCCATTCAAACTAGATTGCTATAGTACTCTTTTTTATTGATAAGTTAAAGTTGACTTTCCAATAAATATGTTGAGTTTAAATAGATAAATTATGATATTGAGAGACTCACAAAGAAACCTTCACAACTTCGGTAAGGGGATGTTAAGCTTCCTTTGTGTACTGTGTTATGTGAGGACTTACTTAAATCTTTGGATCAACCTCAAAGGATCATTTACGATCTTTTTTATGCCCTACTAGGAGCATTGTCACACCATTTTGCAGTTGTAAGAAGCTACTAAAACTAAAAAGTTGGTTTTTGTTTTGAATCGTTGTTGAATCTTGAACAACAAAATTCTTATCCGCCTTCACAAACCTCTAGTATTTTTACTAGAAAATTTCTTAGAACCTTCAGTTTGGGGAAAAACTCTCTTCTTGATAGTTTGCAAAAGGAATTTTATAGGCCTTCAGTTGCAGTTTGACTAGGTAAAAACTAGACCAATTACAACCTGTGGCTCCAGAAAACATGTCATCATTAAAACCATATTCTAGTTCTCAGTCTTGTTGACTCTGATGAATTATCAATATATAAGGGAAATTGTAGGATTTTTTGGTTGTGCGTTCCTCCATTGAACGCTAGTTTTGGATGTGGTTTTATGAGCCCCGGAGATAACTTTATATCATTTACAACTAGGTCAATTACAACTAATAGCCCTGAAAAACTAGCCACCAATTTTAAACCATTCACCAGTTCCTATGAAATCTTGGTACATAGGTGGACACATAGAAATTTAACCATGGTGTGTTTGCTCATCCGAAGAGAACATTTGAAGGTGGTTTCTTAGCCTTCGAGCTTGATTTGAACATTTTTGATAACCAACAGGAAATGTGTAAAAAGGAAGTTGTAGGACCCCCCTTTGGGTTACCTAACAACCATGCGGAAACTTTTTGGGACTTTTAAACAACTTTTTAGAACTCTATCTTGTGGCTTGTTGTGTGAAATTTCACTTTTGGGAAAATAATGTTTCTCTCTCCTTCCTTTCTCTTTATCTCTCATTGGTTACAAAATGAAGTGAAATGAAACGAAATGAAATGAATACATGTCTCTAAAGCGTTTCCTTTCGAATGTCAAATTATAATCATTATTATAAAGTAAATGGGAGATCTAGATAATATTAATTATGCTAGTTTTGGGTGGATGCCATGCCAACGATTTATCGTTGATTTCAGGCTCACATGTTTTTGCAGGATACAAGTAAGATGGCAGAATGGACGTGGGTGTGCAATTCATTGCACATTGTTAGTAATTTATGATATGTTAATAGTAAGGAATTTTTATATGTATAATGTATTCCCATGTTACAGTAAATTTATTTATTTAAAATTTGGTAATTTGTATGAGATGCTAGTGTTAGGGTTGCCTTGGAAAATCTGCATTTAATCATAGGTACCATTTCGATTCATAGATTTACATTTGGTAAAATTGATTGGAAATATATGTGTAAATGAATGTGAATGTAATGTGTGTGTAGTGTGTGTGTGTAGTGTACAATAGTAAATAGATGTGTGTGTGTGTGTTAAATGAATTTGAAAATGTAATATTTTGTAGTGAATTTAACCACAATAGGCAACCCTAGTTGATTAAATAATTCAGTGCATAACTGTGTTCCTTACCTTAAAAATGTAATACAGATATCTTAGCCTAGAAAAAACTCATACCCTAGTATAACGACTCATGTATAACTACCTTGTACATGCGATGACATCCTTTTAGTGTAGGAAAACTAAGACCACCAGTTTGAGTATAGCATCATATTCAATAAGTCTAGCGACATAGTAGTGAACCCATCCTTCTTAGGCATGATCCTGGTCTATATTTATCCAGAATAAATGTGAAATCGTAGAATGAATTTAAACTTGGTACACTCTATGACACCTGGGGTAAGATTAATGTAAATTCTTTAGGTATGCCCAATGTGTTGAGTTTTTGTCATAGACCACCTATGTTTAGCCACATCATTGTGAAGATTGATGGTTCAAAGCAACAAATATGCAGTGTAACCTTCCCATCTATGGAGTAAGTATGGATATCAATCCATTAGTATCCTAGTAGACTACCCAGTCTTACAAAGTTTGATCTATAATTTTTACTTTTGTCATCGAATGAATTTCCTTTTGCAGGTGGAAATTGTACATAACCCTGGAGAAAACGATATTATAGTTCAAATAAGTTGACTTAAGAGAAGTGTTGAAAAAAAAGGGGGTCTTAGTTACCTCTCATGTGTCATGTGTTCCCTTTTGTACCCTAGTGAGTGGCGCAACAACAAAACACCTGGGTACTTTTCCTGAAGGTTGATATTAACATATGATATGATCTCATGGTGGGACCTTAAATTCACATCAAGTTGAGGCATAGATCCTTGGTTGCAACAGGAATGTAACACTGACACCTTAGTATAATGAGAAAAGAATTTATTTGGGGTCTCATGTGTAGGTTTACACTCCTTCTAGTCAGTGATATCTATTCAAGATGTTAGATAAGTACTTCTGTTACTCTTTATGATTACAAATTTATGCCAAAACAGATGACCTAATAATGATATGTAAAAGTAATGAGCATATAAGAGTAAATACGATAATGATTTGAGGTTAGGAATAATGTCACTCTTAGGATCCTTATAACTCAATTAAGACATTTCCTTATGTTAAAAATGGATATGAATTGTACCTTGGTCTGAGAAAACTTTCGAGAAAACAAAGAGTCCACTAATACTTAAATTCAAGATTATGACGTGTCAATGATCAATGTCAATGAAATGAAGGAACAAATAGTTATGATGTGACTATACCCTGGTATACAAAAGGTCTTAAAAGCCAAATAGAAAATATCACGTGAAGTAGCCCAGAGAGGTTGATTTACAGTCTTTGAATTTTTGTTCAACAGCTAGATGGATTACAATATTGTTGAAAAGTAGGATCTAGGAATTTGAGCCAGATATCCAGAGCCCACTAAGAATACAAGATCAAAATGAAACCATAATGTCATGTAAATGCTTAATTGAATCAAACTAAGATTTGCCAACTAAAACAACTCATAGTACGAGAACAATTGACAGCTTCTAGATGTATGTAAGTTTATAGGAAACCGCAGCACAAGTTTAACCCGTTCACCTTCTTGGCTCTAGTCATTATTGGTCTTGATGGCCTGCAGTGACATGAAAAAGGCAATGGCCATGGCCTGAGAGGGGTCCCTTGCATGTCTGCTTGGGTAAAATTAAATGTCAACTAAACATATTTTATGAAACAAAATGTTTAGCATAAGAATCCACTTAGAATTAGGAACATTGTATGACATGTTGTTAAATATGGAAGTTATAGATAATTTTGAGGGCAGTTATAAAGATTGCCATAATTGCGGATAAAGAGAAAAATTCCCCAATGGTCAAACTATCAAGTTGAATGTGGAATGAACTTATGAATACTGTCAGGTGGAATGAAGGAGAAAATCCTCCTCACTTTGACATAATAATGTTAACCCTTGGAATGTCTCCATGTAACGAAGATGCCCCTCATGAGCTAATGAATGTCCTTGTGGGTTCTGCCAATCCTCTCCAGCAAATCCCTTTTCTTGTGGCTGAGTTATCCACTAGGCATTTGTTCATATGGAGAGAAAGTGTGGCATCGACTAGTGTATATGGTCCTTGTCGTGTTTCTATGTGAGTCGATGGGACTTATGTAAGTGATCTTGTAGCATTGTTGAGTTTCTCTTACTTGGAGCCTACATCGTCATTGTTGTGTAGTGAGCAATGGTGGAGTAAAAAAAAATTATCCTTATATTTTTACTGTTGTATTTATGAAGTGTAAAAAGTTGGTGTTACACGTTTATTTTAATTTTGTGCAGTTGTTTAATTGGTGTCTGATATCATTTAGGATTAATGGAAATTGTTGTCACTTTAGGGACAGCCCGAGATTGATTATTAAACTGTCCCTTAATTAGATTAATCCAACGTAATTTGTTCAGATTAAAATAAGGAAAGCTGACAATGGGATAATTATGAGGGTAGATGGTCCTTAGAAATCTTAGATGCTATGTAAGTTGGATTTGTCACATGGTCTTCCTTCATGTTGATAACATACCTCTCCCCCCAACTTGGCAAAATTCATCAAAAGGTGACTTGGGATCGATTCCACCTTGAGGCCAGCAGTGTGGGATAATCTAAGATTGTCTCCCTGCATCTTAAAATTTCTTGGTTTCAACAACCCTGTCGACCTATGGTATGGAAGAATTAATGTGCCTTCCAGACTTAGATTTATGCATTTTGGAGTGTAAAAGCTCTGAATATAATTGCCACTTTCCTGTTACTATACTTGACAATTAATTGGTCTTTGGTAGGCATGGCTCAAACTAAGTTTGAGCTTCCTTTGGGATATCATAGTACGAGCACAAAGTTACATTCTATTGTCTTGGGCATAGTGTTTTGACTTAAGTGTTGGAATGCAGGAATGATGAAACCTGGACCTCCTTTTAATCGTATTAGTCCACCTCATGATCCACACATTCTTATTGGTCTACCTTACATAATGATGGTAAAATTTGATGCCAACTGGGCATTACTTGTTAAGAAACATTTTCTTTCTCTTGACAATTTTTGATTTGGGAGCTTTGTTTGAAATTTGCTTTATGGAAAATAATTCTGTAAGCTATGAAGGTTGTCGTAAGGGATACATGTGGCCAACTGAAATGGTCAAACTTGGAAGCTTTAATGTGATAAGTAGGCTCTAAGAACTATGTTTTTTAAAAAAGGAGAAAATTATGCTTGTAGATGTGAAACTTATTGTGCTTGTTAAGTCATAATGCAAGATGTAATCATAGTGAATGATGTTGTTTTTGTGTGGTTTAGGTATCCTTGAGTCCCTTAAGTTTTGGTGTGTGGATTATGGATTATCATGGAACCATTGGGGAGGGAAAATGGATATGTGAGGCTCATGCATTTATGGAGGAAGTGTTATCATGGGATATTTATGCGTATCCTAGAGTGATCCTAGGAAAAACATGGTCATATTGTATGCATACAATGCAAGGGAATAGACATAGGTCCTGTTATTATGTGTGTTGTATTTGTGCTTGTGTATAATGTGGGCAAAGATATAAACCCTTGAAACTAATAACTACGCTATCTTCAAAAGAAAATGTTAATTAAACATATGAACCATCATAGATATAGAGCTATATATAGGAAATGCTTCTGCAATGCATAAATGAAATTACATACTAAGTTATTTCCTATGCTCTATGATTGCTAACTTAAACTACAAACCTATGAAGAACATAAACAATCAAGAGTGGATCTGTTACTTGATCTCATAAGATTGAGAATGGAATCCCATGCCATAGAATGGCTATAAGGCACATTTTGGATCTTCCCATACATATACATAAATTCATGAGTTCATGATACATAACTTCATAAATATCGATAATAAGATGGAGAAGCTTATGATTCCAATAATGGACACAAACGGCCAAGCGTAATGCCCCATTCACTGTTACACTAGTTCTTCCCTCGGTGACCATGTCGCTAAGCATGGAATGGTTATGTGTGCCATGTTTACCATTTGATGAATTTTACCTTGAAGTAGTGAAAGGCTTAGAAAATGGATGAATGTGGTGTTAGTGCTCAAAATGGTCTCACCCCCATCTGTGCCTTTGAAAAATTATTCGATTTCTGGCTTCTGTCATTTTCTCCTTCCCTGTATGGTAGCTTGGTTGGTCTTATTGCCATTTTTTTAAATATGCTTTTTGGGTCGAAGATCATGTGTGGGTCCGTAATTATGTCCTCATGGTTCCTTTTTTTCCTCTAGCAAAATCTCTATATTTTGAGTCTTCTCGTGCTCCGTTCCTTCATAAACTCACATTTTCCTCGTTCTCCTCCATTTTCCATAGTCGACGATCTGTTGTCTTCCTACCCATTTTTGCCCTAAATACTAGAGGAAGAAATGAGTTGATTTGTCCCTAAGGAATCGTGTTTGATCCCTGTAACAATAGTTCTAAACTTCTCTATCCTTGAAGAAAACCTCATTTCCATAGCTCGAATGACCATGTTTCTCTGTGTTTTACGGTTTGACGGGAATTCTTCTCCCGATCAAATTTGCATCATTGTATTCGACAGGGAAACATCGAACCTTTTGGTTGGTCAAGGGATGGTGGGTCAAATGCTTTAACTTATGGCATTTTTTTCTAGCTTTGGCAGAAAGACAAATGTGGAGACTTCCGCATGGGTTTCCTCACACTTATAAAAATGGTTCAAAAGGTTCTTTCGTGGAAGTCTTCAGATTAGATACGTGCGAGGAATGACACTCATTTTGAAGATATGATCCTTTGGGATTTACCTTGGAGTAGCACTGGGAGGATCTACGTGGCAGGCTTCTGCTGCTTGAGCCCGGACTTCGAGTAAATTTAAGATGCAAATGGATACAGTTATCACCTGGAACCTACAGGAGGACATGTGGCTGAGCCCGTGCTCGTTCAGGGTCTTCAACTTTTGGGTGATTATCTAAAGGAGAAGCCACCATTGCAGACATGTGGAGGCACTCTGTTCACTTTGCATTTTTACTTAGAATTTTCAATGGCCAAAAGGAGACTACCTCAGAGCATGAAAAGTGGTGCCTTCCATTAAACTTTAAGCCTTTAAACAAATTTTTCCAGAGCAGGACACGTGGCAAGCCCGCGCTCATTCAAGGTATCAAATTTTTTTGACTGCCTCAAGGTGTGCATCGTGGTGACACGTGGAAATTTGAAAAATCAACAAGGGTGCAGGGAAGCAGACCATTGGAGGTGACTTAAACTTTTTTTGCCTCTTGAGCCCCATAAAGGAATAAAAACATTAAAATGGCCTGCAAGCCCGATAAAGGAAATAGTCAAAAAGCCTTCGTGGTCAACGGCGGAGGTGCGGACCCACGGGGGAAAATTGGAAAATTTTCATTTTGTGAGAAAAAGAGTTAAAAGTTAAAAAAAGGAAGTGCATAGTTCTGCTGGGAGCCACATTGGGACACGTATCAGGCCCGTATTTCTCAAGGAAGCAGAGCTGCGGGGGAAAATTGGAAAATTTTCTTTTTTTTTCCAAAAGAGAAGTCAAATGGCAGAATTTTTCCGCAAGGTTCCTTTGGGACCCACCTTAGGACACATGTCAGAGCCAATATTTCGAGAAGTGGAGGTGCAGAGAAAAATGGGAAATTTTTCCATTTTTTGAAAAGTTGTCAGAAAAGGTCAAAGGAAGCCCCCAGAGCCCATTTTTAAGTTTGAATCTTCCACATGGACGGACCCACATTTAAAGTCAAAGATCAACGACTGTTGAGTGTCTGAAGATCTGATTTAGCACCCCATTTTTATGTAAAACAGGTCTGGACAGTGCTAGTCTTCATGATTTATTGGTCTATTTCCTTCACTGCCAAACAGAGGAGCGAGTTAATTTTGATATCTAGAGTTTGGTGGGGGAGATATAGAGGGTGAATTTCTCCATTAAAATGGTTTGACTCTTGTGCCTGATCTAGATTTTCCATTTTTCTTCTCCCATGAGCACACAAGGGGCCACAATTTGAGTAGATTTTGGGTGGAAGTGGTTGGCGAATGGATGGAGGCATGTGATCTAATCCCAAGAAAGGAGTTGAATGCGGGAAGAAATTCAAAGATATTTTCCCCCTCAATCACCTGGCAGACTTTTTACAGATTTGATTCTGCAGAAATCATGAATTGTGATCATGGCAAGCACTGGTGCATTTAAATGTTTTTGTCTTTTTAGGAGAAAGGGACTCTATTGGAAATGCTATAAAAAGCACGACATTCATTCATGAAAATGGTTGGGAGTTTTTGGAAAGGTATCAGGACTGATTCTCTCCATCAGAAAAAGCTTGACAGAGGCCATCCATTTTGAGAAGCCATCTAGAGAAGCTTGTATATCTCTCTTTGTGTCAAATTGTATCGTGTCAAGGTGGTTGCAAGTGTCTAGCCATTGAAAATATTTGATATTGTTCTGGAAACTTTCCCTTGCTGATAAATTTGATCAAACTTTGAGCTATTCTACATGTCAATCTTGTGTAAAGTGTATCTATTTCATTTCTGAATGTATACGGGTAGTTTTCCTTATTTTCTATTGCAGTATTGTACCAAAATATAGGGTCCAATCACACAGGTCTAAGTCTTTGTGATAGTTTAGTGGAATCTACAATTTCATTTCTCAGAAGAGGCTTCATCTGGGAATGGGATAAACGATTTAAAATAACTTTTCTTTCAACTTTGTTGATAGAGATTATCTGTAAGCCTCTGGGTGTACCTCAGGCATGAATTGGTTTAAATATTGGTGCTTTATTGGGTCCTCTGACTCGAGGCCTTCATGACATAATCCAATAGGTTGTGTGAAAGAGTGCTGATCTGGGCCTCCATTGAAGCACATATTCTAGTTGAGGAAACAATTTAACTTTTACATGGCATTTTGTTGATTGAAATCTTTCCATTTTGCATAAGCTCTCAAGGATCTCGGTGAGTCAAGTCCATCCTATCTCCCCTCCCACCAAAATTCAATTTAACAACAACCAATCCTACGCACATACTACCCCCTGTTTTTGCATGTGTGTATACCCACACTAGCACCAATATCCTTTTCACTTAAAGTAGGCAAAAGCAAATCAGGTTCTCCAAATGTCTTTAGTAACCTTTTCCTTGTTGTGAAACTATCTCCATGATCAAGAAAGTGACAACTTGTGAGAATTAGATCTGGTGTGTTGATCATATTTTCCCCAAGGTCTTCTCTACAAAATTTATGCAAAATAAGGGTAAATATATCTCCTTTAATAATAACAAAGGTTACAAACTAGGTTCTACTTACCTTGGTTGAAAGGCACAACCTAAAATAGTTAGGATAAGATCATATCCTTTTAAGGTCCTACCCATATCTCCACAAATCTAAGTAACAAAGGGATAATCATACCTCCTCCCCGGCTACGAAACGACATATACGTTTATGTTCTAGCTACCTCTAAGCTTCTATGTTGAATCAATGTTGTTGCTACTTGGCTTGAAAAGGAGAAAAAAATTGGGAACCAACATCAGTGGCACTATGCTGTCGAGGATCTGATTTACGTTGCCGGGAAATTTGTTCAATTTAATCCACATGCATATGTATTTGAATCCATATCTATTTGACGCGTCAACAACACCAACATCAGTGGTGACCATTGTCGGGGAAGTTTCAGTGATACAATTCATACTTAGATCCTGGTAAACATTTTTTGTAATCTCTAAATTGCTATGAAATCCATTTTAAAAAATCATCACGTGTTTAGGTTTGTAAGAGATTTCAAAGTCACAAGTGCTTTTATGCAACTTCTCCAGTTTCCACAAGTTTTGCAATGGCATTTGTTGATAAATTTTGGTAAAGAAAGGTTAGATTTTTTCATTTCCAGTTTCTAGCATGCTGATAGACACTTTGACAGAACATTTTTAGTGCATTTGCACAACTAAGGTGGATAATTCTTATTGGCGAATCCCTGATGATTTGATTCTGAATAAGGACAAGTGTCTTAAACCTCTGATCAAAGTCAAGATTTGTTACTAGTATTTGCAAAGCTATGAAGGGAAGAATATATTTCTTTGCTACGGATCCTGCTAGTACATTGTTTCCAGAGCTAGGAAAAGAAAAATAAGACGGAAGAAAAGCCTAGAGAGCTGTTGGAGATCAGCAGACAAGAAGAGGGATCTCCATTGATGAAAGTGAATGGCCTATCATTAAATACTTCCATTCAAGTGACTCTGGATCAGGTAGACTCTTTGTGGAACTGAATTCTCTAGCTAGAGAAGGGCCTTCATTTGATTTTGAAAGATTTGCATCACATTCTACACCTGTCTTTTTTGAAGTAGATAGGGATTTCCAAGAAGTAATGCCTTTGGGGGATCTCCATTTTGAAAAATACACTCCTGTGTTCCAAGAACCCTCTGCCCCTCATCAATTTGTCGCCCCTTCAAGATCACCTCCTTGAATCAATATGGCTCAACCCAGACCTCCATTTGTTGTAAACACCTTTAGAACTATAAACTTTGTGGGAATGGTTGGTTATCCAAATGCAGTACCTCAAGATGTAAGGAATAGACTTCCTAAGTTCCAAGGAAACAATGCCATAACTGGTGACCAGCATCTAAAGCTCTTCCTCAATATGATGGAAGATTTTGAGATTGATTGTGAAGATGTGTACATCAAAAAAAAAATTCACACTCTAGAGGAGGATGGTAAGGAATGGTATAAAGCTTTGCTAGATAATTCTGTTGATTCTTGGGCTAAGATGAACAATGCATTTAGATTGCAATATGGTGATAGGACTGACCCTAGGTTTCTTCTATCAAAGTTTCAAAACATCAAGAAGAATCCTAATGAGTCAGTACATAATTTCAACACAAGGTTCAATAAGATCTTGAGGAGATTGCCTGTCAGGATAAGTCCATGTGATGAATCATGCTTAATCAAATATACTGGTGCATTTGATAAAAGGCTGTTTATTACTTGAGCCAAAAGAACCATACCAACTTAAGGAAAGCATTCACTATGGTCCTACAAATAGAGAATAATATCAATGCAATTTGGAAACCTTGAAAGAGGGAAGGTGTAAAGATGGTTAACCTAGAAAAGCCTCAGAAAAGCAAGGGTGTTGATTTGGAAGAGGTTGTGAAAAATTTGGCAGGGGCTGTCAAGGATATATCCTACAAATTAGCTTGAACTGAGAAAGGAGTTGGGCAGAGCTCATAAGGACAACACAAGCAACAAGGCCAAGATAGATTTACAAATCATCAAAGAATTGATGACAAAGGCAAAGGAGCTGTTGGATTTGGGAATAGGCAGCCCCAAGGTAGAGAAAATAGAATGGTGCCTGATCCTTTGGCTCCTAGAGTTGCTGTTGTGGAAGAAACAAAGGTCATTGATTGGTGTGACATATGTTTCATGCCCCATGCTCCTTGTGAAGATCAGTAAGAAGAAGAAGCAGCTGATGATGATAATGCTGATGATGCCTTCATGATGGAGATCCCTGCGAGTTTGCTAAGGGAAGCAACTTCAATTGAGGTAATAAGTGTTAGAATTTCTGCCACTTTTTCAGATTGCATCCCCGAGTACCACTTCTTCCCCCCTCTCATACTTTATAGGTAGACACTGTACAAGATTTTGAATTTCCCACTAATGATTTTGAATACTTAAGGGCATTAATGATTGAAATGTATGATGGAGGAGTTACTTCAGAAGAAGATAGGAAACTATTAATGAATGTTGTAGTTGCCCAAGAAAAGAAGCACAATACCATAAGTAAAGCTACCAAGGAGCCACAAGCCAAGTCAAAATTTCCAATGCTTACCAAAGAAACCCCAAAGAAAAATGCATATGGTAGAGAGCTTGTTTCCCCAAGAAAAACTTGTGTTCCTCCGCATGCCCAAACTGAAAAGAATCCCATTCCATGTGATGAATTTGAAAATCTTTCCCCTAGTGCTGCTCTACCAAAATTTGCTCCATATGACATAGCCCAAATTTTGAGTCAAATCAAAATTCCTGTCCCAATTGTTGACTTGCTTAGGATCCCTAAGAACAAGAAGAGGGATTTTGAATATTTTGGATTCAAAGGGGAAGATATCATACAAGGAAGAGATGTAAACAAGGTTGAGGTTACCCTTACCATTGCAGAGTTGGAAAAGCCACAAGTATTGTAAGAGCTAGGGGAACCACCAGAGGTTTATTTAGGAACTTCTTTGGTTAAATCCTAGCTAAATGTGGATCCATTTTTCACTATCCTAGTTATCAAAGACAAGTTGTTACATAGCTGTACGTTTGATTCTGGAGCTTCATGTAATGTCATACCTCTTGAGGTCATGAATGAATTAGGTATCAAAGTAACAATAGCATATGGGAAGTGCACTGCCATGGAATCTAGACAGGTGCCAGTGGTGGGGTGTGTCAAAGATCTAGAAGTACAACTTGCATCTTATCCTGGAAGGAACTTAAAGCTTGATGTAGTAATTACTGACTTCCCTGCCAAGTTTGGGATGTTGTTGTCAAGAAAGTGGGCAGCAAGTGTTGGTGGTAGTGTGAAAATGGACATGTCTTATGCCACTATCACCATTGAAGGAAACTTCATGAAATTGTATGGAGAGAAGAAGATGATACCTGATTGAAGACCCAAGAAATGCATCTTATGAAGTTTTGGAAGCAGATGATGATCTTAACAATTTTGTGAGCTTTGTGGATTTCAGGGAGTATGAGAGTGTTGGAAACAGAGATCCTAAGTATGTTGCTTTTACTGGGAATTTGGTCTATGTTTCAGCCTTGAAGAATGTCAAAGAATTTGACTTAAACACAATGGAGGAGCTTCAGAGAAGATGGGTGGTTTACAAATTGAAAAAAGAAGAAAAAGAGGTCTACTTTCAGTTATGAAAACATATCAGAACCTCTTGGCATGGTCATACCTAGGATGGAAGGTTCTTAAATTGTTTCCTTGATTATTTTCTTTAAATTAGGAAAAAATCTTCTGTACAGTGTATAGTTTGTTCTTTGTTCCTTGTTTTTTCTATTTTTGCTCGTTCTGGTCCTCGGTGACCTATTTTTGCTGGTTTTTCTATTTGTTTTTGAAGATGGCTCTATTGCTCTACCTTGCAAAGATGACTCTGCTGCCAAATGGATGTTTTTGGCACTTGGTCTACCATTGTTCTTGTGGCACTCGTAGGGAGTGCCCATCCCCAAGTCAGAGCCGATGTTGGTGCTCAAAGTAGTCTCACCCCAATTTACCTTTGAAAATTTATTGATTTCTAGCCTCTGTCATTATCTCCTTCCCCGTATAAAGCTTGGTTTCTCTTATTGCCATTTTATTAATCTTCTCCTCGGTCAAAGATCATGTATGGGTCCTTAATTATCTCCTCCTTTCTTTTTTCCTCTATAAAAGCTCTATATTTTAAGTCTCCCGTGCCTTGTTCCTTCATAAAATCACATTTTCCCATTCTTTCTATATCCCATAGTCGAGATTTTTTCTTCCTTGTCGTTTCTACCCCAAGTACTTGAAGAAGAATGAACTGATGTGTCCATGAAGAAAGTGTTTGAGCCCTGTAACATTTCTAAACTTTCTATCCTTGAAGAAATTTTCATTTCTAGGCTCAAATGACCGTTTTTTTGTATTTTACAGTTTGACGGGTGATTCTCTTGGTCAAATTTACATCCTTGTATCTATAGGGGATGTGGCTTCTTTTGTTAGTAGAGGTATGGTGGGAGAATGCTTTAACTTATCACTTTTTTTCTTGGCAAAAAGGAAAATTTGGTCCCATAGCCCCGCTCAATTCTGATGGGTTCTTTTGGTGCTTACGTGGCTTCTTCTGATTAGATGGGGTGCAGCAGGTCTATTTTTGAACTTGTTCCTTTTGGCTACTTTGGAAAAAGATTTAAACCTGCCCCGCGGCCCCGCTAAGCTCTAATTGGAGAAAATTTAAGAGGTAGGGAAAAAGGTCTCACCTTGACCACACAGGAGGACATGTGGTGAGCCCGCGCTCGATCAAGGTCTTAGCTTCTGGGGATTATCTCAAGGAGTGTCACATTGACACGTGGAGGCCTTTGCTCACTTTGCATTTTTACTTAGACTTTTCAATGGCCAAAGGAGACTACCTCGAAGCATGACACGTGGCGTCTTCTACTAAGCTTCAAGCATTCAGACAAACTTACCTAGAGTAGGACACATGGCGAGCCCACACTCTTTTAAAGTATCAAAATTTTGGGACCATCTCAAGGTGTGCCATGGTGACACGTGGTAGTTTGAAAATTCAAAAGGTCATGGAAGCAGACCATTGGAGGTAAATTGTATTTTGTTTACCTCTTGACATCAAAAGGACTAAAAACATCAAAATGGCCCACAAGCCCGATAAAGGAATGGTCAAATCTTGCTCCGGTGAATGGCGGAGGTGCAGACTCTTGGAGGAAAATTGGAAAAATTTCCATTAGGAGAAAAAGGTTAAAAATCAAAAAGGGAAGCGCAAGTTCCACTGCAATCACATTTGGACATGTGTCAAGCCCATTTTCCGAGGAAGGAGCTATGGGGAAAATCAGGAAAAATTTCCTTTTTCTAAAAGGGAAGTAAAATGGTAGAATCTGGCTGCGCTTCCACTAGGGCCCACCTTAGGAAACATGTCAAACTCATTTTTTGAGGGCGGAGGTGCAGAGAAAAATGTGAAAATTTTCCATTTCTGTAAAATTTGTAAAAAGTTAGAGGAATCCCCTAGGTTTATTTTTAAGTTTGAATCTTCCACGTGGATGGCCCAAATTCAAATTAAAGATCAACAACAACTGAGAGTTTGAAGTCTGATTTTCCCCCCATTTCTCTGAAACACATCTAGAAGTGCGAGTCTCCATGATTTATTGATCTTTTATACACGCCAAACAAAGGGGGGAGTTAATTTTGATATCTAAGTTTGGTGGGGAGATCTGGAGGGTGTCTTTCACCGTTCAAATGGTCTGACTTTCATGCCGATCGGATTTCCCATTTTTATTTTCCTAAGCATGTAAGGAGCCATATTTGATAGATTTGGGGTGGAAGTGGTTCGTGAATTGAAGGAAGAGTGATCTACTAGAGGAAAGATTTGAATGCGGGAGATATTTGAAGAGATTTTCCCCCTCGAGAACCTGGCGACATTTTGTATATATGATCTTGGAAATCGTGATTGTGATCATGGAGAGCACTTGTGCATTAATTTTTTTTATCTTTTGGGAAGAAGGGGCTCCATTGTAAGTGTTATAAATGGCACAAATTTTTCATGTAAATGGTTGGGAGTTTTTGGAAAGGTCAAAGACTGATTTTTCCAGCAGAAAAAGCTTGACAAAGCCCATCCTTTTTGAGAAGCTATCTAAGAAGCCTGTATATCTCTCTATGTGTCAAATTTAATCATGTCAAGGTGGTCACAAGTGTATAGCCATTGACATGCTTTGAGATTGTTATTGAAACTTTCCATTTCTGATAAATTTGATCAAACTTTGAGTTATTTTGTGTTAATCTTGAGTAAAGTGTATTTATTTCATCTTTGAATGCATATGAGTATTTTTTCTTGTTTCTATTGCTATCTTGTACCAAAATAGGGTCTAATCACACAAGTCTCAGTCCTTTTGATATTTTAGTGGCATTTACAATTTCATTTCTCAGAAGATCCTTCATCTAGGAGTGGGATAAACGGTTTAAAATCACTTTTCTTTCATTTTGTTGATATAGATTCTTTGTAAGCCTCTTGGTGTACCTTAGGCATGACTTGGTTTAAATTTTGGTGCTTTATTGGGTTCTCTAACTCGATCCTTCATGATATAATCCCATAGGTTGTGTGAAAGAGTGTTAATCTATGCCTCCATTGAAGCACATATTCTAGTTGAGGAAACAATTTAACTTATGTGGTATTTTGTTGTTTGAAATCTTTCCATTTTGCATAAGCTCTCAAGGATCTCATGAGTCAAATGCATCTTGTATCCCCTCCCACCAATATTTCATTTAACAACAACCAATCCTACCCATACTACCCTTGTTTTTCATGTGTGTACACAACTGCACAATCCTCATCACTTAAACATGCAGAAGCAAGCAGGGTCTCAAAATATCTTTAGTAACTTTTGCCTTTTTTTGAAAATATCTCCATGATCTGGAAGTGACAACTCGTGAGAGTCAGATCTGGTGTGTTGATCATATTTTCCCCAAGGCCTTCTCTATAAAATTTATGCAAAAGAAAGGTACCTGTATCTCCTTTCATATAACAGAGGTTGCAAAATAGGTTCTCTTACCTTGGTTGAAAGGCACAACCTAAAATAGTTAGGATCAGATCACATCCTTTTAAGGTGTTATCCATCTCTCAACAAATCCAAGTAATAAAGGGAAAGTTAGATTTCTCCTCGGCTACGAAATGAAATATGTTTGTGATTTAGTTGCCTCTAAGCTCGTTGTTGAATCTGTGTTGCTGCTTGGCTTGAAAAAGAGAACAAATTTAGATACCAACACTTCCTCTCCATCTTTCTTCCCTGTGTCATTGTCAATGCCTCTAGTTGTGGACCTTGTGGCATCCTTTACGATTATCCTATTAAAGGAAAATCATGTTCTCGAATTCTATAGGTGGCTTCAATGATGACTTGGTGTTGTTAGAACGTGTCAAGATAGAAGAAATATCTATATAATAATTATATTGAATTGTCGATCTTTTGTTATTATTATTATTTTGTTGAGCTTGACAGGCGATCATTATTACCATGGTTAATAATTATTATGAGCAATAAAAATAATAATGATAATGATATTATTATTGTTATTTCATTTATTGATCGATGATTATTTTTATTATTATTTTATCGTCAAATGTTATCGACATTAATATTAATTATGTTTATGTTATTTTATTGTATCTTATTTATCATTCCAGAAGAGCGATCTATTAGTAACCCAAATTAATTCTCCCTCAAAGTGTGAGCAGCATCACAAGTTTTGGCAGGAAGCTTAAAGACAGATAAATCATGGTGAGTCATATTTGTAGCTGGGGATGGAATCTTACTAGGCCTCTATCACTCAGATGTGGAGAAATGGATAGCACCCTCAAGAGGATTTGATCTATCCTCACTATTTTAGGTTGTGCCATTCAACCAAGGTAAGAGAACCCTTTTGTAGATTGTTATTTATGAAGGAGATGGAGATGTCCTTCCTAATGAATTTCTTAAGTAGACCTTGAAGAAAATATGATCAATGCAAAAAAATCTAACTCTCACAAGTTGTCACTCTAGATAGTGGAGATATTCTCTAGGCAAGGTTCAGGATACTAAAGACATTTAGAATCCTAATTGTTTCTGCATGTTTTGGTAGTAAAATTTATGCATTTGTATGGACACATGACAAATAAGGGTAGTATGGGTAGGATTATTTGTTTTTAAATAAATGTTGGTGGGAGGTGAGGTAGAATAAACTTGATTTTCCAAATCTATGATAACTCTTACAAAATGGAAATTCTAGATAATAGAATGCTTCAAAATAGCTAAAATGTTCCTTTAACCAGAATATGTACTTCAATGGAGGCCCATATTAGCACTTTTTCACCCAATCTATGAGATTTTATCACAAAGGCTAGAGTTATAAGACCCAATAAAACATAAAAATCTAAGATCAATCACGCCTGAGGTACACCTATAGGCTTACAAACAATCTCTGTCAATAAATGAAAGAAAAGTGATTTTAAATTGTTTATTTCACTCCCAAATGAAATATCTTCTAAGAAATGAGATTTTAGATGCCACTAAATTGTCACAAGGATTGAGACCTATCTGATTGAGACAAATTTTGATACAGGATTGCAATAAGAAAAAGAAAAACTATTTGTAGACATTTAGAAATGAAACAAACACATTTTTCTCAAGATCAACACAAAATAACTCGAGTTTGATTAAATTTATCAACAGGGGAAAATTTCTAGAACAATCTCAGAGATTGTCAATGGTTGTACACTTGCAACCACCTTGACATGATCAAACTTAATAAAAAAGAGATATACAGGCTTCTCACACGGCTTCTCAAAAGACAGGCTTTCTCAAATCTTCCTTTTGGGAATTTTCTTTAACCTCTAACACTCCAACCTCTTGCACGATAAATTTGTGCCATTTATAACCCTCAAAATAGACACCTTTTCCCCTAAAATAAAAAAACATTGAGTGCCACCAGTGCTTGCCATGATCATCATCTTGATTCCAAGAATCATATCTGTAAAAAGTTGCTAGGTACTCATAGAGCAGATCTCCTTGAAAATCTCAACATTCAATTCCTTCATCTAGTAGAACACTCTCCCTTCAATTCACCAACCACTTCTACCCCTAATCTATCAAATATGGTTCCTTGCGTGCTCAAGAGAAGATAAATGCAAAATCAGATCGAGCCTGATAGTCAGACCATCTTAATGGTGAAAGACGTCTCCATATTTTCCTCACCAAACTTAGATATCAAGTTAACTCCCCTTCCCTATTTCGCGTTCAAGAAATATCAATAAATCATGAAGATTTGCACTTCTAGGAGCTCTGGAGTGAAAATGGAAGAAGAATCAGATACATATGCACAACTTTTGTTGACTCCTACTTTGAATTTGGACCGTCTATGTGGGAGATCTAATTTTAGAGCGGGCCTACAAGTTCCTTTTTTCCTTTTACAACTTTTGAAAAATTGTAAAATTTTCACATTTTGCTCCACACCTCCACCCTTGCAAAATGAGCCTAACATATGTCCTATGGTGGGTCCCAAAGGAACTGCGGCCAAATTCAGCCATTTCACCTCTTTTTCAGAAAAGGGAAAATTTTCCAAATTTCCCATGCAGTTCTGCCCCTCCACTTTTAGTCTCTAATGTGGGTCCCAGAGGAACCACGCTTCCCCTTTTTACTTTTAACTCCCTTCTCCACAACAGGAAAATTTTCCAAATTTCCCTTAGAATTCCACACCTCCGCCATTGATTGGAGAAAGTTTTGACTTTTCTCTATCTAGCCTGAGGGTCATTTTGATGATTTTAGACATTTCAACATCAAGGGGAGATAAACCAAGTTGCCCCCGATGGCCCACCTCCTACCTCTTAACATTTTCAAAGCCAACCTTGACTTCCTTCTTGTCGGTCTTGCTGGCCATTTTTAGATTTTAATCCTTTTGATGACAAGAGGAAATTTTTTTAATTTACCTCTGATGGTCCACTTTTCCACCCCTTTGACTTTTCAAACTACCACATGTCACAATGGTGGATCTTGAGATGATCCCCAAAGGTTGAGACCTTGAATGAGCGCAGGCTCGCCACGTGTCGTTATGGCGCAACTTTAAAAACCTTAAGGTTTCAAAATGATTTGGCGGGGGCACGCTTTCATTTTATAATTTTATTCCATTTTTCTTAAAGGGAAAAACATTAAACTTACCTCCGAAAGCCCACATCTCAGCCATTAGCTTTGCCACGTGTCCTTCTGCGGGGTAAAAGTAAGACTTTTTCCCTGCCACATAAAATTTTCTTTAATCAGAGGCTAGCGAGACTACAGGGTGAGTTCAAACCTTTTTACGAAGTACCCGAAAGGAACAAGTTCTAAAACAAACCCGCCATGCCCATCAAATTAGAAGAATCCATGTAAGCACTAAAAGAACCGATCAGAAATGAGCGGAGCCACGGGACCAAATTCACATTTTTGCCAAAAAAGTAAAAAAGTGATAAGTTAAAGCATTTTCCCACCATCCCCTGACCAACCAAAAGAATCCATGTGACTGCCGAACATTGAGGAATAAATTTGATGGGAAAAAATCACCAGTCAGATCGCCAAAATACAGAAAATCACCATTCACGCCCAGAACCTAATTTTTCACTAAGGATGTTTTTATTTAGAAAAAACAAAAATAAGTGAATCATGGTTTCGAGCATCCATTCAACCATGGATTTTGGATTTTAAAATTCATACAAATATACATTAACCATTCTCGAGCTTCCATGGTTAGGGAAAAATAGGAAAAATGACAAAGACCATAGATTTTGAAAAAATTAGGGCAAAAACAGGGCAAGCTCGGAGAATTTTCAAGGAGCGACATGAAAATGGATTCTGCAAACAATTCGAGGCATTTCAAGTTGCGGTAGAAACTTTCAGAACACCTATATCAAGAGACAAAATGTTTCATAACATGCATATTAGAGGAAAATAATGGCAAATGGGGCAAAACAAATCCGAGCACCAACATGATCCTCGATTCATGTAAAAGAGGAGATTTTTTTTATTGGTGGCTACATTGTTTGGTAAGTGGTGTTCATTTTTTATATTTTATTGAAAACTCTAGCCACCAACTCCCATCTCTACCATCTGAGCCTACAAGTATGCCTTGCTATGATAATTATTTTTAGGGTGAACTTATTATTGCTTCCACTATTTTGCCTCCCACGTTGGATTTTTGATGTAACAAGCTTGGTGTGAGGAGAGGTGGGCTTCATTTGTTCTCTTTGGATTTTTTATTTCCTTGTCTTTTGGGTAGTGGGCGCGTGGAGGAAATTCTGGTCCCTTGTCTTTCTTTATTGGTTTTTGGTTCATGATTGGCATACGTTTGGTGGATTAAATGTCAATTTATTGTTGGCCACGTATATTGGTTTTTGTTCCATTTCTTTTAGACCTACGTCTAGTTTTGTGGTGGTGTGGAAACTACTTGTGGAGTCTGGATGAATTTTTTTGTTAAGCTGGGACACTTGGTATGAATTATTCCTCTTGCTCAATGGATTTCCATTCTTGTTCAAAATTTATATTGTCTTTGGCTATGTACAGGTGTCTGGGCAGATTTGACACCTGATGGTTTCTTGTGGGAAGCAAGGATGTCTATAGAAGATCCTTTTGTGTGCTTATTCTGCAAGCATGGTGTTTCCTGAGACCCCATCTCTTTAAGATGTTTTTTTTAATTTCAAGCAGTTTACTTGCCTCATGCTTACTTCCTCGTTTGCATTCACGGCTCTTGAGATGCCTCCGATATTAGCTCTCAAAAATGTGTGTTTCCCTTGTGCTTCAATGGATGTTCTTTCCCTCCTCTAACTATCCCATTTTGATTCAGGTTGGGAGTATGTTTGTAAGGTTGTGGGTTCTGGATTTTCCCCTTTCTCTCACATGTTCTTGGGCCTTTCCATTAAATCCATTTTGTGTATATACTATTGTCATGACAGTCTTTGAGATCTCTATCCTTTCAATTAGATGCCACTGGTGAAATGGAGCTCTTTGTCTGTGCCTAGCTTGGATGTGAAGGACAATTGGCACCCATCTAGCATATTTGGGGAACAATATAGAATTTTCTATTACATGTGCTTGGTCAAAAATGTTTTAAAGTGTTAGAGATCATTACAGGCATGATAAATCCTACCATCTAACTTTTATTTTACCTTTAGCCATACCATGAATTGAATTACTTTTACTTGCTGAAATGGTAGTTTTATGGGAACTCTATGGTTGTTATGATGTTGATTTAAGCCTTTGGGCTATACTTCTAGTTTCTCCCTAATCTCTTTGGTGGTTTTAAACAAGTTTTCTATAAATTTATGGACTGCATACGGATTGTACCTGAGATCTTGTTTATTCTTTCTTTTGTTTGTGTTCCATTATTTTTTGGGTATTCTTTGGAACTGATAAAGGGAAGATACTATTATTTTAGTTTTATTCCCTTGTAATAGTGATCTGGGTGTTTGTGGTTGATAGATAGAACATTGGCTTGAATAGTGTGTTTCATAAACTATAAATTTATGCTATTATTGACTGAATAAGAAAATTTACGCTCTTTTGGGTGTTTGTGTTTCATTATTATGATTACCCATTTGAAATCATGGCTTCTATGTCAGTGATACTTTGAGCTCTTGGTCCAAACCTGGTTGGATTTAGTTGTTGGTAGATAAATTACTTGTATTTACCAAGTAATGTGTATGCTTCTAGTTTACAAACTGAAATGGGAAATCCTTGGCTCCCTCGTTAGCTTCAATTGTTTTATTTTTGTTCTCTGACCTTGTGGTCAATTGGAAGTAGGGTCTTAGCTTATGACTATTTTAAATTATATATATATATATAATGCTTATCCATTTGTAGGGCTCATTCACATTTAATGATGGGTTCATACTGAGTTATCCTTGTTCAATAAAAAGGGATTTTTACAAAACTATTCTGATATTTAGATCTGGAATGTAGTGGATTGCAAAAGGGGGGTGTGTTTTATGTTTAATCCTAGTTCCACCCTAAAAATATTACGTCCATGGTAATGTGGTAATCGGAATTTCAAGTCCCTTGTGCTTAATAGACCAGTAATGAGACGTAAAATAAATTTATGTTTTTGAGATATGGCTCAGTAATCTTGTAGAAGTCCTATCACCTTTGTCTACGTCATTATGTAGTCTTAGATAGTTTTGCTAGTTCCTGTGGGATGTAGTTGGGTTGTAGTTGATTCATATGGAACCCTTGCTTAATCTTGGTATCATGCATATATAAGTTGTTTTAAGCCTAGTGTAACTTATTTGACAAAAAACTTAGTAAGACTGTGGTATTAGATTAGATTTAATTTTTGACTTTTGAATACGGGTTACTTATTTTATTGTATAGTATGACTATTGTGCTTGGCATGGCCGGATAATCAAATGTTTTGAACTTGTTTTTTTTTAAACTTACTCCATAGGATCCTTGCTAGTGATAAAGTGTTGGGTTGTGGTGGGGTTATTTTTTGAATATGGTAAATGGTGGTTAAGTACATGATGTTGGAATTATATCTTTACATTCTGATTAGATCCTATGACTTAGTTAAGGAAATTTTGATTTAGGTATGAGTATTATATTTCAATCATATAACCTATGTGATTATATGGTTGAAATCTTAATACGCCTGACACTTTGTTGTGATCTTATTGGGTCATTAACCCTACTTGAATATTGGATAAGTTTTTTTTGTCCTCAAGAAAGTATGTTCATAATGGGATTCTTTTGGTTTCCTTTTAAACCTTGATATGGTATAAATTTCTAGCATGATTAGTGGTGTTGTTAGTATTATAGAGCTTGGCTCCATTTTATGGAATAAAATGTTCTTTTTGTGATATTGTTAATGGTAGTAATATTTTCCTTTGTGTAGTGGTTATCATGCTCGGTTCTCGTGAACTGTCATAGGTTGATCATTTGTTGCAGATGGATTTTGTGAGTAGATGAAGAAAAAAAAATTGTAGAAAATTGGATCAGTCTTGGTTATGACATTTCTTTTGTACGAATGCTTATTTTTGGTACCCAAATTGATTCTCCCTCAGAAGACTAAGCAACATCATGGTTTTGATAGGAAGCTTAGAGGCAAGAAGAGCATGTTGTGTGTCATTTTTTTAGCTAGGGAGGGAATGCAGCTTGCTCTTTGTCACTCAAATTTAGAGAAATGGGTAGCACCCTAAAGAGGATTTGATCTATCCTCACTACTTTATGGTTGTTCCTTTTAACCAAGGTGAGAAGACCCTTTTGTAGCCTGTTGTTTGTGGAGGAGATGGAGATGTCCTTTTTTGTAGAGTTATTGAGAAGACCTTGAAGAAAACATGATCAATACAACAAAATCGAACCCTCATGATTTTTCAGCCTAGATAATGGAGATATTTTCCAAGCAAGGTACAAGATACTAAAGACAATGAAAACTTGATTGCTTCAATATGTTTTGATAACAGAGATTATGCATTTATACACACAAAGGACAAACAGGGGTAGTATGGGTAGGATTGGTTGGTTTTAAATGAATTTTGGTGGGATGTGAGGTAGAGTGGATTTTGACTCGCCAGGTATTTGAGAGATTTTACAAAAAATGGAAGGCTTGACCAAAAAAATGATTCAGAATAGCTAGAATGTTCCTTTAACTAGAAGGTGTGCTTCACTCGAGGCCCAAATCAGCATGTTTTGACATAAACTTTAAGGATCCAAAATGAAGGTTCAAATTGAAAAACTTAATTAAACGTTATTAACCTCTATTTTATCATGCCTAAGATACCCTTAAAGGCTAACAAACAATATTAATCATCATGCTAGGAGTAAAATGATTTTAAACTTGTTTATTTCACTATCAAATGAAAGATCTTCTAATAAATGAAATTGCAAGTGCAACCAAACTATCACAAAGCTAAGATATTTTGTGATTCACAAAGATTTCAGTGTAAGATTGCAATGGGAACAAGAAGCTGTTTGCAGACATTTAGAAATGAAGCAGACATAATTTTCCTCAAAATCAGACATAGACTTACTCAATTTTGATTAAATTGAGTAGCAGGGGAAAATTTCTAAAACAATCTCAGACTTTGCCAATGGCTGTACACTCACAACCATCTTGACATGATCAAATTTAACACAAAAGAAATAAATAGGTTCCTCAGATAGTCTCTCAAAAAGGACGAGATCTGTCAAAAAATTTCTCTCAAGAATTATCTCCTAACCTCTAACACTCCAACCATTTGCATGACAAATTCATGCAATTTATAACATTTCATTTACAGCAGATTTTTCCCCCAAAACTGGAAACATTCAAAGAACCATTCAATGTTACGACCTTAATCGTGTCTCCCTTAATCAGATTTGTAAAAAAGTTGTCAGATGTGTAGAGGGAAAATCTCTCCAATTATTTCCAGCATTCAATTCTTCACCTGGTAATTCATTCTTTATCTCGCGCACCAACTGCTCCCTCCTCCAACCTATCAAATCTAGTTCTTTGCATGCTAAGGAAGGAAAAAATGGAAAATTAGATTAATGCCAATAGTGAGATCACATCTCAATGGTAAAAGATGTTTTCCAATTTTTCCCACCAAACCAAGATATCAACAATTCTCTTGCGTGGGAAAGAAATATCAGGTTGAATCCGACAGTCAGATTACATTTTTACTGGTGAAAGATGTTTTCAGACCTTCCCCACCAAACAAGGATATCAAATTAATGTTCCTCTTCATTTGGTGTGCAGGAGACTCCAAGAAATGATAAAAAACCATAAAAAATTACATCCCAAGAGATTTGGAGCAGAAATGGCAGAAAATCAGATACAAATGCACAATTGCCATTAATCTCTCTTTTGAATCTAGACCGTCCACGTGGGACATTTGAGTTAGGATGTTCCTAGGGGTTCCTTTTTACTTTTTAAACCAATCATGACAACCAAATGGAGGACAGATTCCTCAGGTACTAACACAAGGAGATAAAAAATGTTACAGAGGCCACAAACTTAGGGATCTTAATGGCAGACGGGGCGAGACTAATTGGAGCACCAACATTATCTCCAACTCAGGGATGGGTACTCCCTGTGAGTGTCGCAAGAACCAAATAATAGACCAAGTGCCAAAAACATCCATTGGGCAAAGGAGTTAGCTTACAAAGCAGAAAACCAAAACCATCTCCTAAAAACGAACCGAGTAACCGGAAAAACTAGGTCACTGAGAACCAGAACAAGCAAAAACACAAAATATAGAAAGCAACCAACAAACTGTACACTATACAAATGATGCTCACCTTGATTCTAGGGAATCAATCCAAAAAATGTTTTAAGTGCCTGTCATTAACAAGAAATTCAAGAAATTCACCATCTAAATATTTCAATAAGAAGGTATGTTCACCAATCCGAATGTCAATGGAGTAAGGTCCCATCCATAGTGAATCAAATTTACCATGCTTTCCCTTGTCTTCATGTCTGCTATCCCACAACAGTACAAGATCTCCAATGTTAAAAGCTCTGGGAGTGACCTTCTTGTCAAATAACTTCTTCTATTCATCTCTGAACTTCACATGCCTTTAGTGAGATGCTCTCCTTTCTTCATCAAGTTCAACAATCTAGTTAATGCGAGCCTCATAGGGACTAACTTCTTGATCTTCTAGTTTTTGAATGAACTGATATGAGGATAATTGCATATGCAAGGGAAATAGAGCTTGAGTGTTATATACCAGTTCAAATGGATTTTTTCCCATGGCTCTTTTAATGGTAATTATATCAACCCAAATAATGAACTTCAGTTGCTCACCCCATTTCCTTTTGTTTAGCTCCAAGGTTCTCCTAATGATCTTTAATAGATTTTTATTGCTAGAATATGCTTGTCCATTGCCTTGGGGGTTATAGTTGGAGGCATATGTCAAATTGATCCCATATTCCTTACATATTGCCACCAAAGATTTAGCTTTGAAGCTCATGGCGTTGTCAGCAATAATTTTAATTGGCACTCCAAACCTGTAGATGATATGGTTCAGCATGAATTCCATGAAAATTTGGTGTGTTTCTCTCTTGGTGGGAATTACCTCCACCCACTTAGTGAAATAATCAGTGGCTACAAGAATTCACTTATGGCTAATACTTGAAGGTTTTGAAATCTCACCAATGAAATCCATTCCCCATTGCTTGAACGGGGCTTCAATTGATACAAGATGGGAAGGAAGGGATCTTGAAGCTTTCCGTCTTCCATAAAAATGTAGGCGTCTCTCACATCTTCTAACGAACAAAGTTGTATCCTTGAAAAAGGTTGTCCACCAATACCCAGCCCTCAGGATCTTCTGTGTTGTGACTCTTCCAGCAAAATTCCCCCCAAAAAATCCTCCATGGAGATCAACAATTATCATGGGGGCTTCATCTTCAGTAATGCACCTTAAGAGGACTCCGTCAGGGTTCTTCCAAGCTAACCCAAAATCAGTAATGACATATTTCTAGGAAGCCAACTTAAGATCTCTTTTTTGATATTTACTCAAATACTCAGGGGAGTATAGATGTCTGATATAAAAAATTATATCTTTGTACCATTTAGAACTCTTTAAAATTTCAAGGACATCCACCCTTCCTTCTTCTACCTCATTCACCTCAATAAATTGTAGGTTGCTCTCAGCCATAAGTTTAGCTAAGCGCGAACCTCTTACCAATTTTGTGGTTTGGATATCCATGTCATATTCCTGCAACTTGTTCACCCATCTACATATTTTTCTTGAGACCTCCATCTCTGATAAGACATATTTTACCATGGTTTGGGGAACATAAGCAAAAACTTTAGATCTCAAAATGTAAGGTCTGAAAACCTTTGTTACTTTTACCAAGGTAAATGCTTGCTTCTCCATAATGGTGTGCTTCAACTCAACCCCTTGTAGTGCCTTACTGAAAAAATCAATTGGCCTCTTAGCCCCTTCATCATCCTTCTCTAACAAGACAGATGCAATAGTGTTCTCTGAAGCAAAAGAAAATATTTGAAAAGGATTCTTATAATCTAGAGCTACTATGACAGGGGCATGCTTTAATGCTTCCTTAATCCCATTGCAATCTTAAATGAAAAATTCTTCCCATTTGATTACTTGGTCCTCTTTTAGCATGTAAGTAATTGGAATGGTCAACTTAGTAAAGTTTTATATGAATCTTCTGATAAAATTTATTTACCCAAAGAAGGACTAAATTCCTTTGTTGGTTCTTAGAATTGGAACCTTACTGATGGCCTCTACCCTCTCAGGATCAATCAGGACACCATCCATTGATACAATGTGACCAAGCAACTTGACCTTTTGCACTCCGAAATGGCACTACTTTGGATTGAGTGAAATGACATATTCTCTACATCTTATCAACATCTTTTCTAAATGTTGCAGGTGATCACTTCTCTTCTTGGAGAAAACTGTCACATCATCCTGATACGCAACAATGAAGTCATTTATATATCCTGAGAATGCTACATCCATTGCTCTCTAAAAAGTTGCTCCAGCATTCATCAGGCCAAATGACATCCTCACATACACATAGGTACCCCATGGAGTAGTGAAAGCAGTTTTTATTCTCTCTAATTGCTTCACAACCACCTGGTTATACCTAAAGAAGCCATCCCAAGTAGATAACAACTCAGAACTAGTGAACAATTACAAATTTTTATCCCTATTTAGTAAAGGATAATTATCCTTCATTTATGCTCTATTCATATTTCTAAAATCCATGCATAGCCTGATATCACCATTCTTTTTTCTAATTGGCACTAAGTTCGCAACCCAAGAAGAATACGTTGTTGGCTGAATGATCCCTCCATCTCTTAGATTTTTTAAATCATCTAACATCTTCATAGAGAGGAGTGGATTAATTGGCCTCTTCTTTTGTCTGAATGGTTTTACATTAAACTCCAAAGGAATTTCATGTTGAAACAGATCCTTTCTGTATGCCTTCAACTCTGAATAAGACCAAGCTAAGTAATTCTTATACTTTCTAAACAACTAGACATAGGAATTTTTTTCCTCCTTATTCAGATTGCTTCCCAACCAGATTTTCATTGGTTTCTCCTCTGTACCTAGGTCATGCTCCTCAACATCCATTGAAGCTACTATATGCCTATTAATAATGCAATCAACATTATCAAATTTTTATTCAAGAGCAACCAGTCCTCTAGGGATGGTATTAGTTTTCAGTTGGATGATATCCTTTCCAAACAAAGTTTCATTACCCTCTGTTGTACACACCATTGGCTCCAAATCAATACACTGATCAATGAAATCCCCTTTGTTCTACAGAAATCTTTTGACCTGAGCATCATCATAAAAAAATTGTCAATGTTTAATGTTCTTAGGGATAGAGGGCCTTGTTAACACTTCAACATCATATTCACAATATGGGGACATTGCACAACTATCAAACCGAGATCCAAACACTGCAAGCTTGTCTACCATAGCATTGAAATTCCTATCATGATGCACAATGTTAAATGAATCATCTCAATAAAGTCCTAGACTACATGCTTGTACTGTTTCATTCTCTAATTGTTAGTGGCATACAATTTTTTTATTTTTTTAACAATTACTTCTGAATCTCCCTTAACAATAATGTCTTTAACATAGTATTACCAAGCAATTGTCAAACCCAACAAAAATGCTTCATATTTAACAATGTTTTTGGTACACTCAAAGTTAAGTTTGAAAGAAAAAACAAACTCTTTCAAGATTGGAGAAATCAGAACTACACCAGTGCAATTTCCAAATTTGGAGCAAGCTCCATCAAATATCAGAGTCTATGGAGATCCTACTTGTTCAATATTCTTACATTGATCCATTTTATTCTCCTTCCAATCAACAAACCCAATAAAGTTATCAGCATCAACACTTGTGTAAAACACTTCATAAGATGCATTATTAGCGTCTTCAATGAGGTGCAACATCTTCTTTTCCCCATACAACTTGACAAGGATTCCCTCAATTGGGATGGTGGCATAGGACATATCCATTTGAACACTTCCACCAACACTAGCATCCCATTTTCTGGACAACACCATACCCCACTTGACTAGGCAATCAACAATAACAACATCAAGTTTCAAGTTCCTTCCTGAATAAGCTACAAGTTGTACCACCAGAACTTTCACACATCCCACCACTAGAACCTCTCTGGAATCCATGGCAGTGCACTTCCCATATGTATCTATTACTTTGATATCCTGTTCATTCATGACTTCCAAAGGCATAACGTTACATGATGCCCCTGAATCAAACATATAGTTGTGTAACAATCTATCCTTAATTATCAGCGTGTTGAAGAATGGATCCACATTTAGCTGATAATCTAAAAAAGGATGTTCCCAAATAAACCTCAGGTGGTTCATCTAGCACTTCCCATGCTAGTGGTGCTTTTAGTTATTCAATTATTAGAGGAGTCTCCAGAATGTTTACATTTCTTCCTAGGGTACTCTTCTCTTCATTCAATCCCAAATAATCCAATGCCATCTTCTTGTGCTTAGGAATCCTAAGCAGCTCAAGAATTAGAACACTAACTTTGATTTGACTCAAAACTTGGGCAATGTTATATGGATCAGACTTTGGTAAGGCAACATTGGAAGGGAGACTGACAGACTCATCAGATAGCACAGGGCTTTTGAAAGTTTTGGTGTGAGGAGAAGTATGAATCTTTTTTGGGACAACAAGGCCTTTGGAGGGTGTATATTTCTTAGGAACCTATTTAGGAATATTTGAAAGCAATGGTTTTTAGGTTTGGGTTGAGGCCATGCTCCTTTGAAAACTCTACTCCTAGTATTATAATCCTTTCTTTGAGCAACAACAATGTTGATCAATAATTTCCTATCCTCCTTAGATGGGA
Organism: Taxus chinensis; assembly: GCA_019776745.2. Lineage (NCBI taxonomy): Eukaryota > Viridiplantae > Streptophyta > Pinopsida > Cupressales > Taxaceae > Taxus > Taxus chinensis. The sequence continues at coordinate 157,444,590 of CM034155.1, read as the reverse complement.
TTCCTCCATCATAATTCTTTTGTTGATGGCGAATCGCAGCACCCCTGAATGTCTGCAACTCGATGGGTTGAGACTCTCAGTGCGATTGCATAACATGGAGCTTTTCCCAAGTGTGGGACCTTTACGAAATCAGAAAAGCTCTCCGGATGAAGGCCAGTTCCTATTCCTCTATTCAGATGCACACGTAAAAATGTAGAGGATTTACTCAAAAACCTAATCTAACTTTCCAAGGAGACAGGGTAAGAAAATGCATAAAATAAAACCTAAACTACAATGGTGATGTACCGAGGAATGAAGAACAACTGTCTTTCCAATAAACACAAACCATAAAAATGTGATGCAAGATCATGCATAGATAACAAAATTTGTAGTGAAAGATCAGGAGGATGTAAATGAACACAGAGGAATAGGAATTGGCCTTCATCCAAAGAGCTTTTTTGATTTCGTAAAGGTCCCACACTTGGGAAAAGCTCCATGTTATGCAATCGCACTGAGAGTCTCAACCCATCGAGTTACAGACATTCAAGGTTGCTGCGATTCGCCATCAATAGTTTTGGCATGCCCGGTGGGACAAGAGGTCATTCCACATGATTTGAAGAATTTTTCAAAGAATTTGGACTAAAAATTGCAGGTTTTACAATTTCAGATTTTTCACCTTCCAGGCTGAACTTTGAAATCGATTTTGAAGGGCTTAACTTGCTCAAAACAAGTCAAAATTTCACCAGTTGATAGATCGAGGGATAATCTTCAAAAGGGTATTCTTATATTTTTGAGATTTTGAATTTCAAAATTTCATGGTTTTTAGTATTTCAGGTTTTCCCAGTTGCCTTGCATGACCTGAGTTTTCACCTGTACCTTTCGGGGATTAGTAGCTGCACAACAACACCCGATTACTAAATTGAAGAACTGTATCTTTCAGGTCCTTCAAAGTTTTAAATTCTATTTTTAATATTGTCAAGTTTGGTGTGTAACTTGGCAGAATCTAGCCTTTTGAGGCTCACTTTCTAACACATCTGGCGACTCCGAAGGGATAGAATTCAGTGGTATAGCAGCACAAGTTGCCCAGGTACATGAGAAGAATTCGAACCAGGTATGATACTCGAGAAGAGGGGCTATTTGTTCACTTGTAGCTATCACCAGGCAGAGGAAGGAGAGGAAGAAGACCACAAAGGTCACCATCTCCACCTAACCAGACTTTGTCTACACCTCCACCTGGTAGACCTTTTCTCTCATCAACCATATTTCTTAGGCCAATCATAATGGCACATCTACCACCAAATCCCTTTGTCAATTTCACTGGCAGCAACCCACTTGCCCTCAATGCATAGAATCCAGTTCCAATTGCAGCATTGAAGAACATTCCATTTTTCACTGGAGAAAATCATACCACTCCTGGTGATCATCTCAAAGACATTACTAACGTTTGTGTAATCTATGAGATAAATGAAATCGATGTTGTTTTCAAATTGCTGGCATCTTCATTCAAAGGGAAGGAATTACAATGGTTTAGGAGCCTTGCAGCTGGTTCTATCCAAAATTGGAATCAGTTATGCATAGTTCTCCATGAGCAGTTTGGAGAAAAGGGAGATAATTTGTCTTTACTAGAACAATTGACGACTATCAAGAGAGCTCCCCATGAGCAGCTGACTGACTTCAACTTCATATTTCAAAGGTCTTGGGATAGAATTCCAGTGGTCGTTAGGCCAACAAATGAAGGTGCTTTTCTATATTATCTTAAGGCTTTGAATTCTGATATTTCTATGTTAATTCAATCTATGGGAGGCACAACCTTACCTGCTGCTTATAGCATCGCCATTAGGGCTTAAAACTGTCTTATTCAAGCTGGTAAGCTGGCTCCTAGGCATCCCATGCCCTTGTATCCAAACTTAGAAAATCCAAGCACTAGTCAGACACCCACTTTGGCTCCTATTGACACTCCTAGAAACCAAAGTTCAAATGAAACTTCTAGTTCATCCTCTAGTGCTTCAAATGAACTCCAAGAGGTTATGAAATAGTTGCAGAACCTTGGAAATGAGCTGGTGAATATCAAAAGACAACAAGCTCAAAGTGCTAGACCGTATCAGCCTCAAGCGCAGTACCAGGCTAGGCCCCCATACCAAAAAAATAGGTCACCAGCTCAGGTTACAAATCAAAATCAAAGCCAAGTAAGGCCTCCCACTAATAGAACATTTCAGCCCTATAACCCTAATGTTGCATCTACTTCTAAAGCATTAGTTCCAGTCCTAAACAACATAGCTCAAGAGTATGATCGGTGTTTCCCATGCAATGAACCTCACAACCAATCTATGTGCTTCAATGGTGCTTTGAACCAAGCCTTAATGGTGACAACTACTGGCGTAGAGGGCGAAGTGAGTCAAGAAACAAATCAGCAACAAGGGACATCTCAGCAAAACACAGCTCCAAATGATACCGCACTTGTGAATTGGCAAGCTGAGGATTTTTGTGGCATGAATCAAATAATTTCTCAGAGTGTAGCAGCTAACACAAGATCAAAGAAGAGGAATATTGGTGAAGGGAAGTCATTGGCTCCAAGTGATATACAACCTTCCATCACTCCACAAGGTGTCGGTAAGCAAAATACAACCCCAAATATGCAAGGACAGCCCAAACCACCTTCTAAACTAACTCAAATGCCATCTATTGCTGCCCGTGCACAAGAAAGGAATGCACAGACTAAAGGACAGCAAAGAGATGTTTCATCCCCATTTAGCATCATTGATCAAATGAAGAAGAAAAATGTGAATAGATCAATGTGGGAATCTTTATCCATCCCAGGCCAAAGAGATCTTCTACAAGCTGCCATGAAGAATTTGTCAACTTCGAACCAACAGGTCCATATGCAAGAGAATGTCCTCCCAAATGTTGCTCAGCCTGAAGGGAATCATGGAGGAAAACAAGGTAAAGTTTTGAAGCCCCCTCCATTCTATGTTTCATTAATCATTGGGGATAAACTAGTACACAAATGCATGATTGATTCTGGGGTAAGTAGTTCTATCATGCCCAAGCAAATAGTTGATCAGCTGGGTCTCCAATATGAAGTCATATCAAAGGGGGTAGTGCAATTGGATGGGACAACAGTAACAATGGTGGGAGTGGTTAAAAGTTTGAATCTTACCTTGCATGCATGCCCCAACATTACCGTTTTGCAAGATGTGTCAGTGATAGATTTTCCACCACTCTTTTCCCTATGCTTATCAAGGGATTTCGCAGCTAGAATTGGAGGCTACTTATCTACTGATTGGTCACACATGTTGTTCAGAACAAGATAAGGTACTAAGCTCACAATCAGATCTGGACCAATTGCAAACTTTCATATTGAGCCTCATACTCCAAGCCAAATCAATGCCAACTGTTCAGCTTTTGACCAAGAAGATTATCTGAGCACAGATGAAACTAACACCAAAATTGGAAGCATCCCAGATTTGACTCTTGACGAATGGGCAAGCAAGGTACATGCTTTTGATCCCAACCAAGAAGTAGAAGAATCTAAGCTAGGAGTCTATTGCATACATAAAGGAAACCAGCCTATTCCTAGCATTACCAAACCAGACCATAAGGATGACAATGAGGTATGGCTGTTATTTTTCGATGGATCAAGGAGTAGGCAGGGTGCAGGAGGAGGAGTTATGCTTGTTTCGCCTCAAGGCATCAAATATTATTCAGCTTTCCATTTCCAGTTTTCCTGTTCAAACAACATAGTTGAATATGAGGCCTTGATTCATGGACTTCATTGGGCTAGGAAAAAGGGCATAAAGAAATTGCAGGTGTTCGGGGATAGTGAGATAATCGTCAATCAAGTCAGGGGACAACATGCTACAAAGAATGAACTGTTGAAGAACTAAAAGAACAGGGTGTGGGACCTTGTTGAGGATTTCGAATCTTTCAATATCATGTCCATACCCAGGAAGAAAAATGAAGCAGCAGATAGGCTCGCAGTAGTTAGAGCAACGTTTGATGTGGTTGACAACATAAAATGGGAAGAAATGCAACCACGTATCCATGTGATTGTGAGGCCAGCAGTTTAGGATAATAACACAAGCTGGCAGGTGTTTGAGAACGATCAATAGATCGTCAATTTCTTACAAGAAGAGGCTGAATTCTCAGCTAGGAATCAAGACAGATTAGAGCAGCAGTATGGGGATCAAGTAGTGCAGCTGCGGACAAACAAGCTTCCCAAGGGTTTAGTAATGTTTTAGTCTATCTTCAACCCTAACGACTAGTTTCGTAAGGAAAAGGCTAACATACAGGTCAAGAGAGAAGATTCAGAGCCAATTTTGGTTGGGGAAGGCAAAACACTTCAAATTGGTAAAGTGGACATTGAGCAGGAGAAATCAGATTTCATACAGCTTTGCCAAGAATTTCTAGATGTCTTCGCTTGGAGCTATGAAGACTTGAGAGGATTTAATCCAAAGTTAGCACAACATACCATAGAACTGGATCCAAATGCTAAACCCATAAGGCAAAAGCAGAGACCAGTCAACCCTCACATCGAGCCTCTAATGAAGAAAGAGCTAAACAAGCTAATAGAGGCAAGCATTATATTTTCGATCAAGCACTCAAGTTGGGTTGAAAACTTGGTTCCGGTCATAAAGAAGAGCAGAGAAATCAGGTTGAGTGTGGACTTTCGAGACCTCAATAGGGAATCTCTCAAAACCATTACCCACTTCCTTCAATGGAACAAATATTGCAAGTAGTATCTGGTTCAAAGAGATTCTCTCTCCTAGATGGCTACTCAGGGTATAATCAGATAATGGTGAAAGAAGATGACCAGTTTAAGATGGCTTTCACCACCAAATGGGGCACCTATGCCTACAAGAAGATGCCATTTGGGCTATCAAATGTTGGATCCACTTTCCAAAGGGCAATGGCTATGGCGTTCAAGGGGTTGATCAATAAAATAGTTCTGATATATCTTGATGACATCACCGTATTCTCCAAAAATGTAGTGGATCACCTCTTTCATCTGAGGCAGGTATTTCAGAGGTGTAGAAGATTTGGGGTATCATTAAATCCCAAAAAATGCATATTCTTGGCTCACGAAGGAAAACTTCTAGGCCATATTGTTTCAAAGGAGGGATTGACGATTGACCGAGAAAGAGTTGAAGCAATTTGAGTGTTGTCATTGCCAAGTCACAAGAAGGCTCTTCAAAGCTTCTTGGGAAGGATCAATTTTTTCCACAGGTTTGTGCCAAATTTTGCCGCTCTCGTGAAGCCAATAACACTGATGTTGAAGAATAGCATGGCATTTAAGTGGAAATCTGAAGGCAAGGAAAGTTTTGAGGCAATAAAAGAGGCTATATCTCAAGCTCTGACTCTCGTCAATCCAAACTTCTCCAAGGATTTCATGCTATATGCCTTTGGTGGTGGAGACACAATTTCTGCAATCCTGGCACAGCAAAACAAAGAAGGATTAGAATAACTAGTTGCTTTCTTTAGTCAAGGCCTAGAGGAATACGAAACTAGGTATTCTTTCATTGAAAATCATGTCCTTACAGTGATCAGGAGTTTAAAGAAATTCAAGCACCTGGTCTCAAACAATAAGATCCAATTATTGGTCTCTTATGCGGGAGTCGAGGACTTCCTTCTAAATAAGGATCTGAATGAGAAACGTGTAGGATGGATAACCCGTGTCATGGAATATGACATCGAGATTAAGGTCACTAAGCTAGTACGTGGAAAGGGACTATGTGAACAGTTAGCCTTGAGTCAACAAGTTGAAGCAGGTGATGAAAAAGAGACTGTCTTGGTACTCCAGGATGGTCAAGAACAGGAAAACAATGATGTGCCTACTCCTTGTTGGACTCAAAATATGATACACTTTCTACAAATAGGCCTATGCCCTCCAGAAATGAGAAAAACAAAGAGGAGATACTTTAGATTACAAGCTATTCCATATGTGCTTGTTGATGGTGTTTTGTTCAAGAAAGACATCAATGGAGTTTTATTGAGGTGCATTGGGATAGATCAAATTGAGAGGGTATTACGAGATTTTCACGATGGATATTCTGGAGGACATTTTGCCCCACGGTTAACAGCTCTCAAGATAATGAAGGCGGGGTATTATTGGCCCACAGTGTTCAGTGACTGCTATACATGGATAAGAAAGTGCAAGAAATGTGCACTCTTCACGGGAAAAGAAAGACTAGAAGCACTTCCATTGCACCCAATTTTGGTTGACCAACCATTTATGCAATGGGGATTGGACTTCGTCGGGGTCATCAACCCAAACTCAAGCTAAGGCCACAAGTGGATTCTCATGGCAATGGACTATTTCACCAAGTGGACTGAAGCAGTAGCACTCAAAGAATCAAATGAGTCTAACATACTAGACTTTTATGAAGGAATAGTGACCAGGTTCGGTGTGTTGGCCACTATCATATCAGATAATGCATTGGCATTCATAGGTTCCAAGATCATAGAATGGGTTGTGAAGAATGGAATCTATTTGAGCACCTCTTCAAACTATTACTCGTAGGGTAATGGACAAGCAGAGTCCATGAACAATAATTTGCTAAGAATCATCAGAAGAACACCGGATGAAAACCAAAGGACATGGCATACCAAGCTAAAATCAGCATTATGGGCTGACAGGATAACACCAAAGAGATCTACAGGTAATTCTCCCTACAAGTTGGTCTATGGGAAAGAGGCAGTATTGCCTATATCATTAGAATTGCTAACATTGGAGCTCATGAAGTAGTTGGAGTTGTCTGAGTTCGAACCAATGGAGTCCAGGTATGCAGAGTTGATGGAATTGGGAGAAATAAGAGAACATGCAGTTCTGATGATTGAAAAGGATCAGACCTTAGTAAAAATATGGTTTAATAAGAAGGTAAGAGCAAGGACCTTCAAGGAAGGGGACCTAGTTCTGAAATGGGATGCAGATCGGGCAAAACCAGGAAGGCATTCCAAGTTTGATTCCATTTGGAGTGGCCCCTACATGGTCACGGGATGTAAAAGTAGTAATGCCTTCTGATTGTCTACATTGGATGGAGAAGAACTCCCAATTCCGGTTAACGGAATCTATCTTAAACATTGCTACTAAAAGGAAAAGGTTTACCCTTGTAAATATTAGCCTAGATTTCAATTCCTCTAAGTGCGTATGCACATTGTCTTGTTGTAGTTAGGTTTCAATTTCCCTAAGTGCTCTGGCACAGGTTTTGTTGCTCTCAGGGTGATTTTCTACAGTTCAGCATGCTCTTGAAGAAGGAGTTGTGGTATCAGGCTCGGGATCAGAGATCAAGTTGGTTTCACGTTATTACTTATGGCTCCATGCCTAATGGATTGCTAAAAGGCCACTGATCTTCTACCTAGCAGGCAGGTGATCCCGTTGAGTCGCCAAATTGTTGTAAATATCTTCCCCCCAGGTAGATATAGACAAGCAGAAGAATATGGAAATCAAAGAAACTCATACCCCGATATTTATTGCCCCGCCAGGTAAGAGGTGCACAACAAGAGGTTTCGGCATGTAAAAAGTTGCGCCAAGGCGTAGGTAAGAGGCGCACAACAAGAGGTGTCGACATGTAAAAATTCGCACCAAGGCGTAGGTAAGGGCACACATCAGATGATGTCGACACAAATATGGATGCACCTATGGCACAGGTAAGAGGATGTCAACATAGGGATGGATGCACCAAGGCGCACCTTCAGGAGGCGCAACATTTTGAGCGCTGACAAGAAGCAGACCCTGACCCAGATATTTAGACGGCCATAACTTTTCACAAGGAGCTCAGATTCACACAAGGTTGGACTTTTCAGAAAGCTTACGAATTCCTCTGTCCAACTACAAATGGATATATTTAATTGGGTGAGAAAAAATTCTTAAAAATGCAAAATACAGTCCGCCACATTTTGGGTTTGCTAGGGTTCTCACCTACCACCATAATGAAATGAATTAAATACATTCTGGAGGTGGTTGGGGTAGATTTGGATTTCCTCTCTCTTCCCTCTCTCATTCTTCCTATAAATTGTAAGGAGGGGCTTCTTTCTAAAGGTTGTACATTCTTGTTTTTCCCCTCCCTTCTTCTCTTTGGCAGGTGAATTTGTGGAGTTCAAACCTCCCATCTAAAATTGTAATGCAACTTTGCCTCTTGGCATTTTGTAGTGTATTGTATCAATATTTGGAGAAAATAATGCATGTCTATGGATGATTCTCAACCCTCTCTGTGTTCATTTGCATCCTCCTGATATTTCACTACAAATTTTGTTATCTGTGCATGATCTTGCATCGTATTTTTATGGTTTATGTTTATTGGCAAGACAGTTGTTCTTCATTCCTCGGTGCATCACCTTTGTATTTCAGGTTTTATTTTATGCATTTTATTACCCTGTCTCCTTGGAAATTTAGATTAGGTTTTTGAGTAAATCCTCTGCATTTTTACGTGTGCATCTGAACAGAGGAATAGGAACCGGCCTTCATCTGGAGAGATTTTTCGATTTCGCAAAGGTCCCACACTTGGGAAAAGCTCCATGTTATGTAATCGCACTGAGAGTCTCAACCCATCGAGTTGCAGACATTCAGGGGTTTTGCGATTCACCATCAACATCTTTATCATTAGATCTCTTAAATATTCATAGTCATTATTGGACAGTTCAAAAGCTTGTACAATACATACTTCTAAAGTATGAGAGGGAGGAAGAAGAGGTACCCAGAGAATGCAATCCCAAAAATCAGTAGCAGTTCTAGCACATATTACCTTAGTTGAAGTTGCTCCTTGTTGTGATCTTGTAGAGTACTCCATCATGCATGCATCATCATCAGCTTCCTCTTCTACTTGTTGATCTACTTCACATGGAGCATAGGGCATGAAACATCTGTCACACCAATCAATTAGATTTGTTTCTTCGACAACAGCAACTCTGAAAACTAAACGATCAAACACCATTCCATTTTCCCTAGCTTGGGGATGTCTATTTGCAGATCCCATGGGTCCCTTGCCTCTATCATCAGATCTCTGCTCATTTCTAAGATGATTGGTAAATTTTTCTTGGCCTTGTTGCTTATGCTGACCTTCTAAACTCTGCCCAATTCCTTTCTCTTCCCGAGCTAATTTGTATGAGATTTCTTTGACAGCCCCTGTCAGTGTTTTAACAACCTCCTCAAGATCCATACTCTTGCTTGCTTGAGGTTTTTCTGGGTTTATCAGTTTAACACCCTCCCTCTTAGGAGGTTTTCCAATTGCCTTAATGTTGTTCTCAATTTGCAGAGCCATAGTAAATGCCTACCTCAAATTGGTAGGGTTTTTGTCCCTCAAGTAGTAAGTGGATTTCTTATCAAATGCATCTGAATATTTTATAAGACAAGATTCATTACATGGTCTTAAACTCACAGGAAATATCCTCAATGTCTTATTAAATCTAGTGTTGAATTCATGCACTGACTCATTAGGATTCTTTCCGATATTCTCAAATTATGACAGAAGAAACCTAGGATCCATTCTGTCACCATACTGCAATCTAAATGCATTATTCATCTCATTCCAAGAATCATTGGAATTATCTGGAAAAGCTTTATACCAGTCCCTGGCATCTTCCTACAAAGTATGGATAAACAATTTGATATATACATCTTCAAATTCAATCTCAAAGTCTTCCATAATGTTGATAAAGAGCTTTAGATGCTGATCACCATTTATAGCATTATTTCCTTGGAAATTTGGTAGTTTGTTTCTTACATCTTGGTGAATTGTATTTGGATAACCGACCATCCCTCTAACAATAATAGGACCAAAAGTACTTACAACAAATGGAGGTCTAGGTGGGGGATGGGCCATGTTGTTATGAGGAGGTGACCTTGGAAGAGAATCAAAATGATAAGGGACAAGGGGTTTTTGAAAAACATGAGTATAAATTCTAAAATGGATATCCCCTGAAGGCTTTGTCTCTTGGAAAACCCTATCAACTTCATAAAACATAGGAGCAAAATGAGAAGCAAACTTTTAAAATTCAAATGAAGTCCCCTCTCTAGATGGAGAATTTAATTCCATAAAATACTACCTGATTCAGAATCACTTGAATGGAAATATTCAATGATAGGCTGATCACCTTCATCAACGGAGATCTATTTTCCTGACTTCTGATCTCCAAAAACTCTCCAGGCTCTTATTCCTTTTGACTTTGTATTTCCTAGCTCTGGAAATAATGTCCTAGTAGGATCCCTAGGGAAGAAAGATCTTCTTCCTTCTAGCTTTGCAAAGATTAGTAACAAATCATACTTGACAGAGGCTAACACACTAGTACTTGTAAAACTCAAACCAACATGGAGTCGCCACTAAGGATTTCCACCTTATTTGTGTAAATGCACTCAAAATATGATCTATCAAATGTCTGTCAGCACCAAAAACAAGAAATGGAAATGTTTGACCTTCCCTTACCCAGATTTATCAATGAAACTTAGTGCAATAACTGTAGAAACTGGAAAACTTGCACATAGGACTTGTAACTGTGAACACTTCTTGCAGGCATGAATAGAGGATGATGTTGAAATAATGTAGTAGCACTTAGAGCATATAAGAAATGTTTACAAGGACCTGATTATGAAATGTAATCACAATGTCCCTGGAAACAGTGCTAGAATGGTGTTGGTACCCAAGTTGATTCTCCCTTAGAAGGCTGAGCAACATCACAGTTTTGGCAGGAAGCTTAGAGGCAAGCAGAGCACATTGTGTGTCATTTTGTAGCCGGGGAGGGAATGCAACTTGCTCTTTGTTACTCAAATGTGGAGAATGAGTAGCACCCTTAAGAGGATTTGATTTATCCTCATTGATTTATGGTTGTGCCTTTCAATCAGGGTGAGAGGACCCTTTTGTATCCTGTTGTTCGTTGAGGAGATGGAGATATCCTTATTTGCAAAGTTATTAAGAATACCTTGAAGAAAACATGATTAATACAGCAAAATCTAACTCTCACGAGTTGTCACACTAGATAATGGAGATATTTTCTCAACAAGGTTCAGGCTACTAAAGACAATGAAAACCTGATCACTTCTGCATGTTTTGGTAATAGAAATTATGCATTTGTTCACACACAAGACAAATAGGGGTAGTATGGGTATGATTAGTTATTTTTTAATGAATTTTGGTGGGAGGTAAGGCAGAGTGGATTTTGACTCACCAGATATTTGAGAGATTTTACAAAAAATGGAAGGCTTGACAAATAGAATCCTTCAGAAAATCTAGAATGTTTCTTTAACCAGAAGGTGTGCTTCAATGGAGGCCCAAATCAACACATTTTCACATAAACTTTAAGGATCCAAAATGAAGGCTCAAATTGAAAGAATTAATTAAACACTATCAACCTCTATTTTATCACACCTAAGATACCCTTAAAGGCTAACAAACAATCTTAATCATCATGATAAGAGTAAAATGAATTTAAACTTGTTTATTTCACTATCAAATGAAATCTCTTCTAATAAATGAAATTGCAAGTGCCACCAAACTATCACAAAACTAAGATCTTCTGTGATTCATAGAGATTTTAGTGTAAGATTGCAATGGGAATAAGAAACTATTTGTAGACATTCAGAAATGAAGAAGACACAATTTTCATCAAAATCAAACATAGATTTACTCAAATTTGATTAAATTTATTAGGAGGGGAAAGTTTCTAGAAAAATCTCAGAGCTTGTCAATGGTTGTACACTTGCAACCACCTTGACATGATCAAATTTAACACAAAAGAAATAAATAGGTTCCTCAGATAGTCTCTCAAAAAAGATGTGCTCTGTCAAAAATTTTCTCTCAGGAATTAACTCCTGACCTCTAACACTCCAACCATTTTCACGAAAAATTCAAGCAATTTATAACATTTCATTTACAACATAGTTTTTGCCCCAAAACCATAAACATTCAAAGCACCATTACATGTTACGACCTTGATCGTGACTCCCAGAATCAGATTTGCAAAAAAAAGTTCAGGTGTGTAGAGGGAAAATCTCTCCAAATATTTCCAACATTCAATTCTTCCCCTGGTAATTCATTCTTCATCTCACGCACCAACTACTCTCTCCTCTAATATGTCAAATTTGGTTCTTTGCGTGCCAAGGAAGGAAAAAATAGAAAATTAGACTAAGGCCAATAGTCAAATCATATCTTAATGGTGAAAGACATTTTTAGATTTTTCCCACAAAACCAAGATATCAACAGGTCTCTTGCGTGCCAAGTAAATAAAGATCAGGTTGAATCCGACAGTCATATTACATTTTTAATGGTGAAAGACGTTTTCAGACCTTCCCCACCAAACAAGGATATAAAATTAATGTTTCTCTTCATTTGGCATGCAAGAGACTCCAAGAAATGATAAAAAACCATATAAATTTGCATCCCCAGGAGCTTTGGAGCATAAACAATAGAAAAATAGATACAGATGCACAGTTGTCGTTCATCTCTTTGTTGAATTTGGATCGTCCACATGTGAGCTATGATTTAAGATGGGCCTAGGGGTTCCTTTTTACTTTTTACAACTTTTGGAAAAAATGCAAAATTTCTTAGTTTGCTCCTCCCCTCCGCCATTGAAATATGGGCTTGCCACATGTCCCAATGTGCGTCCCAAAGGAACCGTGGATAAATTCTACTATTTCACCTCTTTTTTAGAAAATAGGAAATTTTCCCAAATTTTCCCCGTAGTTCCGCCCTTTCGCTTTTAGTTTCTGATGTGGGTTTCAACAAAACCATGCTTCCTTTTTACACTTTTAACCCATTTCTCGACAAAAGGAAATTTTTCCAAATATCCCCTTAAAGTACTCACCTCCACCATTGGATGGAGAACAATAAATGAATCCTCCAAGTGTCCTCCCAGCATAACCCCAAGGCTAAAAAAAAAGGTGAGTTTTCAAACAAGCGTCGTTCCACCGCGTGGAAAATTTTTGGGTCGAAATGATCCAAAAAGTTTTAGAGTGCCCCCCTCCGAGCCAAGTCCAACCAAAAAGGACCACGATTCCACTGATGCAGAGATTTAAAATTGACAAGAGAAACACACCCGTCAAGTCGTAAAAATGTAGGGAAACCACTGTTTGAGCCTGGAGATGAAATTTTCTTCAAGGACAAAGAATTTGGAAATATTATAAGGTTCACACATGACCCTCCGAGCTATGTCCATTCACATTTCTTCAAGTACCAAGGACAACAACACATGACTGCGGAAAAAGGAAGGGAAGGAACAACATGAGTTTTACGCCCAATTATAGAAACCTTTAGATGGATAGAGGAACAAATCAACAAATTTTGGGCTTTTAAGTGACCTTTGACCAAAGAGGAACCAATAATGACAACCAAATGGAGGAAAGAGTCCTCAGGTACCAACATGGGGAGACAAAAAATGTTAGAGAGGCTATAAAGTGAGGGATCTTAATGGCAAATGGGGCGAGACTAATTCAAGCACCAACACTTATTAAGTTGTAAATCTATGGAATGGGTTTGGTGCAATTTTAGAAGTGGATCAGTGCCTTAGTATAATGTTTGGTGGAGTAATGTTGTCATAACTTCTGAAACCTTGACTTGTAAGTTTTCTATCATGCAAAAATATAAAATTTGATCATCGTGTTGTTATGAGTGGTTTTAATGTATTTTTGAAATTATAAGAATAGTATGGCATGTTGATCCATGTTGTTACCTTCATGTTCTCTAGTCATAGCTCCATAGAATTGTTGTCTCTTTGGTTCGTATGTCGTGTCAAATAGAAATAATGTAACCAAGTTACTTTAGTTGGTGTAATAATAAGCATTTTTTTGAGTCAAAATGTTGTCTGGTGAACCTTCTTGATCATGGCAGTAATACAATTTTAGTTATTTTTTACGGGTTTACATTCCTTCTAAAAGTTATTATATATATATATATATATATATATATATATATATATATATATATATATATATATATATATATATATATATGAATAAATTAACGTAGACGTGATCTACTTGATAAACTTTGAGCCCTTAAGTGAGCAGAGAGGAAGTTATCTTTTGTAAGAAAATATATAGCTTTTTTTTTTCCAAGCTAAGTTAATAAACCTTACCCTTATTGTGGTGAGTCCTTAGACAATCTTAAGGAGAAATCAACAATTAGATTTTGGAAGATAATAAATTTATAATAAGTAGGAGGAAATTGGTTAAGAAACCATGCGATCTTTCTCTCTCATTTGAAATGTAAATTATATACTTTTCTCAAACATGTCAAGTGAAGCCTGGTGAAATTTCTAATCATTTTGGATAAATTCTTAGCCCCAATAAAATCCTAGTGGATAACTAATGAGATTTTAAAGATGAACACATTTCGATCTTCTTCCCCAAACTTCTCTTAAAAGTGCTCTGTAATCTTCTCTTAAGTGTTGATAAACGTTTAACTCTTGCACAAGGAGGTTATAATTCCAAATCTAAATGGTACTTTCCCTCAACTGGAGCTTGCACTCGTCACCTTGTGCAATGGAGGTAGGAAACAAGATTCAATATCTTGAGTATGAATAAATAGTCTTTTGAGAAATGGAAAATGTTCTTTTTAAATCAAATGAATTAAGCAAGTTATTGACATATAATTGATGATCCTCTTTTACAAAACTTGGTCTTGAGCTAATTAGTCAATAGTATAAAAGAAAGAAGTTCTCCCTTGTGAAAAGAATTGTGTGAATCATTACATGAATCTTATAAGAATGTAAGTTAAGAATTAAGAGACGTTTTAGTAAACAAGAAACTTTAAAAATACTTTCATCGTGGGATGCCCATAAACCTAAGTGTGTTTTGTGGTTGGACTTGTATGTGATGTTCTTTCAAAATGGGAAGTGAATAGTTTCATGTTGTGTATCGTAGATTTCCTTGTACCTTGGTGGTCAATGTTGTGTCAAGCCTATCATGAGTTGGTGGTAGCCATTGTGATCTCTTGTTGTGTCGGGTAAACTCCAATCAAGTAAAAAAAAGGTTATCTGAGTTTTTCCGTGCTGTATTTGTGTGTGTGGTTAGTAGGTGTTACACATAGTTGATGTAATTTGGCTTGTCTAACTGATGCACAACTATTTTAGCATTTTTTATGAGAGGATTGATTGTTTTTGTATTGATGTTTATAATACAATGTTATAAAAGTGATAGATGATTTATGAGCTGATATTGAATCGCTTATATTTCCTTTCGTAGGTGAAATATCATGTTAACACCGACCCAAGGAATATGAGATGATTCTCACCAACATTGGAATGGATCGTATATTCATATTTTCTTGTGGTTTATTATTTGGAATTGTGTTGCAGTATATGTTTCCAATGACTCTCACCAACATTGGGATGAATCATATATTCATATTTACCTCGTCTTGTTAACTCAATCAGTTTGCATCCTCACTATCATAACAAGATCACTCATTCGAGCTTTGGAGGTCCCCTTGAATCCATCTTTATAAGGGGGAGTATAATCATTCACTATTTAGATAGAAGCAAGGGTAGACACCTGATGGGCACAATCACAATAGGTTACAGTTAAAGAAAAAATTTATGTAAAGGATGTTGTTTTAACAAATCAAGTTTAACTATACTTACAATGCTTATGAGTAAATATATTACTTTTATTAATATATAAAATCACTTTCTCATAAAACAATTTGGATCAATTTGATGTTTAGCAAAAGGAAACTTAGGTTTAAATTGATTAAATGGTGTAATTGCAAGAAAGACACTTATTGCAACTGCATCACTAATAAAACACGTTTCCTATATATATATATATAATTCTCGAAATTATAATTTAGATTCATCAATATAAGAATTTACGTATTTTCTAAAAAAAAATCACTTAATTTTTATAACACGAGTGTCTCTTATTTATTTATACGAGTAAAATAGTTACATGCCATAGAGTGAGGCACACTCGTAGCTTACAACACACATACGTAAACTTAATAAACATCGATAACAGATCGGATCTTATGATTTTGTGAGGACACAAACGGCTATATGCTATTTAGTGAACCACCCACGAAACTTAGTATCTGTTATCGTTATTCTACATCATTTAGGTATCGGTAACGGATCGAATCTTAGGATCTAGTGAGGGCAAGCGCTTGAACATTTCCCGTACTGCTGAAAGGGCATGCGTACCCCATAAAACCTGGATCGCATCCACATCGTTTTCTCCAACGGATCCTCCAGCATAATTAGTTATCGATCTCAATGCTAGGAACGCCATATTCTTCTCGCTCTTGCACACCTGCACATTCAATCATTCAGTGACGTAAATTACAATCATCCCATTAATCCCACTAGATAATATGCAAATTCACAGAGAAGGCAATAGTATAATAACCATTGCAATTGCTGCGCTCTCCGTGTCGATGGAGGTGATGTCCAGGTTGGTACGCAGGAAATCTCTGTAGGCCTCGTTGTTCACGTATATGTTGGCGCTGCTTCCTTTTTCAATTCTCTTTATTTTTGGCTGCTGTTCAAGACATCTTAACGACTTCGCCACGCACTTGTCTAACTCTACATTCTGTATGTCAAATCATCACAAGCTATTGTTTACCGTTGATATTTATAAAATAGATATAACCAGTAATCACACCCACAAGATATACCTCTATCTTCTGCGCCAAGGCATACAAGCTATCATCCACATTAATAAAAAATGTTTCTTTTCCGTTCTCGGCCTTTCCGGCGTAGTAAATAACTTCCGGTTGGAAATACACACTCTGAAGTTTATTTGCAACTTTCTTCTCTCCGACATTATATTCGGAAAATGTGAGGTTGGCAATGTCGCGAGTGAAACTTGAAGAATCGCCTTGATATTTCTGATTTGATCGCATATACCAACCACAAAAAACTGTAAATGGTAAGCATATAAAAATTAAAGATGAAGAATTCAGATAATGATTCCTCAGTTATACCTCCCAGTAGAAAATGCCAGCGTGAGCGAATTGGCGGGGAATAGCGACGTCACCGATGTGAAGTTTATTTGGGTTTGCACTTGCCGCTCTTCCATAGTGAAGTACTGCCCTCACACGAAACAGACTTACCAGGAACTGTGCTGTCTGTGCTGCATTCACCTGTCTCATACATCACAGATCAATATTATTATTAGGTACGTTATTACAAAACTCTGTATTTGTTTTCCCATTCGGCTACTTAAAAGTGTTAAAATTACCATTCCACTTCCGCACATGACCACAATAGTCCTATGCTTTCCTATCTTCCCCACATGATATCTCCGAGCTGTAACAGTACAATCACCGTATTTAATGCAATTTCAAAATGTCATGCTAACAAAAGCTAAGGAAAGAACTGAAATGAATGGGTAGAGTAGAAAGTAGAAAGTACCAGAGGCATCTACAGTAGGCAAATCCCCGTCTGGTTGGAACACTCCCCCATTACCAATAAGTGCCTTGAGCTCAGCATTACCAGAAACTATGAGACCATAATACTCTCCCTTTTTATTGATGCTCTTAATCTGTTGAGCTACCTCTTTTGGAATGTCAGCACGGGAGGGGAACGGAAAGGCCGTCAAAACCATCAGAAGAAGAAGAAGAAAAGCAGAGGGAATGGAGCGCCTTTGAAAAGCCATGATGATTTTGATGATGAATCAATCTCAAATACTTTGAGCTGGTTTGAAATTGCAAAGGGTCTACAATGCTATTTATAGCGAGGAAAGCCGAGGATTTAGTACTTCTTAAGAGCAATAAAAGCTTTAAATAATAATATCAATGCTAAGTAAGCAAACCTTATCTTGTACATGTATTATGCACGTGAAGACTGTACGAGATTGCAATCAGTGGCGCCACCGTAATTTTAATATCATTTGTCCCTGTAAAAGAATTTGATTTTGATTTCAAAACTTGACAGGAGGAAGGCCCAAGATCCTTAATTAGAGCTATTACAGCCTTAAATGATAATATTGTTCATGTAAAGGAAAACAATATACCGTCTCAGACTCCGTTTAAACCCTGGATATCGGTGGTGTTTAATGATTCAGCACCACGAAGTGGAATGGGTGGTGGTTCTATCATTATCAGTGTCCTTTGTGTTTGGGAAACGAAAACGATTTTGTTTTTTTCTTTGGCTTTTTCAATCTCTTAATTCCTTACCTTTCAATTCTTATCTGTTTTAGGAAATATGGCTTAGTGAATGCATTAATTTACATTTATACAAATTTAACTATATACATTTGTCCTCGGATTTTACTGTCATTAATAGAGAAGAACAACATTAATGGAGGGCCTTTAGAAAGCCAGAAAACCATGATGATGATGAGAGACTAACTCATCTTTTAACAACTTGGGCTGGTTTGAAATGGCGAAGGGTCTTCATCTCCCCATCCTAAAAGCAATTACAGCCTTAAATATTATTATTGTGTGACTAAACAAACCTTATCTTCCGCAGATTATCCACGTCAAGAAAAACAATAGTACCGACACAGACTCTGTTTTAACCATGGGTTTCCGTGGTGTTTATTGATGTAGGGCCACGAGGTTGGTGGATGGTCTTATTATTATCACTGTGTGTCCTTATCAGAAATGAATACGATTTTGAGTTTTTCTGTGGATTAACGTAATTTTATCTGTGATATTTGCGGCTTACAGAACGAGCAGTTTTATCTTTTATCCGAAATATGCTCTAGCGAATGCATTAATTTATATTTATAGGAATATAATTATATATGCATTTATCTCTGGTTCTACGATCACTATCATTAATTCAGATTTTACTTGGATGAAATGAATTTTCAATAAAAATTTGCTAAACTTTCTGGAAAAGCTGGGATAAGGATGGTGACGTTTATGGCTCAGCTTTCACCAACGCTATACACGTTCTTATAAAGCAAAACATAAACCTTATATTCGAAAACGCAAACTCGTCTTCTATTCATATTCGCCGCATCCTTTTTATTTCTGACGTTGTATGTCTGGAAAAATGAATAATTCAATAAATCACAGATAATGCACTCGGCCACTGATTTTTGACTTACATTGTGTATTCAATCTTTCATTGAAACAAGATCAGATATAGCAAATAGTGCTGAAGGTGATGTTTAAGTGGTGAGGAAAATTACATATGGAGGACTTTAAAATGAAAGCATAAAGATGAAATATATATTTTCGTTTGTATAACAAATAAGGTTTTAAATATTTGGATGATAAAAATGATGTAAATTATTAGTGATGATAATATAATTAACCTCTCTTGGGAGGATTGAATGCTTGACAAAATTTCAAATTAAAGATACATTCACAAACGTGATGTATGTGAGAAACACTATTATGTTGAAAAAAAAATAGGGGACTTAAACACTCCTTATGTGTCACTATATTTTGTTGAAGTTGTATATAGTTTTAACAAGGCTTTTCAATATTGGAAGATATCATTTAATTTTAAATCTCGAATATGTTATCGGTATGAAACAAAACTATTGTGTGTTTTACTAGTGTAATTGCAGATACTACAAATGTGTTAAAATAAACTTACCTATAACCATTACTTTCCAAAAATGAAGTAATTAAATAGTTTATAAAAATACGTATTTATTGTTTAAATGATATAAACATTTCATGTTAAATTCTAATCCAACAAATAACATGTTTTGTTTTGAGAAATATAAGTAAAATGAATATTCCACATTCTAAAACCCCATATTTCAAGTTTTGTGTATGGAGAAGCAGTGCATGGAGGAGCATCGCATTGATATAGGAAAAGGAAAGGGGCTAAGCAATGCCAAGGAGTCAGCGAGTGGAATATTGAGAAACTCCTAGGCATCAATGTTGTTCAAAAACCAACAAAAGGAAGTTCTGGATAAGCTTGATCCTAAGTGGAAACATGAGACCCCATGGTTGAAGGTTCCCAATTTGGTCGTTCAAAGAGCAGAGGACAGATTAAGCTTTGATTTAATGGGATTATTTTCTGGAATAAGACCGAATATCGACCATGTCAGCAGATGGACAAAGGAGAAGTGGAAGCTTAGGGTATAGGTCAGTACCTTCGCACTATTGGACAGAAGCTTCCTATTTACCTATTCTCTTTAAGAAGATTTGGTTAAAGTAATGCAGGAGGAACCTTTGTTATTTGGGAGAATCACTCTTTTTGTAGCTAGATGGAGACATCGCTCCAAGTCACACGTTCCGACACCCTACCCTGTTTGGATTAGGCTCCTAGGATTGCCCTTGGAATTTTGGGATGTGGATGTGTTTGTAGGCATTGCTAAAGCCATTGGTGAGTTGATTGCTCTAGATCCAACCATAATTGATAGGACCCAATTTATCGTTGTAAGGATGTGCATCAACATCACACACAAATCTTCTCCTCCATAATTCATAAAACTAAAAACCAGAGATTGGATCTAGAAGTAGAGAATCATCTATGATGAATCACCAGTTTTCTATTTGATATGCGAAAGTGGGATTCACAGAGGAAATGGATTTTAAACAACTTCCCAATAGAAAAATTGACAGGAATGGAAGGAAGAAACTGTTTTTGGCATTGATCTGGTGATGCATGAAACAAACAAGGTTTCTCAATGTGGTGGTACAAAAAAACTAGACATTTGAAATGTGGCCACTAGTCGAGATAGGAAAAATGTTGAACATGGAACTGTTACCCCTGGTCGACGAAGGCAGAGGAACGAACTTGGACATAGTTGGTTGCCACATGAAATAAAAGCCTCAAGGTGACTTGTTCATCGACCTGTGCATGAAAGGGGTAGCTGATGCTGACCTGGCGAGTGTAAGTGGAGACCAAGGCATTGATCAATCCCTTGTCAGAGGGAAGATCCCGCTAGTAGAAAATTTGAATCCTGATTGCCTAGGCATGCCAAATCGCAAGGATGAAGGTAGTAGGAAGGTCTCCAATGGTGGATACGCTCATGAGTGATGTGATTCAATGATCATTGAGAAAAAATATTGTTTGGGGAAGCAACAAATTATGATGCTTTAATGATTGATTCCCTGATTTATGACTTGAAGCAAAAGCAGGAAGAATTTGAAAATACATCAACTCAAGTGGCGACCACTTCTAACTCGAATGTTATAATTAAAATAGTTAGTCCCCCAATAAATAATGTTCACACCGTCTTTAGCACATCATTGGGGAAGGTGGAGATCTTTGTTTCGAACAAATACTAGGACGAATGGATGAATGTTAAGAATAAACCATCACATATGGTTCATATCATCATGAACCGAACTGATGGAAAATATTAAATTGTCGCTTTTACCGGGTCTTAAGTTGGAAAATTGTTGTCTTGCTGCTACCTGTCTAATATTGTTGTTCTTCTTACAAAATTTGGACCACTTCCTTTGACCTTAATGGTTATTCTGGCTTCTAGGCCTCTCTTTTGAATGTTTGTATCTTGTAATATCTAGCTTTTGAGCCTCATTGTATCACGGGGTAAGGTCCACTCAAAAAAACCTTTTATTATTAAAAAAAATTGTTTAATGAATTAAAATGAAATCCATCATTTTTTCAAGGATACATCACAATTTTGATATTTTGTATGAATTTTAATGAAAGTAGAGAATTTTTTTTTTTAATCTAGACACTAGATTAGGATAAGAATCATTATAATTACACGATTTTGAAAAAATAGGGCTTCCTTGTGAAATGCCCACTATTTCGACATCCAAAACTATACCAAAGTCTATTAATTTACTAGGGAAAAAATTTCTATAATTTTTTTTAAAAGGGTTATAAAAATTACATGCGATCCACACCTTTATAAAGTAATCAATTTCAAATTAATAATTAAATATTATTAATTTACTTCCCCAAAATATTTTATGGTTTAAAAGTCTTTCATTTAATTCACTTACTTTAATAGAGTATTTCCCAACATTTAGTAACCATTATCCATTTAATCTATTTAATTAAAGCTTATTATTGATTATTTACAAACCCCCTTTTTATTCATTAACAAACACTATGCAAAATTACTTAATTAAGCCCTTCCACAAAAAAGGTCACAACTAGACCAAACCAATAAGTGGCCCCATTAAACCCATTACCCATACCACTAAATTAAATTCCATTCCAATATAAATACCATCACTTAAAGTTATGTAGGACACAATCTCAACCACTAGATCAAACCATTTTTGGCCCAAGGATGCTAGGTTTTCTAAATTTCCCTAAAATTCCTTATGTTATCTTCTTATTCTCATTTTTTCCCTAATCCATTTCATTTTAATTTTTATAGGTTGAAGGGAGAGCCATGGAGGCCATAGGAGCTATGGAGGGTTTTCTCAATTCCAAAGTTTTTTTTCTTTTTTCTTTTTTTGCAATATTTATTCTTAAACGGAATGGTTTGCCCATTTCTATTATGGGTGTTAGTGTGAGTTATCTTATGTGTCCTCCTCTCATGTTGGAGGGTCATCTCACATGGGTTATGTTTAGGGTTTTATGTGTGTCATGCACTAGGGTTACTCAGCACCCTATTTGTACCCCTTTTCTATTCATTTATGAGCATGCCAAGACACTCTGATGTCTTTCCTCTATGCAATCTTTGTTTCTATTGAGCAAGTTCTTCCATTACTGATCAAATTTTTCCTTGCTATTGCTGGAGCTTTCACAATTTCGTTGGAGTGCAACTACTTCGTGGTGCCTCGTTTCCGATTCGATTCTCGCAAACTCTTTTCATGGTACCAGAGCTGAGATCGGGTAAACGTGTACTCGATTTATCTTTTGTTGCTATTACTCTTACTTGGTTTCATTATTTTACTCTACAAGTCTTTTGATCACTATTTTCTAGAAATTATCTTGCTAATATCTCTAACAAGCTTTCTCGGAAAGTTTTTTGTGTTATTTTTTCTTGTGCATGTTGTCTGTGGTTGCAAGATCCTTGAGTTCTTCAGTCGTGGTTGCTACTCAACAAACTGTTGTCCCTCTGGCGTTTTTAATCACATCTGCCACGTTTTTTGGTGTGGGCAAGCTAAAACGTGGTTGATCAGGCGTTTTTTGGTCTCTTCTAGGCATTTTTTACTGATCAGGTGTTTTTTGGACTCTCCAAGGTATTTTTTTTATTGTTCAGTCATTTTTTTATCATCTGCCACGTTTTTTTGGTTGCTCAGGCATTTTTAATCATCATTTGCCACGTTTTTTGCTTCACAGGGTTGTAAAAATCATCTGCCTCGTTGTTTTTGCTTCACAGGGTTGTAAAAAATCATTTGCCACGTTTTTTTTTGGCCTGCTAAAACAAAAACGGCCTAGCAGAAGCAAAAACGGCCTGTACACTCTCTTGACGCGGCCAGGCAACATTTCTCTGCATTTTTTTGCTTCTCCCATGCAATTGTGCATCTTATCTCTCCTGTGCAGCTAGGTCAAACGTGGAAACAATTTTTCTCAAATATTTTGGTGAATTCAAGCTAAAACGCGGCCTTTTTTGGCGCGCCCTGCCTGTAACCTGCAACTTCATTTGCAGTAGCCAAATGCTCTTCAAGACGACGCATTTTTTAGTGTTTTTTTGGTACAGTCGGTTGGTACAGTCGGTTGGTAAGTTCCTTCTTTTTTTATCTCAAAAATCCTTGCTTTTTTAACAAAAACGACCTTGTTTTTTTCATGCTCGTTTTTTCAAAAAACAAATCAACTTTTTTAGTAAGTTTTTTAAATTTTTCTAAACTTCACCTTGTTTCTTTAATATATGTTAAGTTTCTAAAATCAAATTTGAAATTTGTTTTTTAATTAGAAGTTTCTTCAAATATTTAAAAGATATAAATTAAATTCTAAATCTTTTTCTTATCTTTTTTAGATCTTAATAATTTCCTGAAATTAATTAGATTTAAGTTAATTAAATCTATCTTTTATTAATTTCACATTATCTACACACTAAATTTCTTTGGCACTATAATTTGGTCTATTGGTTTTGTGTATTTTTAACCTTCCATCGAGTGGCGAAGACGAAGGGTAAGGTCCGGGATTGGCAAGTGGCTAATTCCCCCTTGCAATACAAACAAACCCTATCTCAAATTCCATGCCATTTCCAACGAGCATACATACAATACCCTTTGCATGCGTTTAGGTCACTTTTTTAATCCATTTGTAGGCTTATTGGCTTTTTCTCATCAAATTGCGGGAATTGGTTTTTGCTATAACTTTTGACTCGTTGCTTGGTTTTGAGCACTTCTTTAGTAAAAGTTGCATGTTTTTTCGCACTCTAGATGATGGGATAATTAGCTTTGTAAACTCACTAATTTTATAAAGTGCCGCATTCTGGGGGGGTGTCTTTGTTTTGTTTAATTCAGCTCATTCTTTTGAGCTTTGTTCTATTCCTTTTTTTTCGTGGACTTGTGAGTGCGTCCGCCACAGTTTTACGAAAAAGGGCATCCGCCACAGTTTTACGAAAAAGGGATTCTTTCATGCAACATGAGACGCTTTTTCTCACCACCAAGGTTGGCTTTCGCCTCCTTTCTATTTTTTTGCTTGTGCTTGTTTACGGTGTTCCTCTTTTGTTGCGCCCCATGAAACACTGTTGTGGTCTCCCCTCTTGTGCGTTATTACGCTAATTACAAGACGAGTTACCAAGTATTTCAAACCACACGCATGGACCTGATTGTAATCAACGCACTAAACTATAAAGTGCCGAAAGTAGGGGGGTTGTTATTGTCCTGGGTGGTTGTGTTTCTTTTCTACATTTATTTCTCTCTCTCTCTCTCACTATGGATGCACTTTCAATTCCTTTGCTTACATCATTCAACTTTTTCAAATGGAGATCGAAAATAATAATGAAACTAAGGGGTAAAGGGTTATACTGCATCACCATGGGAACTGAGACTGAACCAGATGACGAACCTGAAAAATCTAAGTGGTTAAACCGTAGTGATGAAGCTTTAGGTCTTCTCTGCATGTCCGTTTCTCCTGACTTGCTCTTCCACATTGAGGCATCTGAAACACCTACATCTGCGTGGAAAATGCTGGATGCGATGTTTGGACAACTAGATGACATGAGAGCGCATGAGTTGGAAAATGAACTACTAGGGTTAAATCCTAGTGACTTTGAAAACCTACAAGCCTTCTTCTCAAAAATTTTCCACATTAGATTATTGTTAAAAGGATGTCAAGTAGAAAAGAAAGATTCTCAACTGATCTTTTCGATTCTCTCTAAGCTAGGTCACGAATATTCTGTCTTCGTGTCAACTTTCTATGCTACAAAAGCTACTTTGGGAGATACTTGGATGATGCCCTCCTTTGATTGTTTTTCTTCCCAACTCATTCGAGAACAGGAAAAACTCATTCAAATGGGGTCTCTCAAGTCCAAGTCACATGCCCTTGTAGCAAGTACTAGCAAGGGAAAGAAGACTGAAAAGAAGAAAGAAACTAACGATCAACCTAATAAATAAACCAAGATCAAACCTAAAAATGACACAAACACTTTGACTTCTGAGCCTAGAGTGCAGAAAAGCAAATATTTGTGTTCCTATTGCAAGAAGATTGGTCACGACGAGCAACATTGTTTTAAGAAACAGATTGATCACTTATCTCATTTACTTGAGAAAAATAAAATAAGTGTTCTTGAATCAATAAAACAAAGCGCTCCGAAGGCCGAGTCTTCTGCTGCAAAAGGTGCTAGAAATGATAAGAAGAAAGGAAAGGCCCTTGTAGCCAAAGTTGCTCCTTCATCGACATGGATTATAGATTCCGGTGCCTCGCACCACATGGGTTCTTCACATGTTGAGTTTTCCAACATCGAACCTTGTGGAATGTCTCAAATCACGATGGGTAATGACACGACAATGTCAGTTTCCGGTAGTGGATCGGTAGAGATGGATGGGGGAACATTTAACCAAGTGTTGAGTATTCCTGATCTCTCTACCAATCTCCTATCAGTTTACCAAATTACTCACCTTGGTGAAGGAATGCGAGTGGAATTTGTTCCTAACTCGGTGATTATTCGTGAGCTTAACAATGACACTACAGTGGCTGAGGGAAAGGTAGATCACCGTTCACGGTTGTACACCTTCTCCCACTTTACTTCTGATTCTACGCCCACTACCTTGCTCACTCATGCAAATGAGGTTAGTAAGCTATGGCATGAGCATTTTGGACATCTAAACTATCGCTACCTTGAACAATTGATTCAAAACGAAATGGTCAACAGGTTGCCTTGCGTCAAGTTTTCTAAGGGTCTTTGTGAGGGTTGTGCCCTTGGAAAGCATCCTGAAAAGAAATTTGACAAAGGAAAATCCTAGAGAGCCACTCGTCCCTTGGATCTTGTTCACAGTGATGTTTCTAGTCCATTTCCTTCTCCTTCGTTTACTAGAGCTCTTTATGTGCTAACCTTCATTGATGTCTATTCACAATATACTTGGGTATATTTTCTTAAGCTTAAGTTTGAAGTCTTTGAACATTTTTAGGACTTTAAGGCTCTCGCTGAGAAACAGGTGAAACGGTCTATCAAGGTTCTCCGAACTAACAATGGAGGTGAATATGTAAACAATAGTTTCATGGATTTCTGTACTTCTGAAGGGATCTCTTTGCAACATATAGTTGCTTATAGCCCTTCGCAGAATGGAGTCGAAGAAAGAAAGAACCGTACTATGAAGGAGATGGCCACTTGTATGATTCACTCGAAATCTCTTCCTCCGCAGTATTGGGCCGAAGCAGTGAATTGTGTAAATTACATTCAGAACTATGTTCCACACAAGGCAGTAAGAGGGATGACACCATTTGAAGCCTGGTTTGGATGAAAGCTTGATGTTGAGCACTTTCGATTCTTCGGATCTAAGGCTATGGCTCGGATTCCCAAGAAGAAACGCAAGGCCTTGGAACCACAATCCAAACCTTGTATCTTTGTAGGGTATCCTGATGGCGTGAAGGGATATCGATTGATGAATTCTACTTCTCATGAGCTATATATTGAGAGAAGTGTTAAGTTTGATGAGTCTTCTTTGACTTCTACTTCTCCACCTATAGAGGTTCTTCAGTTCGCTGATTCAGATTCTGACTCATCAGATGATGATATTGTTGAGCATGATCCTTTTCCGGATCCTCCCAACCATCAGATCTTTGAGACTTCTGATTCTGATAGTAGTGATGATGAGGACTATGTCCCTTCTCACTCAAGTGAAGAATCTTCCGACTCTGAGCCTGATCGTCCTGGTCCCCTTTCGGCCAGGAAAACTTTGCAAAGTGCTGGAGATTTAGTTGGAGATACTTCGGATATGAGACGTACTCACTCAGATTTTGTTAGACCCCACTCTTTCTTCGCCTCTGCTTCTGATCCACAGTCTTCTGGGAGGCTTTTGGTATTCCTGAGTGGGATTCTGCCATGGATGAGGAGTATTCCTCTCTCATGAAGAACGATACTTGGGATCTCACCACTCTTCCAAAAGGAAGAAAAATTGTTCGGTGTAAGTGGGTGTTCCGAACAAAGTATGGAGTAGATGGAGATGTTGAAAAGTTTAAAGAGTGATTAGTAGCTAAGGGTTTCTCCCAGATAGCTGGGGTTGATTATACAGAAACTTTTACTCCGGTTACGAAGATGAATTCTATTCGACTGACCCTAGCCATTGCCACAAGCAACAGATGGAAAGTCCATCAAATGGACGTTAAGAGTGCCTTCCTTCATGGTGACCTAGAGGAAGAGATCTATATGGAACAACCTCTGGGTTATGTCTAAGATTCCTCCCTCATTTGTAAGTTAAAGAAGTCTCTTTATGGACTTAAACAAGCCCCTCGGGCTTGGTATGCCAAGATGGAATCCTTCTTACTTACATCAGGGTTTACTAGGTGTCACTCTGATCCAAATGTTTATATTCTACAGCAAGATGACTCCATACTCATTCTTGTTCTATATGTTGATGACTTTTTGATCACAGGCAACTCTTCCTCTATTATTGATTCTGTGAAGATTGCCTTAGCCAACAAGTTTTCCATGACTGACTTAGGTCTGCTTCATTACTTCCTTGGGATCCAGATTTCACAATCTGACTCAGGAATCTTGATTTCACAACCTAAGTATGCTCTTGATTTGTTAGCTCATTTTCAGATGTCTGATTGCAAGTCTTCTCCTACTCCTTTTATTTTTGGGGTTAAGTTGGTTTCAGATTGCTCTACTCCCTTGGTTGATGGTACTCTTTACCGACAGTTAGTTGAGAGATTGATATACTTGACTCGCACTTGACTAGATTTATCATATGCTATTGGGATCGTGTCCAGATTCATGCAAGAGCCACATGAGCTGTACTGGAAAGTAGCTAAATGGATCCTTCATTATGTTTGTGACACTTATGCTGATGGCATACACTATCATGGAGGGGTTGATATTGATTTGATTGGGTTCATAGATTCTGATTGGGCCGGTGACTTAGATAATCATAAATCTACTTCTGGCTACAGTTTCTCTCTTGGTTCAGGTCCTATTAGTTGGTCTAGCAAGAAGCAGAATGTAATTGCGATATCATCTACAGATGCAGAATACAGAGGAGTAGTCAACATTTCCATAGAAGCTATTTGGCTACAGGATATTCTGACAGAGTTTGGCATCCACTTTCGGTAGCCTACCATTATCTACTGTGATAACACGAGCACTATCTCTATTTTCATAAATCTCTTTCAGCATCAACAGACAAAGTACATTGAGATCTATATGCACTTCATACGGGAGCTTATTCATGATGGTATCATCAACATTCAGTACATTCAGACAGCTGATCAGATTGCAGACTTATTCACCAAGCCTTTCACTGAGATGAAGTTTCTTCACTTACGGTCTCTTCTTGGGGTGAGGTCTTCTGCAGTTGCCCATCTTCTTAGGGCTATTTAGTCCTTATTCTCTTCTTCTTCTTCTAGGAATATTTTGTTTGTATATGGGCACCTTATCAGGCCTTTAGTTGCTGGGCCCCATTGGCACATCTTTCTTAGTTGTGTAGGAGTGTCTTTCTCTTCCGTCTGACTCATCACAGCCGCTACCCCAGCTTCGATGAAGGGGGGGTGTTAGTGTGAGTTATCTTATGTCTCCTCCTCTCATGTTGGAGGGTCATCTCACATGGGTTAGGTTTAGGGTTACTCAGCACCCTATTTGTACCCCTTTTCTATTCATTTATGAGCATGCCAAGACACTCCGCTATCTTTCCTCTATGCAAGCTTTGTTTCTGTTGAGCAAGTTCTTCCATTACTGATCAATTTTTTGCTTGCTATCCCTGGAGCTTTCATGACTCTGTTGGAGTGCAACTACTTCGTGGTGCCTCGTTTCCAATTCGATTCTCGCAAAATCTTTTCAATGGGTACTATTTTACCCCATTTATTGTTTTGTTTATTTTATTTTCCTATGAAAATATTTTGCAGGTTTGGATGAATATGTCATGCCCACAATTTTCTACTCTTAAAACAAAGAGAACTAATAAATTAATAGTCAAGTTTACGGTAATAATTTTTTATTTATTTTAAAGTGTTTGCAAAGTTAGGCATTTTCTTATTTAATAAATTTCTCGGTTAGAGACTTTCTACACAAGCTTGTGAACAAAGGAATAAAAGTAATAATTAAATATAATAATTTACTTCCTAAGCTATATTTACATTTTAAGGAATCTACTAAGTCTCATAAGTTTTAAGTTAGTTATTAAGCACCTAGGTTACCTTATTTTCTAACTCAAGGTTTAATTGTTTTTACCTAGCCACTAGGTGGCCCCATTCGACCCATTACCCATGTTCTTTTTTTTAATTTACAAGTTGCATTCCCAAAAAGTGCCTTCCCACTTAAGTGAGGTAGGATTAAATTTGAGCCATAGGATTAAATCAATCCTAGCCCTTAGATTTAGGTTTCCTTAAATTTCTTTATGGTTCTCTTTTTAATTCTAATTTTCCCCAAACAATCTCATTTGCTCTTTTCTTATTTGCAGCATTTAGAAGAGGAGGAGAAGGAGGAAGGGCCATGAGAGAAATTGGACAAACCATGGAAAAATTCCTCTTAATATTAGTTATAAAGATTTTCCTTTGTAATATTGCCCATTGTTAGAGGTAGAGATCCTACCATGGATCTATTTTGTTATTTAATAAAATCATTTTCTTGTTATTGAGTTCACTATTGGGGAAACCCCTTTTCTTTTAAATGAATTATTTATACACATTTGGTTGTTAAAATATATATTGGAAGGATATAACTATTACATTTAGTGGTTTCTTAGTTGATGGAAGGTTCCTTGATGTAGTTTTAAGCTTAGGTTTTACTAAATTTTAAATCTAGAATTTTCACGAATTGACATTTATTTTTCCATCAAAAATACCTAAACCATCACCCTACATAGGTTGGTAGTCTTGTGATGACCACCCTTCCTAGGGGGTGGTTCATCGACCACTGCTCTTTATTGGGTGGCAGTTAAAAAACTGCTGCTCTACACAGGGCGACATTTCTGTTCAATGAAAACAAAGCCTTCAACAAAGAATTATTTTCACATTTTTTCTTCTTGATTTGTTTTTTAATGCAATACTAAATTTACATAGGGTGTCTTCTATTCATTTTTTTGGTATATTGCTAGTATACTTCTAATGACCCATAAATCCACACACACTAAACGACACAGAAAAATACACGATCACTTTTTTTTTTAACTTGCTTGAAGTATAGACAACACCATAGGTTCTTATAAAGAGATAAAACCAACTCATGATAAGCTTGACACAGATTGACCACACATACGATAGCCATCGTGAACAATTCACTTTTCTTTTTGACAAGACAACATAGAAGTCCAACCATAGAACACACTTCCCATTAGGGCATACCACAGTGAGAAATTCTTGAAGGTTATTTATTTTTATTTTAATAAAACACCTTTCAATTCTTATCTTACTTTTCAAGGAGATTTTGGATATGAATCATACAATTCAACTTACAAAGCTAAGTTTCTTCCTTTTACCCTGTAGGGAAAACAACTTAAGGTCTTCAGTAATATGACCGTTATTTGCTTACTTCATTTATTTAATAAAGGAGGTAACTAATTCCAGAAGGATATCTATCCAAACTTATGCTACTAAAAATCATTCAAAACTCTAATGCACATGCATTCACGTTTAACACACTTAAGAGAAGATTTCCAAGCACGTTGGAAAAAGTTAGAGGAAGAAGGTAAAGTTGAAATCATCTTTAAGATCTCATTAGTTATTACCAGGATTTACTTGAAGATTGAGAATTTATCTAGAATGATTAAAGGTTTCACTTAAGTTTCACTAGCGAAGTTTTACAAAAGAAAGCAATTTACCCTTCAACAGCTAAGAGATAGATTGCATGGTTGCTAAACTACTTCCTCCTACTTATTAAATCTTATTATCTTCTAAAATCTAACCATTGATTTCACCATAAGACCATAAAAGAATTCACTATAAAGGACAATACCGATATGTTTAGTTGGGGGTGGGGGGGGGGGTGGGGGAACACAAGGTATTTATGTATTTATTATAAAAGATAGTTTCCTCTTTGGACGTTTAAGGATCAATTGTTATCAAGAAGATCATAACTACATTATCCTTATTTTCTTGAATACATTTATAAGAATTACTAACCCACTTTAGTAAGCCTAGGTTTGCACTTATGCCATGACCTAGAGGGAGCTATTACACAAAGTTTTAACTCAAAGATGCATTTATCATTACCCTGTTTGCGAAAACAAAATTTAGAGTCTCTCAAAAAAATAAAGCACACACAAACAACAAGATTTGAAGCAACACCGATGAATCTCTGCATTTTCTACCCATGAAGGCCATCTACACATTTATAGCCTGAATCAGTTTGCGAGAAATAAGCATGATAAAGAATACACATTGGAATAGTATGCGACCATTAGTAGTACCATAAAAAGAATCTGTTATGAACATGGTTTCTGAAAAAACAAGAGACTACTTATCATTTGAGTAGGGATCCAAGACCCAATGAGTTCGACATAGGGTGAAGAGTGTATTGGGATTTCAATCGTGTAACCATATAAATTACACGATTGAAATCCAATACTCAACATCAATCAACATTCCTTTAAATAAGTCATAAGATTAAATAGGTTTAAAGTTAGAAATTTAACATCACATACCAACCACCGATTACCCTTTTTAAAGGAAAATTTTCCCCACCTCATGCCTACACCAAATTTCTTGCAAGGAACATACAAAGTAAGTTCTAACATAAAATGTCAACATAAGATCATCTTGCCATGTTAAGTAAAACAGTCTTGAAAAAATATATGATGAAAGAAATAACACATATGTAGTAAATCAAAAAACTAAAATGAATCTAATGCCACAATCTTATCAAGCCACTCCTAAGTACCTCCATCTCTTGAATGGAAAATGATAAATAGCCAAATTTAGAATTTCGGTGCAATCATCTAAATTACCCTTAAACCCATACCAATAAAATGTAAGCGAATCGTAACAAGGCTTAGTATGAAGATGTTAAACGAATTGCACTTAAGAATATCTTCCCTAGTAGATAAAAAAAAAATCCTAAGATTATTTATTTTATTATAACAACCTCGTTTGAGACAAGTACTCTAAGCAACTGAAAACACAAATTCATATATTAATAATTAGAACCATTTATCCTGTTTAATAAAACTAAGGCACAAAGCACAAAGGCCGACCATTAGCAGAACAAATTCTAGGGTAGGAACTAAGGCACAAAGCACAAAGGCCGGGGTAGGTTAATAAAGCTAAAATGACAAATAAATTGTTTAAATAACACAAGCGCCCATCTATCAATCATTTCTCTGAAATCAAGAGTAGGGAGGGAGGCATTTGTTTGGGGGTCAAAATCCTTCTCCAACAACAAATTTTTTTTCTTCCTCCTCCAAACCCAGGTGACCAAGCTTCTTTCAAGCCTTTTATAGACCACAAACAAGCTAAGAGCAAGCTTCCACCAAGCAAGAATTATTCTAATCAATTTCCTGATGCATCCAACTGAATTATTTTTGCAATAAGGGCATTAATAAAGCTAAAATGGAACACAAATTTGGGTAGCTAATATCTCTTCAAAATCATATGGGCAATTAGTCTAGGGAGGTCTAGCAATGATAGGATGTAACCATATTCAAAAGCATTTCACTTCAAGCACTCAATTCAATGCCTCTTTTATTAACATAACCCCAATCAGCTAGAAACTAGAGCTAAAAAAGTCTATGCGACCACGTTGCTTTTAGGCATTTTGGTGCACTATTACATGTCAAGCGCTTGCTTCCCCATTAGAATTCATATCTAGTATTATTGAAATACATGAACGCCTACACTCTTCTGAACTGCAATCGACCTCACATCCAATGGAAAAAATGCTTTTCAATCCACTAAAAGGAAATGTGCCAAGCACGTCTAGAAGTGAGTTCAAGGTCTATTCTCAGCTAGATACTGAGTAGGCCTTTAATTATGTCTATAGTTTTAAATTCATTGGGCCAAATTTCAAGGCACTTAGCCCAACCAAGAATTCCTGGTACATTACCATTAAAGGACAGTAGGTCAAAATAACACAAAAAGGTAGTGCATTCAGTCAATAGGGAGGATTGAAAAAGGTGGAGTGCCTTCAAAGTGGCAAGATGGATGGATGCCTCCACTACCTCACCAATAAATTGTTATAATTGAAAAGTATGCATGAACATCTAGATGGCCAAGGGGGGAACATTAAACGTAAGAAAAAACACCACCTCCCAGGCAATGGAGTCATCCACAGACAAGCTCCTCTTGTTGTGCGAATTGAGGCTTGGTTCACGAAGCGACCAAGCAAACAATAAAATCATTTATCAATAATTAACAATAATGTTGATAACAATCGAAAATAAGATAATGAAGTTATCGTCGATCGATAATTAAAATAATATTATTATTATTATTTTCATTACTATTATTGTTACAACTTAATAATAATTATTAATCATATTAACAAGGACCAACAAACAAGCTCGATAAATCAAGCACACAATTTTCCTTTAATAGGGGGAAAACGTAATGGACGATGCAGGGTCAACAACAGAAAACATTGACATTGACATTGACACAAGCATGCACAATGAAGTGGTAGAACAACTGATTATCCTCTGCGACAAGGCGAAGCCACTAATGTTTCAATAGACA
This sequence comes from Taxus chinensis, assembly GCA_019776745.2. Taxonomy (NCBI): domain Eukaryota; kingdom Viridiplantae; phylum Streptophyta; class Pinopsida; order Cupressales; family Taxaceae; genus Taxus; species Taxus chinensis. The sequence continues at coordinate 157,410,573 of CM034155.1, read as the reverse complement.
CGCTACATTGTTCAACACTCAGTAGCACGGTCATTGCATAAGAAAAGAGAAATGATGAAAGGGTCATTACATTCTCCTCCCCTTAAGAAAGCATCGTCCTCGATGCGATATAACACAGAGGAAAAAATTAAAAAAAATGGTAAGCAACAAGGAACAAATATGGGTGAAGGTATTCTCTAAGGTTATGATTTCAGAGGCAAAAGCATGGCCACGGGGTGGCCTTAGGAACATTTGTTAGAAATTTTAACTTTCAAGGTTCTATGAAGATTGGTAGTTCCCTCTTATTCATTATTTCATTAATCTCTTTCCATTAACATTATTCTTAATTCAAGTCCTTTAGAATTTCATTGTTGTAGAATTTAAGTTATTCATTCTTGTGGGTTACCAACATGAACTACGGTCACAACACCCTACCAGGGTCATACACAACACTAAAAATTCACAAGCATACTTTTACATACTTTCATGTCTGTACCATATCACAAAAGCTTGACCAAATATGGAAGAGAACAGACTCGGTCCACAAGCATAACACCTATCACACATCTGTGACCGACATATAATTCTTGACCAAAAGAGGTACTATGACAACTAGAAATTTCCTCAATTCCACATAAGAATATTTTACATGGCTCATAAAATAGCTACATGTACATAGGATCCACAAGGGCATCAATTCCATATCCAAGACATCACAAAACATATCCAACTGACATGAGTAACACATATATCATAACACCACAACCAAAACATCATAACACATCAGCATACCTCCTGAAGCATCAGTCACACACACATAAAAATCTCTTATGCCTCCCCCAAGGAGGCTGGTTGTCCCTATGGCCCAAGACACATAGAGTTTGAACACTCCTAACCTAAGTGACATAATAATGCATGGTTCAACAACTCACTAGTTATATGTAACTCCTTGGGGTGTACCCCCATACAACAAAGTAGGTCCATAGGTCCAACCATTTCATGGTGCATCCCATGACCCTATCCCACACATCACGACAATAGAACCAACATAATAATCCGATCCAAATGCCAAGTGGAAAAGTACAAGCCTTGGGAAAGGCGGTAAAATCTTAACATTTAAAATAAGATCCAAAACCTAGAAAAATAAATGGCCAAATAACCATAGTTAGTGTTAAAATCCACATGTTAGTGCCACAAACCAAGGAAATACCCAAAACTGTAAAGCATGGCAATCAAGAAAATTGTTGGTCCTTGAAAAATAAAGTAAAAAGTTCAATTTACGAATAAAATACACTTATAATAATGTCACATTATGATAACTATGTGGTCTTATCTGGCCACCAAGGGGTACTCAATGAGTCTCTAGCACTCAGAACATCGAGCCTCAGCTCGTAAAAATACATATCAATAATACAACTGTCTAATCATCCTGCCACCACTTCGACAAGGTTAAACATAGTAATAGTTACACTAAGGTTGAATCCATAAAACAACCACATAAAGAGAGAGAGAGAGAGAGAGAGAGAAGCACATGCCACCATCTACTGAGCCTAAGGTTGGCTCTAGTGATTAGTCAATCATACACCTTTCCTCACTTTAGACATACACTTTTACCGATTTCCTTTTAGGGTCAGTTAGTGCAAGGTTCACAACATCATATGTAACTACATCACTAACACAATGGTGGTACACATATAGTTACCATAACGTCTTATGTATGGTACATATATAGGGTAGATCACAATCATACATTCACTAGATGCAATACATCACTTTACCACATTTTGTACCCAAAGTGCAATCACTATACAATAGGGTTCATATGCTCACCATATGCCCCTAAATCACGACATGAATCATAATATATGATACAAATCATACATATGATGAACATAGTAACATCACAACATAACGTTAATTGCTACATAATAAGGTGATACACCAATTTCTTCAAAACATGGTAAAAACATCATGATACAACTCATTTCACTTTACATCAATGTAGTCATACAATACATCGACACACCTACATATCAAAATATGCCACAATGCTCCAACACTCTATCATCCACATTAGAATTATTTTCACACATCACAAGTACTAATTCACATGAGAATTCTTCATAGAATCCACATGAAGGAGACATAATACTCCCATCCCCATCCCATCAACATGATTAAAATACACACTAAGTGACATACACATCATGTGCATTCACAATATCAAAATTACGACATGGATCACATCACGCTTAAACCACATCACTCCTTCAATATCAACCACCATCATGAAACACCATCATCATCATGTAATAACATCATGTAACACCACCACCACTCCAAGCTAGCCCAGAGGTTCGAGAGCATGAACCTTCGCTCTGATACCAAGTGTAATGACCCAAAAATATAGACACACTAAACAACACAGAAGAATACAGGATTAGTTGTTTTTTTACTTTCTTGAAGATTAAAGACAACACCATAGGTGCTTACAAGTATCTACAACCAACTCACGATAAGCTTAACACACATTGACCACACATACGATAGCCATCGTGAAAAATTCACTTTTCTTTTTGACAAGAAAACATAGAAGTCCAACCATAGAACACACTTCCCATTAGGGCATACCACAATGAGAAATTCTTGAAGGTTAATTATTTTTATTTTAATAAAACACCTTTCAATTCTTGTCTTACTTTTCAAGGAGATTCTTGATATTATTAGTACAATTAAACTTACAAAGCTAAGTTTCTTCCTTTTACCTTGTAGGGAAATTTGATTAAGGTCTTCTCTAATATGAAAATTATTTGCTTAATTAATTTATTTAATAAATGAGGTAACTAATTCGACAAGACCATCTATCCAAACTTATGCTACTAAAACTCATTCAAACCTCTAATACACATGGGTTCACGTTTAACACACTTAAGAGAAGATTTCCAAGCACCTTGGCAAAAGTTATAGGAAGAATTTCAAGTTGAAATCATCTTTAAGATCTCATTAGTTATTACCAAGATTTAATTGAAGCTTGAGAATTTATCTAGAATGATTAAAGGCCTCACTTAGCTTTCACTAGATGAGTTTTACAAAAGAAAGCAATTTACCCTTCAACGGCTAAGAGATAGATTCAATGGTTGCTAAACTATTTCCTCCTACTTATTAAATCTTATTATCTTCTCAAATCTAACCATTGATTTCACCATAAGACCATAAAATAATTCACTATAAAGGATAATGCTGATATGTTTAGTTTGGGGGGGGGGGGGGGGGGGAGACACAAGGTATTTATGTATTTATTATAAAAGATAGTTTCCTCTTTTGACGTTTAAGGCTCAATTGTTATCAAGAAGATCATAACTACATTATCCTTATTTTTTTTAATACATTTATAAGCATTAGTAACCCACTTTAGTAAGCCTAGGTTTACACTTATGCCATGACCTAGAGGGAGCTATTAAACAAATTTTTTAGCTCAAAGATGCATTTATCATTACCCTATTTGTGAAACTAAAACATGATTACACATTTTATCCAACACGATGAACTAACCCAAAGTTGGCGAAGGATTCTAATGAACTTGACTTGCAAACAAAAGAGTAACAATATTGGTCAAATCCAAGCTAATTTATTTTTCAAATTTGTTATGATAAAACTATTTACTCAAACAAAGTTGTGATCTAGTTATATTCGTTAAATATTATTTACAAGTTCCGCTTTCAGGCACAAGTGAAAACAAAAACCATAGTACAAACTAGGCCCTTCAAAACTTGCAAACAACAAAAAATTAGAGTCTCTTAACAAAATAAAGCACACACGAACAACAAGCTTTGAAGCAACAACGGTGAAACTCCCCCTTTTCTACCCGTGAAGTCCATTGCACATTTATAGCCTGAATCAGTTCGTGAGAACTGAGCATGATAAAGACTACACATTGGAATAGTAGGTTGTCATTAGCAAAACCATAAAAAGAATCTGTTATGAACATTTTTCTAAAACAACAAGAGACTATTTATCATTCGAGTAGGGATCCAAGACCCAATGAGTTCGACATAGGGTGAAGAGTGTATTGGGATTTCAATCATGTAACCATATAAATTACACGATTGAAATCCAATACTTAACATCAATCAACATTACTTTAAATAAGTCATAAGATTAAATAGGTTTAAAGTTAGAACTTTAACATCACATACTAACCACCAATTACCCCTTTTAAAGGAAAATTTTACCCACCTCATTCTTACACCAAATTTCTTGCAAGGAACATACAGAGTAAGTTCTAACATAAAATTTCAACATAAGATCATCTTGCCATGTTAAGTACAACAGTAAAAAAAATATGATGAAAGAAATAACACATATGTAGTAAATCAAAAAACTAAAATGAATCTAATGCCACAATCTTACCAAGATTTAGAATTTCGGTGCAATCATCTAAATTACCCTTAAACCCATACCAATAAAATGTAAGTGAATCATAACAAGGCTCAGTATGCAGATGTTAAACGAATTGCACTTAAGAATATCTTCCCTAGTAGATAACAACAAAATCCTAAGCTTCCTTATTTTATTATAACAACCTCGTTTGAGACAAGTACCCTAAGCAACTGAAAACACAAATTCATATATTAACAAGTAGAACCATCTATCGTAATTCTTTTTTAATAAAATCATATTCTTTTATCTCACCACTCCTCATTACCTCCATCTCTCGAATGGAAAATGATAAATAGCCCAATTTTTACACAAGGTGAAACTATCCTTAGTTACGTTTACACACACAGCTTCACAACATTCACAAAATGATTCCAGATTTAGACTATCGATATACAGGTTATTTTTTTCTATTTCAGTCAACCACTAAACTAAATTCTTGTATACAGTTTATTCAAATGTAAATTCAACACTAGACGATTGTACAGACCCCTAACATAGGCCAAAATTAACATATGAATTTCCCAAAACCGATCTAGACTTAATTAATAGTGTAAATCCAACTATAAGCCAAATAAAAGGTGTAAAAGGCATCACCCACTAGCTAGGAAACTAATCTATTATGAAGATAAATGGGTATTAATAAAAATAATGCCTTATACCTCTAATAGTAACGTGAAGAAAGAAAAACAACATTCGAAACATGCAACCTAATGGGGTTATTACGAAATCCAAGCCAGCCAAGTCTTAAGAATCAATATTCCTAATGTATATTCCTCTCTTAACAATCCAATAAAATTTGCTAGTATTCAAAACACTTCTCGGAGTTTTTTTTAATTTTTAATTTTATTTTTAAACAAGGATTTAAGTCAACACAACGGTCCTCCACAAGGTTTTGAAAATCAACTTTGCTAGGAGTAAAATTTTTGGTCTACTCTAATCAATCCCTTAAAAGAAGATACGTATGTTGAAAACTATAACATGCAACTCATTATCTAAATCCCAAGGATTTATCAGTCTCCATCAAACATTCACCATTTTATTGACATAAAAAAATCCATAAAATGAAGAATAGATTAAGACTAAATATATATACTCACGAAAATAAGTTAACGATTTAGAGAAGTCGGTATTCGCATTTCTCATCCAAAATCCCAAAGGAATAGAGAACCCTTGTTCCAATCATTTATTTAATAGAATAACATTTTGAGAAAGGGTTTAGGAATCCAAACAACTAGTGACATACCGGTAACAACAAGAGAAATAAAAATATTAAGTGCCCAGACCATTAGCAGAACAAATTCTAGCCAGCACATCATCCTAAGGAGCAGCTAACACACGGGAGAAACTAAAAAACATAGCCTGGAAGATGGGAAATGATATCAAAACCCACAAAATAGCCCCAAGCAGCAACCACTTTAGTAAAATAAAGATAAAATTTCTTTCATGCTATGGTTAATGTTAGAATAGTAGACAAATGAGAAGAAATTATCATGCCTGGTAAATGATTCAACACGGCTCGACGCATCTGACAAGGCCTTGATACAATAACCCAAAAAAATTTCCACGTTTTTTACCTGTTGGGCTTCCAAAACAGCCCATGGCTCACGTTTTTTTTTACACAGGAAGGGGGGAAGGTAGAGAAGCCAGGAGGCTCAAAACCAAGTAATCACATTTTCCAGAGTTTTAGAGCATTTTCAGACAAGTCAACATCTAATGCTCCACCAGGTCCACATGGCCAGAACAAGAAAGGAAGAATACACTCCAATATTTTCCATGCTATCCCCCACAAGATTTCCTCCTCCAAAACTTTCCCACATAGCTAACTAAACTTTGTGCATGCAAGTTGCACAAAGTCTGGGGGAGGTTAATAAAAGAAAAAGGACAAAGAACTTGTTTAAAGTAGATAGGCGCCCATCTATCAATAGTTTCTCTGAAATCACGGGAAAGGAGGAAGGCGGTAGGAGGATGTAAAACATTCAAAATCATTTCTCTGCAAAAGCATTCAACGCCTCTTTTATTAACACAACCCCAGTTAGCTAGAAACCAGAGCTAAAATAGTCTATGTGGCCACGTTGCTTTTAGGCATTTTGGTGCACAGCTACATGTCAAGCGCCTTCTCCCCCATTAGAAGGCATATTTGGTATTATTTAAACACCCAAACCCCTGCACTCTTCTAAACTACAATCAACCACACATCAAATGGAAAAAATGTGTTTCAAGCCACTAAAACGAAATGTGCCAAGCACAATTAGAAGGGAGTTCAAGGTCTTTTGTCAGCTAGGTACTAAGCAGGCCTTTAATTATGTCTATAGTTTTAAATGCATGCAGCCAGCTTTCAAGGCACTTAGGCCAACCAATAATTCCCATCACATTACCATTAAAGGATAGTAGGTCAAAATATCACAAAAAGGTAGTGCATTCAACCAACAAGGAGGATTGAAAAAGGTGGAGTGCCTTCAAAGTGGCAAGGTGGGTGGATACCTCCACTACCTCACCAATAAATTGTTATTATTGAAAAGTATGCATGAATGTCTAAAGGTCAAGGGGGGGACACATTAAACGCAAGCACGAACACCACCTCCCAAGTAATGGATCATCCACGGACAAGCTCCTCCTCTTGGGTGAACTGTGGCTTGGTTCACGAAGTGACCAACCAAACAATAAAATCGTTTATCAATAATTAACAATAACATTCATAAAAATTGACAATAAGATAATGAAGTTATCATCGATCGATAATTATAATAATAATAATAATATTATTATTATTACTATTATTATTACAACTTAATAATAATTATTAATCATATTAACAAGGACCAACAAACAAGCTCGACAAATCGAGCACACAATTTTCCCTTAATAGGGGGAAAACGTAATGGACGATGCGGGGCCAACAACATAAAACATCGACACCAACACAAGAAGGCATGATGAAGAGGGAGAACAACTTATTATCCTTTGTGAAAAGGCGAAGCCACTAATGTTTCAATGGAAACACAATGATATTCAACACTTAGCATCACGGTCATCGCAGAAGAAAAGAGCAATGATGAACAGGGCATTACAATAACTAGTTTCCTAATTCCAATATCATAACCACAACTCAATATCTATTTTACCCTTTGTAATTAAATGTAAAAATTGAGTATAACATAACTAATATTCAATATATTTCACACATTCCATTTTTTCAATCAAACAACAAGAATTCAACACACTTCCTTTCCATAAATCTTTGTTTTTCCAAAAATACATGTATATACATTGTAACTTTAAATGCATACAACTTTAGGAGAGTTTCATTTCTATACATATAAACACTTAAGCCTTCCTTTCAATATAACATTACAATATACAACTATAGGAACTAGCAATTTTCCAAATCATTATTTTACATTGCAAGACATTAAATCCTTTACTTTTTACTAAGACTAATGCTTTCCAATAAGGGAAGCAACCAAGATATCTTTCTACATTTAGTAACTCATTTCAATATTGAAAATAAATGGGATATTACAACTTTCCTTCAAACACAAAACATTACAAACTTCACTCAAGGTGGGAATAATAATATGATCATTATAATATAGAGATTTTCAACAAGTTAAAACCCAAATCTTGTTTAATGTCTTCTCCCAACTTGTAGCTTCAATCTTGCAATCTTAAATATTTCAAAACCTAGGATCAAAATACAAAGGAAGGGGGAATAGGCAATGCTCTCCACCTAAAATTTAATCCATTAAGAGGAGAATCCATCCACTTATTGGCCCTCGAGCCCCAAACAAGGAACAATGAGGGATATTGAGCAATATTTGAATTTTTTTTAAACAAACATGGCTTCCACAAAATCACACATTCCAAAACATTCAACACAACTAAAATGGACACACTTAACAAATTTACAACTTTCTCAAACAACACAATAGGCTTGAGATCAAACCAAAAAAGATCAAGGACTATGGGAACCACCTCCTTTTTCCTCCCAAGTGAAGTGGGAGTTTCACCCAAAGCCTCCATGTGCACAATACATCAACAAAACAAATGTATCTCTCCCTTGCAAGTATGCAACAAAATGACCATGTATTTCCTTTTCACTCCCCATAGGTGAAACTCCCAATCACACTCCCTCCAAAATCAATGCCTCACAACTCCCTTTTCCCTCCCTAATGGTCCCATAAATTCATCTCCACACACCCATCTTAAGGAAATTACCTAACAGCACAAAAACAACAGCATTCACAACACTCGTAGAACTTAACAAGAACAATTTTTCACATCAACAAATATAATAAGAAAAAAAAAGGTGGAGAGCTTACCTCTCCATCAAGCTTCCAAGAGAACTTCAATCCACAAGTTTTGACACGTTCAAGCCAAGAACACTCCAAAATCAACTTCAATGAGCTCCCAAATAAAAAAGTTCAAGACAAATAAAATGAACAAGTAACCCCAATTCCATCAAATTCCATCGTTAAATAGAAATACAATGTGAGGATGATGAGGTGGCTCCATGTAGGATGTAACTTCATCATTCCTCCATTCCAACAAAAAATTCAAATCACCATGCCCAAGACAATAAATTAACATGAAAGACTATGAAAACCTAAAAGACACTCAAACTTGCACACCATGCCTACCAAGGGAAAATTAATTGTCGTAAGTAGAAAAATGCAATTATATTCACCCTTTTACACTCCAAAATGGATAAATAATTCTAATATTAACTCCCCATACCATAGGTATGGTTGTTGGGTGAATTTAAGAGGCATGGGACAAGATTAGCTTGTCCCACAAGTCTCCAAAAAAGCCTCCCAAGTCAAAATCCGAATTTTGAAGCTGGAGAAGGGTACATAGCACAAAAACCAACACAAATATATCCTAGAACCTCAATATTTCAAGGACCATCTACTCTCATAACTATCTAATTATCACATCCTTATTTTAGTTAACAAACTAAGTTGGATTAGCTAATTAAGACATAATAATAATTGTTAATAGAGTGACAATAATTTCCAATAATTAAATACATGTACACAAATAAAACACACACAAAAATTTAAAAGAAAGGGGAAAAATTTCACCCCATGACCACACATGTGAGGTCAACCCCATGGGGAACCTCCCAACTAGGCATGCAACAACAACACAAAATAACACTACAAAAGTTGTCAAATTTTTGCCACGTTGCATAACACCCAAAATATTTCCATGGTTGGTCCCCTATCCCCTTTTGATGTATGTGATAAAATCTCCTACAACACAAAAAAATTACCTCTCTGTCCTTATGACCTTATTAACAACATCGAGATAAATATACATATAAAAATCAATACTCATCATCTAAAATTAAGTAATTATATCTTCTATAAATATATCAAATAATTTTATTCTAACATCCATGAGATTATAATTCTACTCAAAGTATCCAGAGTATAATGTGTCAGTTTAAAATCCAAATAGTGCAATTAAACTTATATCAAACTGTCTACCAATGTCATCTAGTGTAACATAGTCAAAATGTGAATCAAAACGTGCCAATAGTCTAGACATCTGCATAGTCTATCATCGAATGATCAATGTATCACAATAAAAATGTCTAAGTATTAGTCCAAAAGTAATATCAACATAATGAAAATAGTTTTGAAGAGGAGTGGGCACTACATCCCCCTCCCCTTATTCTTGACTTCCTCTTAAGTGGCTATAGTCTCATCATACCTATCCCACTGGAATCACACTTGGTCAGTCTCATAGCCTCAATGGCCTAGGGTCCTACACTCTATGATGTGCATGGGCACCACAATCACCTGCCCCTACTCTTTCACATGCAATGTGGTCTAATACAATACATGTGAGGATCTAGAATGTATCTCCTAAGAACAGAACCATTAAATGCATTGTGAACACAAGGCAAACTAGGTCTAGATGATAAGTGATGGGACCGATCTGGTCCAAGATCTTGAATGGACCCACAAATCTAGGATCTAACTTAGAGCCTTTTCCATAACGGATAGGTCTCTTATGAGGTCTAATATGAAGAAACACCTTCATTCACACCTTATAGCTAGGGTCAACTCTCCTTTGATCTACATATTTCTTCTATCTATCTTGTGCCTCATGAAGCCCGTGTCTGATCAAAATAACCTACTGCTCCATATCCTATAACAAAGTTGGCCCACGAGTTACTCTGTAGTCAAATCTATCCCAACTCAGTCATGTCCTACACTTCCTTCCATAAAGTTACTAAAATGAAGCCATACTAATAGAACTCTAAAAGCTATTGTCGTAGGAAAAATCCACTAAATACAAGTACTCCTCCCACCTCGACTTATGGTCCATATCATACATTAGAAACATGTCCTCTAAAACATGATTCACCCGCTTCGTCTATCCATCTATCTCGGGATGATATGTTGTACTGAAGTTTATACTCATCCGAAGGGCATGTTGCATGGTAGTCCATAAATGAGAGGTGTATAAGGGATCACTTTCTCAAGTTATCTTCCACGGAATCCCATGCAGTCTAAAAATCTCATATAAGTATACTCGTGCCACTGCACTAGCTATATAGGTGGTCTTCACTAGAGAAAAATGAGCCACTTTCAACAATATATCCACCGTGAACATGATGGCATCATGGTGGTATCTCAAAATTTGTAACCCTACTATGAAATCCATAGAAATAGTGTCCCATTTCCACTCAGGTATATCATGCGAGTAGAAAAGGAAAGCTAGATCCTAATGCTCGAACTTCACCGTCTAACGCTCTAAACAACATGATTAAACTGAGCTACATCTCTCTGTAGACCACTCCAATGGTATAGCTTTCTCAAGGTAGCAAGAATATTCTTGACCCTCGAATAGGCTAAATAAGGTGCATAACAATCCTTTTCCAAGATACTCTATCTCAAACCTTCATCCCTAGGTACATAGATCTGGCCTCTATGTCTCAAAAGTCCATCTAACACTAATGCAAAACCATCAAAATTTCCCTCAAGGGGTCTCTAAGACTCAATCTCAGATCTAGCTGTGACGTAGAAATGTGTTGTGAAATCTTTCACAAAATCCTACTCTGCAAATTTGTACCCACTAAAATAGCCATAACCAAAACATCTTCATCTACTCAGACCATTTACAACTAAATTCTCCTTCCCCTTCACATTCTCTATCTCCATGTCGTACTCACATAGCAGCTCCATCTAACGCCATTGATGAGCGTTGAGATTGGGTTGCATGAAGAGGTGACATAAGATCAGATGGTCTGTCCTGAGAATAAACCTCCTGCCAAGAAGAAAATGATGCCAACGCACCAAAGCATGCACTACTACCGCAATTTCAAGATCATGAGTTGGATAATTGAGCTCACAATCCTTGAGTTTGCAATACTTGAAGGAAACCACACGTCCATCTTGCATAAAAACACTACCTAATCCTGCCAAGTAAGCATCTTTACACACAAAGAAATCCCTCTCAGGATCCGGAACTGCAAGAATCAGTGTTGTCATAAGGCATCCATTCATTGTACTGAAGGCCTTATCATATACATCAAACCAAAGAAAATTCTTTCCTTTCCGTTGAAAGGAAGTGATGGGGTACATAATCTGAGAAAAGTCCTAAACAAATCTCTTATATTAACATGTCAACCCCATGAAACTGTGCACCTCAGTCACATTGGTTGGGACGTGCCAATCCATAATAGCTCTAATCTTGGAAGGATGGAATGTGATACCTTCCCCAGAAATGAAATGACCAAAGTACTAAACCTCTGACTGGAAGAAGGAACATTTCTTCAAGTTCCTGTATAGTTGTTGCTCACGAAGACACTATAGAACCCATCAAAGGTGTTCTTAATGCTCCTCACATGTACTTGACTATATCAAAATGTCATCAAGAAATATGAGAATGAAGCGATCCAAAAATTTCCTAATCACCCCATTCATCATACTCATTAATATAGTAGGGGCATTCATCATATCAAAAGGTACCACCGTGAACTCATAGTGGCCATATATCATGTGGAAAGTTGTATTGTGGATATCTACCTCCATAATCCTCTACTGATGGTAGCCTGACTTAAGATCAATCTTAGAAAATACAATATATCCCTTAATTTGATCAAATAAATCATCTATCTACAGAAGGGGGTAATGATTCTTGATCGTTACTTTGTTCTGTGTCCTATAGTCCACACACAAATGTAGAGATCAGTCCTTTTTCTTCACAAAGATCATTGGTGCACCCCAAGGAGATACACTAGGATGGATTAGGAATTTCTCTAGAATTCCCTTCAATTGTAACTTGAGCTCACATATCTCACCTGTGGCCATTCCATATGGTGTGTGAGAGATAAGCTCCGCTCCCGAAACTAAATAAATATGAAATTCAATCTCACGTGGGGGAGGTAACCCTGGTAAATCACTATGAAAGACATCAGATAACTCCTACAAAATGGGGTGGTCATCAAGTGATAGTTCATGACTCTCATCGTCAAATCAATCACTAATAGGGATGAAAAATAATTAGCAACCCCATCACGTCACAGTGTCGAGGATAAGGTAGAGAACTTCTGCGCAGAGTAGGTCAGATATGAGTTTCCACATATAGAGAAAATAGATAGGGATTCATGACATAATAACAAAATTAGGAGCTCTAAAACGAAGGATGTTCTTACATAGAGACCTAGGGGCCGATAGTCGACAACGTAAGATCACATCAGAGAGATACTAAAGTTACACCTGCCTGATTTTACTAGAGATAGGGGAGGATTTGACGTTGAGGCATGGTTAGTTAGCTAGAGTAGATGCTTCAAGCTATGTCCTTGTACTAGCAACATAAAATATCATGTTCTTATCCACCTTATGAGATACAGAGCTAGAGTTTGGTGGAGTTATGTGGAGTAGAATCTCCATGTAGATTCCAAGACAATTACTTAGGATATCTTCGAGGAGAACTTCAGGAGTACATACATATCCAAGAGATTCATCTAGTAGAAAATCGATGAGTTTCATGATCTGCGATAGGCTTCGATGATAGTGGCAAAGTATGAGGGTCAATTTTTTGATCTTCTTCAATATGTGGATTACATGCAGGATGGGCATGTTAGAGTTCACAGGTTCATTAGGGGCCTGAAATTAGACATGGGTGGGACAGTGTGGAATCATTTCCCATAGACACTATCAGAGGCTGTGGAGAAGGCCTATATTGCAGAGGAACCCAGATTAAAGACTCGGTGGGCTTGTGACAGAGTGAGGACCCACATACATCAATTACAAGATAGTAGGTTGAGGAGATCAGCTCCTCCTCCTCATGGTATACATAATTCAACACAGTTTTCCTTTAGGTCTCCTCCTTAGCAGAAGCAACAGACTCGAACTCCCTTTTAGCCTCAAAAATTCCATGATGATCAGAGAGGGCATAATATGGGACCTCGAGCTAGGGATCCCAACAGGAAATAGGCTCTACCTTGAGCACAAACATCAGGAGTACGTCCACCGTAACACCCACAAAGATCTATGACAGGATCATCAATTTCTACAACACGGACTACTAGGCCACCTGGAGGAGTATCTACTCAATGGAGAGGACCAGGTAATTTCTATGGGTGAGGTGTACATCATCATCATTAGAGAGATTTCCCTCACAACCCTGCTAATTAGGGTAAGGCACCATTTTCTGAGCCTACGGATGATGACATGGCTACGAACCACATGATTTATGTTGCGGTCGAGAACTACCAGACAGAGCACCAAGGCATGGTGATAGAGACCAAAGATAGCATTGGTGGTATTTCTACCCTTATCTTAACACCCACAATTTTCTACTCTCAAAATAAAGTGAACAAATAAATTAATAGTCAAGTTTACGGTAATAATTTTTTTTTGTTTAAAAGTGTTCGAAAAGTTAGGCATTTTCTTAATTCATAAATTTCTCAGTTAGAGAATTTCTACACAAGATTGTGAACAAAGGAATTAAATTAATAATTAAATATTATAATTTATTTCCTAAGCTATATTTACATTTTAAGGCATCTACTAAGTCTCATAAGTTAAATTAGTTGTCAAGCACCTAGGTTACCTTATTTTCTAACTCAAGGTTTAATTGTTTTTACCTAGCCACTGGGTAGCCCCATTCACCCCTTTACCCATGTTCTTTTTTTAATTTATTTACAAGTTACATTCCCACAAAATGCCTTCCCACTTAAGCGAGGTAGGGTTAAATTTGGGCCATATGATTGAATCAATCCTAGCCCTTAGATTTAGGTTGCCCAAAATTTCCTTATGGTTCTCTTTTTAATTCTAATTTCCCCCCAAAAATATCATTTTATTTTTGTTTATTTGTAGGTTTTGGAAGAGGAGGAGGAAGGGCCATGAGAACAAGGGGAATAACCATGGAAAAATTTCTCTTAATATTAGTTGTAAATATTTTCCATTGTAATGTTGCCTATTCATAAATGTAGAAATCCTACCATGGATTTATTTTGTTAATTAATAAAGTCATTTTCTTGTTATTGAGTTCACTATTGGGGAAACCCATTTTATTTTAAATCCACAATTTTTACACATTTGGGAGTTAAAATCGAGATTGGAAGACTAGAACTATTAAATTTAGTTGTTTTCGAGTTGTTGGAAGGTTCCTTGATGTAGTGTTAAGCTTAGGGTTTACTAAATTCAAAATCCAGGATTTTCACAGATGGAAATTTATTTTTCTGTCAAAAGTGTCTAAACCTCCACCCTATACAAGCCGGCAGTCCTAGGACCTCCACCTTTCCTGGGGGGCGGTTCATCGACCGTCGCTCTTTGTTGCGTGGTGGTTCTAAAATTGCCACTCTGCATAGGAGGGCGGTTCTGTTCAACGAAAACACAACCTTCAACAAAGAATTATTTTCACATTTTTTCTTCTTGAGTTAATTTTTAATGAAATACTAAATTAAGTGAGGGTGTATTCTATTCATTTGTTTGTATATTGCTAGCATAACTAGTTTCCTAATTCCAATTTCATAACCACAAATCAATATCTATTCTCCCCTTTTCAATAAAATATAAAAAATGAGTATAACATAACTACTATTCATTTTATTTCACATATTCCATTTTATCAATAAAACACCAAGCATTCAACACACTTCCTTTCCATACATCTTTGTTTTTCCAAAACTACATGTATATACATTGCAACTTTAAATGCTAACAACTTTAGTAGAGTTTCATTTCTAGACAAATAAACACTTGAGCCTTTCTTGCACTATAAAATTACAATACAACTATAAGAACTAGCAATTTTCCAAATAATTATTTAAAATTTCAAGACTTTAAATCCTTTCCAATAAGGTAACCAACCAAGAGATCTTTCTACATTTAGTAAATGTTGATGTGTAATCACAACACCCCTGAATGTCTGCAACTCAATGGGTTGAGACTCTCAGTGTGATTGCATAACATGGAGGATCTCTCAAAGTGTGGGAATTTGTAATCGAGAGAGCTCTCCAGATGAAGGTTGGTTCCTCTTCCTTTATTCAGGTTCACACATACAATTTGTAGAGGGTCTACTCTAACTTGCCAAGGAGACAGGGTCAAGAAGATTTAAGAAAATAAACCTAACAGAGGTGATACACCAAAGGAATATTGAACACCTGCTTTGAAAATAAACACAAACCATAAAATGCATACAAATACAATACATAGGTGACCAAGATTGTAACGAGAGATCAGAGAGGTGTAATGAACACAAATATGGTTGGAAATCATCCACAGACATGCATCATTGCTCCATAGTTGATGTAGTACACTACAATGGCCAAGAGGAAAGATTTGTATTACAATATAAACGGGAGGCTTGAAACTCCACAAATTCACCTATAGAACAAAGAAGAAGGGAGCGTGCAAAGAAAAAATTTCTATCCTTTAGAAAAATACCCCTCCTTATAATATAGGAGGAATGAGAGAGGGAGATAGAAGAAATTTTAAAACCTACTCCAACCACCTAAAAAAATGCATTGAATTCACCTACAACAATGATGGGTTTTATTGCAAAACCCATGCCTCCATTAATGTTCCTTGTTGGGAAAGAAAGGAAGCCTATACCTCATTATGGTGGGAGGAGAGAAGCCTGACAACCTCAAAAATGGCATACTATATTTAAAATTTTTGGTGGGCTTCATGATTCATCTTTCATTGAATTGAGCTTTTGCCAATATTTTCCAAACTGCGTTGGGTTTGAAGTCTATCTGTGCAAGATCCATGTGGAAGCCACACACATTCTTAAGATATTGCTTCTGTTTAAGGTCCTGAGAATGCGATGTGCTAACACTTGGCACCGTACGTGAGCTTGCTCTGCTTTCTTTGTGTTTTGGATAAGTCCATTCTATTTAGGAGAAACTAAGTTGGACCCTAGACACATAGAGGACCAGCACACGTTTGGGAGCCTGCATTTGGATTTTACCTTTAAAGTTACACTGAGATGACATGTAGAGGCTTCTGCTGACTCTTCCTATGCTTAGACTTTTCAATAGCCAGTTCTGCCTTTCTCAGACTTTGACCACGTGGAGAGCTTGTGCTCGTTTGGGGACCCCACTTTTATCACACCTTTGAAGTTGCACTAATGAGGCATGTGGAGGCTTCTGCTGGCTCTTAGACTTCTCAACAGATGGTATAACTTTCTTGAGTATTAAACACGTGGAGAGCCTGTGCTTGTTTGGGGATATTTCTTTTAAGCATTATACCAAAAGTGTACCGAAGAGACACGTGGAGGCTTCCGAGTTCCCTTTTTATACTTAGACAATTTAGTCATCAAGTGAACAAATTATATGCGTTGAGATCCATGTGGGGGTTAAGCACATCCCTAGGGCCTCCACTTTTGTCACACCTTTTGAATGTGCATTGAGCTAACACGTGGCAGCTTCCGTGGTTATTTTTTATTTCCCTTTAATTTTTTGGAATCACGCCGAGTTGACACATGGCACCTTCTGTGAGTCCGTTGCTTTACTTTGAGTTGAATCATTCTGGGCTCGATTTTGACTTATCGATTTATCTTTCTTCATTTTTTCAACTGTCCTCTTCCCCGAGATCCCTGGAAATGTGAAGTCCAAAAACTTCGAGCCTTTCTCCAATTTTCACTTGAGTTTGGGTCTCGTTTAACATTGTTTGGCCACTCATATTCTGACCTTGCTTCTCCATTGTTGAGCCTGCCTTTAACCTGATTATTAGATTTTAAATGTGCGCTCGCATGACTGAATCGACCCTTCAATTTTTTCATGTGCAAGGTCATGTTTGATCAATTTTTCTTGATGGGAAAAATTGGATAGCAATTTGGTGACTTGTGGGATCACCTACCTATTAGGTGGAAAGATTAGTTGCCTTGCTACATCCATTGGGCATTGAGTCACGAATGATAGCCTGTTATCGATCTCATTCTTGAAACCAAAACCTGAAGATTATACTCTCTGATCCTAAACTTGTTCCCTTGCTTGCACTCTCAATTTTCATAAGAAAATCTTGAAGGTGATATTTCTGAGAGTAGAAAATTATCTTGACCTGAAACATTCACCTGCCCCTAAAATGGATTGCTACAACATTCACCTTTTGAGGCACATTGAACTGCACAATGATTCAACCTAGGAGCAATAATACCTATGCCAAAGCACTTAGCGAAACTGAAACCCAAACTAAAACAAGAAAAATGTGCATAGGCACTAAAAGGAATTAAAATCCTAGACTAATATTTACAAGGGTGAAACCGTCCTTTTCAGTAGAAATGTTTAAGATAGATTCTATTAAATGGAATTGGAAGATCCTCTCCATCCAAGGTAGAAAATTGGAAGGCATTGCTACTTTTACATCCTGTGACCATGTAGGGGCCACTCCAAATGGCATAAAAATTGGAATGCCTTCCTGGTTTTGCTCGATCTGCATCCCACTTTAGGACTAGGTCCCCTTCTAAAAGAGTTTGCAAGAATTGAATCAGAAACGATGCACCACGAAGTAGTTGCACTCCAAAGGAATCATAATGGCTCCAGCGTAATCACAAGGATCGATCAACAATGGAAGAACTTGCACAACAGAAACAAATCTTGCTTATACATGAAAGATAATGAAGTGTCTCGGCATGCTCAGAAAAATCAAGTGAAGGAGTACATATAGGGTGCTGAGAAACCCTAGTGCATGACACACAAGCAAACCCTAAACCTAACGCACGTGAGATGACCCTCCATATGTGAGTGGAGGACACATAGGATCTCACACAACAACACCCCCCTTCATTGAAGCTAGGGTAGCGGCTATGATGAGTTAGAAATAACAAGAAGATGCTCCTAAACAATAAAGAAATATGTGTCAATGGGGCCCGACAACTAAAGGCCTGATAAGGTTCCCATATACAAACAATATCTTCCTATAAGAAGAAGAAGAAGAAGAAAAGGACTATATAGCTCGAAGAAGATGAGAAGTTGCATAAGATCTCACTTCAAGAAGAGATTGTAAGTGAAGAAACTTCACCTTAGTGAAGGGCTTGGTGAATATATCTGTAATCTGATTAGTTGTCTGAATGTACTGAATGTAGATGATACCATCATGAATAAGCTCTCGTATGAAGTACATATGGATCTCACTGTGCTTCATCTACTGATTCTGAAATGGATTTCTAAAATCGAGATAGTGCTCATGTTATCACAATAGATAATGGTAGGCCACCGAAAGTGGATGCCAAACTTTGTCAGAATACCCAGTAGCTAAACAACTTCTATGGCAGCGTTAACCGCTCCTCTGTATTCTTCCTCTATAAAAGATATCACAATTGTATTCTACTTCTTGTTAGACCAACTAACAAGACCCGAACCAAGAGAGATATTGTAGCCAAAGGTATATTTCTGATGATCTAAGTCACCAGCCCAATCAGAATCTATGAACCAATCAAGTCAATATCCACCCCTCCATAATAGTGAATGCCATCAGTATAGGTGCAATGAACATAATGAAGGATTCACTTAGCTACTTTATAATGTAGCTCATGTGGTTCCTACATGAATATGGACATGATCCCAATAGCATAAGACAAATCCAGCTAAGTGTGAGTCAAGTAAATCAAGCTCCCCACCAACTGTCGATAAAGGGTACCATCAACCAAGGGAGTAGAGCAATCAAAAACCAACTAAACCTTGGAAAGAAAAGGAGTAGGAGAAGACTTGCAATTAGACATATGAAAATAAGAAAGCAAGTCGAGAGCATACTTAGGTTGCAAAATCACAATTCCTGAGTCAGATTTTGAAATTTAGATCCCAAGAAAGTAATGAAGTAGACCTAAGTCAGTCATGGAAAACATATTGGCCAAGGCAATCTTCACATAATCAATTATAGAGGAAGAGTTGTCTGTGATCAAAAAGTCATCAACATAGAGAACAAGGATGATTAAGGAGTCATCTTTCCATAGAATATAAACACTTTGATCAAAGTGACACCTAGTAAACCCTGATTTAAGTAAAAAGGAGTCCATCTTGGTATACCAAGCCCGAGGAGCTTGATTAAGTCCATAAAGAGACTTATTTAACTTATAAATGAGGGAGGGATCATGGACATAACCTGGAGTTTGTTCTATGTAGATCGCTTCCTCTAGGTCACCATGAAGGAAGGCACTCTTAACATCCATTTGATGGACTTTCCATCTGTTTATTGTTGTAATGGAAAGGGTCTGTCGAATAGAAGTCATCTTTGCAACCGAAGCAAAGGTTTCAGTATAATCAATGCCAACTATCTTTGAGAAACCCTTAGCTACTAATTGTGCTTTAAAATTTTTGACATCTCCATCTACTCCATACTTTGTTCAGAACACCCACTTACACCAAAAAAAAATTCTTCCTTTCGGAAGAGGGGTGAGATCCCAAGTATCATTCTTCATGAGAGAGGAATAATCCTCATAAATGGTAGAATCCCACTTAGGAATACTAGAAGCCTCTTGGAAATACTATGGATTAGAAGCAGAGGTGAAGAAAGAGTGGGTTTCAATGAAATATGAGCGAGTATGTATAATATCCGAAGTATCTCTAACTAAATCTCCAACACCTTGTAACGTTTTCCTAGCCCAAAGAGAACCAGGAGGATCAGGATCAGAGTCGGAAGATTCTTCACTCGAGTGAGAAGGGACATAGTCCTCGTCATAAATACCATCAAAATTAGAAGACTTAAAGGTCTGATCGTTAGGAGGAACAGGAAGAGGAACACACTCAACAACATCATCATCTGATGAGTCAGAATCTGAATCAGCGAGCTAAAGAACCTGTTATCCAAAATTCACCCCTCAAGGTAATTTTGATAACATGCATCAAATTCTTTAGTCCCAAGCAAATATATTGATTCAAGGCAAAAAATCATGTTTTTGGGGCCCCCTCGGCTTCCTTCTAACTCTCCTATTCAAGAAGAAAGCCCAACGAGTTAGAAAAGGTGAAAAAATTGCGAAAAACCAATCTTGGGGCCGAAAAATGAAGAAAATTAGATAAGTCCTAGTCTAGGTGGTCTGCGAGACAGTTGGGACGTCGGGGCCCAAATCGGCCGAAAAGACGCCAAGCGGTCCGCGCAGCAATTGGGACGTCGAGACGCGTGGGACGTGAAAAGGCGAACCGGCCGAAAGTGGGAAAATTTGCCAAGTTTTTTATCACGTGGTTTGGGACAGTTGGGAAAAATGTACGCGGAGGATGCGAACCGGCCAATTCGGTCAAAGTAGGAGTCTTTCATCTGAAACAGTTTGGGACATTCTGGCCAAAGGTACGCGCGGGACGCGAACCGGCCGAAAAGGTGAAAAGGCAGCAAAAGAGGGACAAGGAAGCCCGAATCGGCCGAAGCAGGAGATTTTCATCTGGGATAGTTGGGACAAAGGTACACGCAGGACGCAAGGGACGCGGAAAGCTGAAGCGGCCGAAGGCAAAGAAGAAAAGTCAACATTTGACCCGTGAAACTTCAAACGACCATAACTTTTGACTCCGAGCTCCGATTTTCACAAAATTGGACTTTCTGGAACGAGCACGACGTCCTCTACGCCACAAAAGCTGGATTTCTTATTTTTAATGAGGGTAGATATATTTAAATAAAAGAAACATATTCGGCTCCAGTCAGTTAATGCTCATTCCCGTCAAATGACAGAAAACGCCTGCCAGACCCAAAATAGCTTCCCACACTCAGAAGGCCATAACTTTTGCATTTCTCAACAAAATTGCACAAAATTGGTACCATTGGAATTGTGGCTCCGAGCCCAAGGCACAAAAATAAAGAAATTTTGGATTTTCTAAGAGATTAATGGATATTTTTTATAAAATGTGGCCGAGTTCATAACAGTGTTTCATTTGGTGGTTGGGAGTGCAATTAAGAGGCTTGGTACGATGATTCTTTCTCAGTATGCAGCACCGAGGACCCTTCATGGGGACCCTTTTGAAAGTACTTTAAAATCATTTTACTCCATGCAATGCCTCTTACATGTGGTTGAAGGATACATTTCGGGATTTGCTATTTTCCCTTCTAACTTTTCGTTGGGATTTCTTCTATGGATGGGAGAGTTAGGCTCATTGTAAAGCCGAGGGGACCCCTTTGAACCAAAGCATTGTCAAAATTGGTTTGTCGAATCCAATGTGCTATAGGCCCTTGCTCAGTGGACTGAATACATGGTGATGCATGCCCTTATCTTGTAATAGATTGACCTATGCAGGGTGAATTTTGAAGCAATAACAGTTTCAGTTTGTGGATATATCAACCCCAACTATGTTTTCTGGAAGAAACTTCTTAGCTACTGTAATCACGCTTCTACAAGATTTTTGATGTCTCCATCTACTCCATACTGTTGTTCGGAACACCCACTTACACCGAGTGATTTTTCTATCCTTTCAGAAGAGGGTTGTGAGATCCCAAGTATCATTCTTGGATGATGAGAGGAACTTTCATCACCTCATCCAGTGGTAGAACTTTTCACTCAGGAATACCAGAAGCCTCCCAGAAAGACTACTGGATCGGAAGCAGAGGTGAAGAAAGAGTGGGGTATAACAAAATCTGAGCGTAGTACGTCTCATATCAGAAGTATTTCCAACTAAATCTCTGGTCGCTTTATAAATTTAGATCCTAGCCCAAATAGGATCAAGAGGATCAGGCTCTGCAGTTAGAGTAGTTTTTGGCACTTAGTTTAGTGAGCAAGGGACCATAGTCCTTATCATCTGGAGGTACTTTCATCAAGTCAGCAAGACTCACAAGGTTTGAGATGGTACAGGAGGATTAGGAAGAGGAGCACCGCTCAATTCAACATCATCATCTGCACTGAGTCATAATCACAGAATTAGCTGTGATTTGGTGATAACAGAACCTCAATAGGTAGAGAAGTAGAAGTCAAAGAAGACTCATCAAACTTAATACTTCTCTTAATATAAAGCTCATGAGAAGTATGATTAAACAATATATATCCCTTCATGACATCAGGATACCCTACAAAGATACAAGGCTTGGATTGTGGTTCCAATGCCTTGCGTTTCTTCTTGGGAATCTGTTCCATAGCCTTGGATCCAAAGACTCGAAAGTGCTCAACATCAGGCTTGCATCGAAACCAAGCTTCAAAGGGTGTCATCCCTCTTACTACCTTGTGTGGAACACGGTTCTGATTGTAATTAACATAATTCACTGCTTCAGCCCAATACTGTGGAGGAAAAGACTTCGAGTGAATCATACAAGTGGCCATCTTCTTAAGAGTATGGTTTTTTCTTTCTGCTACTCCATTTTGCAAAGAGCTATAAGCAACTGTATGTTGTAAGGAGATCCCTTTAGAAGTACAGAAATCCATGAACCTATTGTTTACATATTCATCTCCATTTTCGGTTTGAAGAACCTTAATAGACTGTTCCACCTATTTCTTAGCAAGAGCCTTAAAGTCCTAAAAATGTTCAAAGACTTCAGACTTAAGCTTAAGAAAATATACCCAAGTATATTACGAATAGTCATCAATGAAGGTGAGCACATAAAGAGCTATAATAAACGAAGGAGATGGAAATGGACCAGAAATATTGTTGTGAACAAGATCCAAGGGACAAGTGCCTCTCCAGGATTTTCCTTTGTCAATTTTTTTTTCAAGATTCTTTCCAAGGGTACAACCCTCACAAAGACCTTAAAAACTTGACACGGGGTAACTCATTGACCAATTCGTTTTGGCTCAATTGTTCAAGGTAGTGATAATTTAGATGTCCAAAATGATCATGCCATAACTTACTAACCTCATTTGCATGAGTGAGCAAGGCAGTGTGCATAGAATCAAAATTAAAGTGGGAAAAGGTATACAACCATGAACGGTGATCCATCTTTCCTTTAGCCACTGTAGTGTCATTTTATAGCTCATGAATAATCACTGATTTAGGACTAAATTATACTCGTATTCCTTCACCAAGGTGAGTAATTTGGTAAACCAATAGGATATTGGTAGAGAGATCAAGAACACTCATCACTTGGTTGAATGTTCCCCCATCCATCTTTACCAATCCACTAACGGAAAATGACATTGTCGTGTCATTACTCACCGTGATTTGGGACATACCACAAGGTTCGATGTTGGAGAACTCAACATGCGAAGAAGCCATGTGGTGCGAGGAACCAAAATCTATAATCCACGTCGATGAAGGAGAAAATTTGGCTACAAGGGCCTTTCCTTTCTTCTTATCAAATTTAGACCCTTTTGCAGTAGAAGACTCAACCTTTGGAGCATTTTTTTTTATAGACTCAAGAACACCTATTTGATTTTTCTCAACTAAATGAGTAAGGTGATAAATTTGTTTTCTCATACATAGGTGCTCTTTATTACTAGGCTTCTTACAATAGGAACACAATTAATTGTCTTTATGTGCTCTAGGGTCAGAAGTCAAAGCATTCATGTTAAATTTAGTGTTGGTCTTTGTTTGCTTCTTAGGTTGATCCTTTCTTTCTTTCTTTTTTTTAGTCTTCTTTTCCTTACTAGTACTTACTACAAGGGCATGTGACTTGGACTTGAGATACCCCATTTGAATGATTTTTTCCTGTTCTCGAATGAGTTGGGATGAAAAATAGTCAAAGGAGGGCATATTCCAATCATTTCCCAAGGTGGCTTTTGTAGCATAAAAATTTGACACAACAAAATATTAGGACCTAACTTAGAGAGAATCGACAAGATCAGTTGAGAATATTTCTTCTCTACTTAAAATTCCTCTAACAACAATCTAGTGTGTACAAACTTAGATAAGTATGCTTGTAGGTTTTTAAAATCACTAGGATTTAACCCTATTAGTTTGTTTCCCAACTCATTCTCTCTCATGTCATCTTGTTGTCCAAACATTTTATCTAACGTTTTCCATGCATAATTAGGTGTTTTAGACGACTCAATCTGGAAGAGCAAGTCAAGAGAAACAAACATGCAAATAAGACCTAAAGCTCCATCACTACAGTTTAACCACTTAGAGTTTTTAGGGTCATCGTCTAGTTCAGTCTCAATTGCCATGATGATGTGGAATAACCCTTTACCTCTTAGTTTCATAATAATTTTCAATCTCTACTTGAAAATTTTGAATGGTGTAAGAAAAGGAAGTGAATAAACATCCATTGCGAAGAGAGAGAGAAGGAATGCAGAAAATAATCACAACCACCCAGGTAAATATAGAAACCCCCCTCACTTTCAGCACTTTATAGTTGAGTGCACTGGATACAATTGGGTCTGAGTGTGTGTCTTGAAATAGTTGGTAACTCGCCTTACAATCAGTGTGATAACCTGTAAGAGAGGAGACCACAATCGTGTTTTGTGGAGCATAGAAAAGTGACACCGTATACAAGAACAACTGCAAAAAACTAGGAAGGAAGTGAAATCAAATCCTGGTTGTGAGAAAGAGTGTCTCACGTCACAAAGGATACCCCCTTGCTACAAAAATGGTGGCAGAAGCATTCACTGATCGCAAGAAAAAATAAGGGTAAAATACAATGACGAAAGGAACTCAAGATGAGACTGGAAGACCTCCAGAATGCCAGAAAGGCACACATAAGACAAAAAGGTGCTCATAGTGATATTGCACACTTGAATGCACAATTAGTAAAAGAAATCGACAATAACACCTAAAAAATTATCGCTTTGAAACACCCAATTTGGCTAATTTTTGAGCTATTAGAGTTTTACAAAATGACAATTTAACATTAATTTTAAAAGATGATCTTAATTAGTTTATCTAATCGAGAATGAAGAGATTTTAATTAATAGAAATAGATTTAATTACAATTAAATCTAATTAATTGCGAATAGAAACTAATTAATATCTATTAAATGAAATTGTAATTAAAAATCAAATATACTTCCCTTTTTAAAAACATTCAAATGTGAATGGTTTCCCACTACAATTTGAAAATTTTCCATTAACTTTCCTTAAATAAATTTAAATGAACTTACCGTTAAGAAGAAATTCTAATTAAGATCTAGTGTAAATTAAATTCTTAATTAAAATGAAAATATATTTTCCCTTTTGAAAGGAATTCCCACCAAAAATTAGAAACATACCATAAATTAAATTTTCGATAAACTTACCAATCTGTACATGGCTCAGTGGAAACCATTGGAGGTGGGAGGATCTTGAGTTGGGTGCAGTTAGGCGTAGGGAAGACGGGGAGCTGGGAGTGGCAGGTGGGAGGATCCCACGTTGGGTGGAGAGCCATTGGAGAAGCCAAAGGATCCAAGCAGGAGCAGAGAGGAGAAGGCTCGAGGCATAGCCAAAACATGGGTAAGAAAAAACCAGGGGAAACTACGCAAAACTCAAGGCAGAGAGTGAGCCAATAAGGGCGAGTAAGGGAGAATGAATATGGCTTGGGGCAGAGCCAAAAAAAATCACTCAAAAATGACTCACTCAAAACATAGCTCACCAAGCACAAGGTAACATGGAATATCTCAACCAGGACAGAACACAACTCGGCCAGGAAAAACAAACTAACTCGGTAGAGGTAAAAGACAAGGAAAACCAAAAATAAATCACATAGAGAAACTTGGTTAAGAGGGTAGCTCAGAGGAGTTTGAAAAAATCTCACATGCGAGTTGAGGAGATTGGTGGAGAGCTCGGTTGGGAGTAGTGCACCAAAACACTAAAATTTAAACCTAAAATTTGAACCTGTGTTCTACAAAACCACCATTCAAAAAATGCAGAGACCAAGAAAATAGAGATCTAAAAAAAATCCATTTTAATAAAAAATTTAAAAGCTACAAAATAACCTTTATTTTAACTGATCTACCAGATTTAGCTGCAATTAGCTAAATGTAGCTGCAAAACCCCTAAAAGCTTCAGGAATACTTGCACATGCATGAAGAACACAACAAAAAACAACTTTCCAATAACAACTTTTTAAATACATTAGCAATAAATTTCTAGAATATAACGATAAAAAAAACTTACACGAGGAGTAAAAAAATGAGACCAAGAGTAATCACAACTCAAATGACGAATGCACATTTACCTGATATCAGTTTTGATACCATGAAATATTTTGCGAGAATCAAATATGAAACGATGCACCATGAAGTAGTTGTACTTGAACAGAATCTTAATAGATCTAAAGTAATCATAAGGATTGATCAACAATGGAAGAACTTGCACAATAGAAACAAAGCTTGCTTATACAGGAAAGACAACGGAGTGTCTTGACATGCTCATAAACATCAAGTGAAGGAGTGCATATAGGGTGTTGAGTAACCCTAGTGCATGACACATAAGAAAAACCTAAACCTAACCCATGTGAGATGACCCTTCATATGTGAGTGGAGGACACATAGGATCCCACACACCAACACCTTCCTAAAGGTCCTTGCTCTTGCTTTCTTTTCAAATCATCTCTTGACTAAGGCTTGATCTTTCTCTATCATTTGAACTACATGTTCTATGATTTCTTCCAATTCCATTAGTTATGCATACCTAGCTTCAATAGGCTCAAACTCAGAAAACTCCAACTCCTTCATGAGCTCCAATGTAGGAAGCTCTAATGATATAGGAAACACTTCCTCTTTACCATAAACTAGCTTGTAAGGGGAATTACCTATTGACCTATTTGGTGTGATATTGTCAGCCCATAACACCAATTTGAGCTTGGTATGCCATGTCCTTTTATTTTCATCTAGATTCCTTTTGATGATCCTTACCAAATTCTTATTTGTGGACTCTTCCTACCCATTACCCTGCGGGTAATAGTTTGAAGAGGTTCTCAAGTAGGTTTAATTCTTGATAGCCCATTCTATGATCTTGGAACCTAGGAATACTAATGTATTGTCTGATATAATAGTGGCTGGTACTCTAGACCTAGTCACTATCCCTTCATAGAAGTCTAGTATGCTAGACGCGTTTTCTTCCTTGAGATCTATTACCTCAGTCCATTTGGTGAAATACTCTATAGCTATGAGAATCCACTTGTGACCTTGGCTTGAGTTTTGATTGATGACCCTAATGAAGTCCAATCCCCATTACATGAACAGTTGGTCAACTAAAATTAGGTGCAATGGAAGCATTGCTAACCTTTCTTTACCTATGAAGAACACACATTTTTTGCACCTTTTTATCCATGTGTAGCAGTCACTAAACACTGTGGACCAATAATAACCCACCTTCATTATCTTGAGAGTTGTTACTCATGGGAAAACATGACCTTCGGCCTCTCCATCATGGAATTCCTTTGACACCTTTTCAATCTAACCTATTTTAATACATCTCACTAGAACGCCATTGATGTCTTTCTTGAACAAGACACCGTTAACAAGCACATATGGAATGGCTTGTAATTTGAAGTATCTCCTCTTTGATTTTCTCATTTATGGAGGACATAGGCTTGTTTGTAGGAAGTGTATCATGTTTTGACTCCAACAAGGAATCGGATCATTATCATTTTCTTGTTCTTGACCATCTTGTAGTACCAAAAAAACCCCATTTTCATTACTTATGTCAACCTGTTGGCTCGAGGCTAGATGTTCACACAATCCCTTTCCATGAACAAGATTAGTGACCTTAATTTCAATTTCATATTCCATGACACGAGTGATCCATCCTGAACGTTTCTCATTTAGATCCTTGTTCAGAAGGAATTCCTTGACTCCTGCATGAGAGACTAGCAATTTAATTTTTTTATTTGAAACTAGGTGTTTGAACTTCTTCAAGCTCCTAATCATTGCAAGGACATGATTTTCAATGAAAGATTATCTCACTTCATAGCCCTCCAAATTTTGACTAAAAAATGAAACCAATTTTTCAAATCCCTCTTTGTTTTGTTGCACTAAGATTTTAGAAATTGTGTCCCCACTACCAAAGGCATAGAACATGAAGTCCTTGGAGAAGTATGGATTGATGAGAGTTGGATCTTTGGATATAGCTTCTTTTATTGCTTCAAAACTCACTTTGATTTTATTTTTCCACCTGAATTCCATGCTCTTCTTCAACATCAGTGTTATTGGCTTCACAAGAGTGGCAAAATTTTGCACAAACCTACGAACAAAATTGATTCTTCCTATAAAGATCTTAAGATCCTTATTATGACTTGGCAAGGGAAATTCTTGAATCACTTCAACTCTTTCTGGGTCAATCGTTAATCCTTCCTTTGAAAAAATATGGCCTAGGAGCTTGCCTTCATGAGCCAAGAATACACACTTCTTTAGATTCAATGACACCCCAAATCTTCTACATCTTTGAAATACTTGTCTAAGATGAAAGAGGTGGTCTATTGCATTCTTTGAGAAGGCAGTGATATCATCTAGATATACAAGCACTATTTTTTTTTATCAAACCTTTTGAATTCCATGTCCATCACCCTTTAAAAAGTGTCTCCAGCATTAGACAATCTAAATGGCATCTTCCTGTAGGCATAGGTGCCCCACTTAGTGGTGAAATCATTTTTAAACTGGTCATCTTATTTTACCATTATCTGACTATACCCCGAGTAGCCATCAAGGAGGGAAAATCTTTCTAATCCGGATACCACTTGCAAGATTTTTTCCATTGAAGGTATTAGATAATGGTCTTTGAGAGATGCCCTATTCAAGTCTTGGAAGTCCATGTACAACCTTATTTCTCCATTCTTATTCCTGACTGGGACCAATTTGGCAACCCAGCTTGAGTGTTTGATTGGAAATATAATACTTACCTCTATCAGCTTGTTTAGCTCTTTCTTCATAAGAGGCTCAATGTGTGGGTTTACTGGTCTTTGCTTCTACCTCATGGGATTAGTATTTGGATCTAGTTCTACAGTATGTTGTGTCATATTTAGATCGAATCCTTGTAGGTCCTCATAGCTCCAAGCAAAGACATCTAGGAATTCTTGAAAAAGTTGAATGAATTCAGATTTTTCTTGTTGGGTACTTACCTTGCCAATTTACAATGTCTTGCCTTCAGCTACTGAAACAGGCTCTGAATCTTCACCCTTTACCTATTTTTTTTCCTTCTCTTTCCAAAACTGATCATTTGGGTTGAAGATTGACTCAAAAGTCACAAGGACCTTTGGTAATTTTTTGGTTCTCAGTTATACCACTTGGTCACCATAATGCTATTCCAACTTGTCTTTGTTTCTCACAGAGAACTCGTCTTCTTCTTACAATAAATTGACAATCTGTTGATTGTTCTCAAACACCTACTAGCTTGTGTTATTGTCTTAGACTACTGGCCTTACAATCACATGGATATGTGGTTGTGTTTTTTCTCTTTTGATATTGTCAACCACATCAAATGTTGCTCCAACTACTGCAAGCATGTCTGCATTTTCATTCTTCTTCCTGGGTATGGACACAATGTTGAAAGCTTCAAAGTCTTCAATTAGGTCCCATACCTTGTTTTTGTAGCCCTTGAGTAGGTCATTCTTGGCATAATTTTTTCCTCTAACTTGATTCACAATTAGCTCACTATCACCAAATACTTGTAAGTTTTTAATGCCTCTCTTTCTTGCCCAATGTAATCTGTGGATTAAGGCTTCATACTCAGCTGTTTTACTTGAGCAATCAAATTGGAAAAGGAAAGATGAGTAGTATTTCATACCTTGTGGTGAAATGAGCATAGATCCTCCTCCTGCGCCTTGTCTACTCCTTAAGCCATCAAAGAACAACTTCCATACTTCATTATCATCCATGTGGTTTGGCCTGGTGATGCTAGGAAGAGGTTGATTCTCTTCATGCAAACAATAGAATCCTAACTCAGATTCTTCCATTACCTTAAATAGGTCGAATGTGTGCCTTTTTTTTCCCATTCATCCAGAGTTAAATCTGGAATACCCTCAACTTTAGTACCTATTTCTAGATCATTTGAACACTCTTCCTGATTGAAGGTTGAGAAATTAGAATTGATTGGTCTCAGAACGTGAGGATCAATATGGAAGTTTGTAATTAGTTCTAACCTGATGGTTTCCTTATCTTCATAACTCATTCTGAATAGCATGTGTGACCAATCTGCTGAAAGATAACCTCCAATTTTGGTAGTGAAGTCTCTTGACAAGCACAATGCAAAGAGTGGTGAGAGGTCTATGACTAATACTTCTTGTAAGACTGTGACATTTAGACAGGCATGTAGTGTTAGGCTTAAACCTTTGATGACCCTAACCATTCCTACTATTTTCCCATCTAGTTGCACTACTCCTTTCAAAACTGGATCATACTTTAGACCCAATTGTTCTGCTATTTACTTTAGCATCACTGAGCTACTTGCACTCGAATCAATCATGCAGTTATGTACCAAGTAGTTCCCAATAATCAATGACACATAGAATGATGGGGGCTTCAAAGTTTTACTTGGTTGACCACCACCCTATTGCACTACATTAGTGAGAAAATTCTCCTAACCTTGCTTTGATCCATTCAAGGTAGACCAATTGGCCATTGTAGCTTGCAACAAATCTCATTTTCCTAGGATTTCTAGTGACTCCTAAATGGAAATTTTCACATGTGTTTTCTTCATCTGATCAATAATGTTGAAGGGGGGTGAATTATTCTTTTGTATCCCCTTTTTTGGTGTGACATTTTATGGTGCTTGAACAGGAACATGTGTTGCTGCAAAGGGTGCCTTAGGCTGATTTTAGACATTCGGGGCTACATTTGGTCTACTAACTCCTTGTTGTGTAGGAGTGGGCTGAGAAACAACTGGATTAGATGGTTTTCAACTCCTCTATGTTCTTCTTCTTTGATCGTGTGTTAGTAGATACACCCTAAAAATGAGGTTGATTAACTCCACAGAAGTCTTTTGTGTGCCAATTGACCAATGTGGTTTCCGTTGGAGGTGCCTCTTGTTGAGTTTCATGTTGTCAATCTCCTTCTTGACTTGGTTAGTGCACCATTGAAACACGTTTATTGATTGTGAGGTGTATTGCAAGGGTAACACCCATCGTACTACTGTGCCATGTTGTTTTGTGTTAGAACCAAGGCTCTGTATGTTGAAGCTGCATTTGAATCATATGGTTAGAATGGCCTGATAGCTTGACGTTGTCCTTGTTTCTAGTCTTGACTTCCAACCTAATTTGGTGTTCTATTTTGCTGATATGGGGGCCTATCCTGATATTGATTTGGAGTTTGATATGGTCTAGAACTCTAAGCTTGTTGTCTCTTGATAGTCACCGGATCATTTCCTAGGTTCTATAGTTGTTTCATAACCTCCTACAATTCTTTTGAAGTGCTTGAAGAAGTAGAAGCCTCACTATTGCTTTGATTTCTAGAGGCTAGAATGGGATTCAATTCTAGAGTTTGACTAGTTGTAGGAGCTCCCATGTCTAGATAGAGAGGCATTGGTGGAATTGGTGCTAGCTTACCGGATTGAATCAAGAAATTTCCTTCTCTAATAGCAATATTAAAGGCTACAGGTAAGGTTATACCTCCCATTGATTGGATCATCATTACAATATCTAAGTTTATAGCCTTCAAGAAGTAAAGGAATGCTCCTTCGGCAGTTGGTCTAACAACTATTGGAATCCTATCCCATGACTGTTGGAAATAGAAATTGAAATCGGTCAACTGCTCATTAGGAGCCCTCTTAATAGTTGTCAATTTTTCCAATAAAGAAAAGTTATCTCCCTTTTCCCCAAATTGATTATGGAGGGCTATGCATAAATTATTCCAATTCTAGATATAACCTTCTGTGAGGCTTGTAAACCATTGTAAATATTTTTCTTTAAAAATGAATCCAAAAACTTGACCGCAATATCCATTTCATTGATTTCATGAATTGCACAGACATTTGAAATGTCTTGGATGTGATCAATTGGACTTGTTTCGTTCTCTCAAATGAAATATGTGACGTTCTTCAATGCCGCAATTGGAACTAGATTTGGATCATTTAGGGCAAGTGGGATACTTCCCATGAAGTTTACATAGGGATTGGGTTGTGCCATCCTAATTGGTTGGAGAAATCTCATTGATTAAATGAAAGGCCTACCAGGTTGAGGTGTTGACAAAGTTCTGTTAGGTGGAGATGGTGATCTTTGTGGTATTATTTCTCTCATTCCTCTACCTGGTGAGAATTGTAAGTAGAAAAAGAATCCCTCTTCTTGAGTATCAGACCTAGTTTAAATTATTCTCATGTACTTGGGAAACCTATGGTGTTACACCGCTGAATTCTATCCCTGCATATGTTGTCAAAAGAGCCTCTAAAGGCTATATTTTTCCAAGTTACACACCAAACTTGACAAAAAAAAATGAAAAATTTGAAGGACCTACGTATTTGATATTCTGGATGTTGAAAATTGATTGGGAATGGTAGTCCTAAAAAACCTGAGAATGCAAGACTTTCGAATGTTTGAAAATTCGAAACCTAAAATTCCAAAACAAAAACAAAAACTCTGAAACTTCAAAAATCAAAAATTCCAAAAACTAAAAATACGCTTTTGAATATTAACCCTTGATCTATCAACCGGTGATTTTTGGACTTGTTTTGAGTAAGTTAAGCCCCTAAAAATTGATTTCAAGCTTCAGTATGAGAGATGAAAAGTCTAAAATTGGAGAACTTGCAATTTCTAAGTCTAAACTTCTTATAAAAGCCTTCAAATATTGTGGAATGAACTCTTTGTCCCACTAGGCATGCCATAACTATTGATGCATAATCACAATACCCTTGAATGTTTGCAACTCAATGGGTAGAGACTCTCAGTGTGATTGCATAACATGGAGCATCTCTCAAAGTGTGTGACTTTGCGAATTGAGAGATCTCTCTAGATGAAGGTTGGTTCGTATTCCTCTATTCAGGTGCACACATAAAATTTGTAGAGGGTCTACTCTAAAATCTGCTCTAATTTTCCAAGGAGACAGGGTCAAGAAGATACAAGAAAATAAACCTAACTAATAGAGGTGATACACCAAAGGAATGTTGAACACTTGCTTTGCAAATAAATACGAACCATAAAAATGCATACAACTACCATACATAGGTGACCAAGATTTTAATGAGAGATCAGAGAGGTGTAATGAACATAGAGAGGGTTGGAAATCATCCAAAGACATGCATCATTGCTCAAGAGTTGATACATTACACTACAATGGCCAAGAGGAAAGATTTGTATTACAATCTAAATGGGAGGCTTGAAACTCCACAAATTCACCTGCAGAATAGAGAAGAAGGGAGGGTGCAAAGAAAAAATGTCTATCCTTTAGAAAAATGCCCCTCCTTACAATATATAGGAGGAATGAGAGAGGGAGATAGAAGAAATTTGAAAACCTACTCCAACCACCCAAGAAAATGGAATGAATTTTCCTGCAACAATGATGGGTTTTACTGTGAAACCCATGCCTCCATTAATGTTCCTTGTTGGGAAAGAAAGAAAGCCTATACCTCATTATGGTGGTAGGTGAGAAGCCTGACAACATAAAAAATGGCAGGTTGTATTTCAAATTCTTTGTGGGCATCATGATTCATATTTCATTGAATTGACCTTCTGCCAATCTATTCCAAACTGTGTTGGGTTTGGAGTCTATCTATGCAAGATCCAAGTGGAAGCCCCACACATTCATAGGCTTCTACTTCCTTTTAGGGTCTTGGGAATGCAACATGTTGACACTTGGCACTGTATGCGAGCCTACTCTACTTTCTTTGTGTTTTGGATAAGTCCATTCTATTTAGGAGAAACTATTTTGGACCCTAGACATGTGGAGGGCTAGTGCACATTTGGGAACTTGCCTTTGGATTTTACCTTTGAAGTTGTGCTTAGTTAAGACACATAGAGGCTTCTGCTGACTCTTCCCATGCTTAGAATTTTCATTGGCCAGTTCTTCCTTTCTCAAGATTTGACCACATGGAGAGTCAGCGCTTGTTTACGGACCCCACTTTTGTCACACCTTTGAATTTGTGTTGATGAGGCATGTGGAGGCTTTTGTTGTCACTTATACTTTTCAATGGCCGGTACAAATTTCTCATGTCTTAGAAACATGGAGAGCTTGCACTCGTTTGGGGATCTTTATTTTAAGCATCAAACCAAAAGGACACCAAAGAGACATGTGGAGGCTTCCGCTGGCCCTTGTTATACTTAGCCGATTCGGGCCTCGAGTGAACAAATTATATGCACTGAGATCCACATTGGGTTTAAGGGCATCCTTAGGGTCTCTGATTTTGTCACACCTTTTAAAGGTGCATTGAGATGACATGTGGCATCTTCCATGGTTCTTTTTTATTTCCCTTTCACTATTTGGAATTGCATCGAGCTCACAAGTGGCGCCTTCTGCAAGTCCATTGCTTTGCTTCAAGTTGAATCGTTCTAGGCTTTATTTTGACTTACCGAGTTAGGTTTCTTTGTTTTTTCAACTGTCTACTTCCCTAAGATCCCTCGAAATGTGAAGTCTGAAAACTTCAAGCCTTTCTCCATTTTTCCACTTGAGCTTTTGTCTCCTTTAACATTTTTTGGCCACTCCTTTGCCAACCTTGCTTCTCCATTATCGATCCTTCCTTTAACCTGATTGTTAGATTTGAAATGCGGGCATGCATGAGTGAACGGACCCTTCAATTTTCTCCTATGCAAGGTCGTGTTTGATCAATTTTTCCTGAGGGGAAAATTTTGATAACACTAACTCATTTCAATCTTGAAAAAATATGGGATATTACAACTTTCCTTAATATGTAAAATATTACAAAATTCCACTCAAGGTGGGAATAATAATATGATCAATAGAATATAGATATTTTCAACAAACAAAAACAAGTGTTCTTTCATGTCTTCTCCCAACTTGTAGCTTCAATCTTGCAATCTTCAATCTTTCAAAAGATAGGATCACAATACAAAGGAAGGGGAAATAGGCAATTCTCACCACCCAACCTTTAATCTAGTAAGAGGAGAATCCATCCCTATTTTGGCCCCTAAGCCCCACGAAAGGAACAATGAGGGATATTGAGCAACATTTGACAATTTTTTAAACAAACATGGCTTCAATAAAAAGATACATTCCAAAACATTCAACACAACTTAAATGGACACACTAAAAAATTTTACAACTTTATTCAACAAAATAATAGGCTTGAGATCAAACCAAAAAGGATCAAGGTCTATGGGAACTACCTCCTTTTTCCTCCCAAGTGAAGTGTGAGCTTCACCGAAAGCCTTCATGTGCAGAATACATCAACAAAACAAACTTATCTTTCCCTTGCAAGTATGCAACAAAATGACCATGTATTTCCTTTTCACTACCCATAGGTGAAACTCTCAATCACACTCCCTCCAAAATGCATGCCTCACATCTCCCTTTTCTCTCCCCAATGGTCCCATAAATCCATCTCCACACACCCAACTTAAGGAAACTACCGAACCACACAATAAAAACCACATTCACAACACTCATACAACTTAACAAGAACAATTTTTATCAACACAAAATATAATAAGAAAAACAAAAAAGGTGGAGAGCCTACCTATCCGTCAATTTTCCAAGACACATTCAATCCATAAGTTTTTACACCTTCAAGCCAAGCAAAATTGAAAAGCGACTCCAACAAGCTCGAAAATCCAAAAGTGAAAGAGAATGAAAATGAAAAAGTAACCCCAATTCCATCAAATTCCATCAATAAATAGAAATGGTACGTGAGGATGATGAGGTGGCTCCATGTAGGATGCCACTTCATCATTCCTCCATTCCAACACACAAGTCAAAACACCATGCCAAAGACAATGAATATGTAAGACTATGACAATGCAAAAGACACTCAAACTTGCACACCATGCTTATCAAGGACAAATTATTTTTTATTAGATTAGGTAAAAAGCATATTTTGAAGGGATTAGGAACCATGAACAAATAAAAGATAAGATTCAAGGCCTAAAAGAGAGACATCAGCGAACAAGACCAACGGACCTAAAAAGAAAACAACTAGATAAACCAAAATCCATAAACAAGAAAGCAACAAAAGGAAGGAGGGAACCGCAAGGTAAGATGGTAAAGACCACTTGACCCAAAAACCAAGGAACAAAACTACCTTATTATTTCCCTTTATGATATCTAAGGCTCATCCTGAGAGGATAATTTCCATATTTTCCTTTCTTTTTGCAAGTCACCATATTCCAACCCTCTCCCCTATTAGGATCAAAATTATCATCTGAGAGGATAGGAATACTAATTTCAATCTTTTTACTTGGAAAACATAATTAAACAGGGGGGAGAAAAGGAGCCACCCCCATATTTACAGCTTGTTGATCATTATCAAGTAAAAGAGACACGGTCCTACCCATCTTCTTCACATTATTTTCCATTATCTTTTCCTTCTCCTCTACCTAATTCCAGGTGTGACTGTTTGGAAAATTTGAGCGAACCTTGTCCTCATCAACATAAACTATCAAATTTTATAGGCTAAAATCCTTCCACCATGATATCCACCCTTTAATCTACTTTTTGACAAAGTGGCAATCAGAGGCGAGATGACCAATGGAAAAACAGGTTCTACAGCTAAAGGGGAGACCTTCATAATCCATATTTTGAGTCCATATTAAGTCTCTGACTTTGAGCTCCATGGTGGTTGGGAAATCAGCCGTCATATCCATATCCAACAAAATAGGGACATCTATGGTACGATAAAAAATTCATTCCTAGGGTCAACATTGAGAAATTTACCCAAAACATACCCTATGGATCTAAAGCACTCCTCACACATGAAGTGTAAGGATAAATAATACAGCCTTATCCACATAGGTATGATGGTAAATATTTCAAAAAATGGGTAAAATTTGGGAAACTACGGCTTCATAAGGAGATGGTGTAACTAAAAATCCCATATTTTTCCAAAAATCATGTCCTTGTCAGAGGAACTATCAAACCCTACAATGAAAATCTGACAAACTAAGGGGTAGATGTTGAATTTACCATCTATAATGGGCCTCCATCATTCATATATCCATTTGTGAAGGGCTAGAAGGCCAGGACATCTACTAATGAATCTGTAAATCAGGCCTTAGTTTTGGTAGAAATCCAAAGATTCAGAGAACTCCTCACTAAAGGATACCACAGGTGTTGATTTGGCATAAGCCATGGGTTTGGCAGGCTCTCTACCACTAGATATAGATGCCTCTAGAAAATAAGAGGGCTTATCCTTATTCTAGTTCTGCATCTTGGCACCCCTGAAATGTCCTTGACCATCACTTCCACACTCCCTAAAATCACCAAAAGTCTATTGAAGAGGGGAAACAAATGATCCTCCACCAATTGTAGCAGATAACTTGTCATAGGGAGGGACAAAAGAAGTTTTATGAGAACCTCCTAAGACACTGCCACAGTGCTTAGTCCCTCCGTCGCCATAAAATTGACTAATGAAATCCAAATCATTGCCCCTATCTTGATCCTTGGCACCAGAACAGAGGCCCTTATCACCGCCGCCACTAAGATCATGGGGAGAGCGACAAAGACTTCCAACAGGAATAGGGGAACCTCCACTACAACCATCACCATGAAAAATCCCGTTAATGGGGTGAGGATTCAAAGCAGAGACCAAAAACAATCCAAGTTTTCACCCACCGCTCTAGTTAGATTCGCTTCCTCCATGCGAGTAGAAATGATTAGGTTTACTACCTTCATATAGGGAGATTCTACATTAAATAGTAAAGTGTAATTATTTTCACCCTTTTCTACTCCAAAATGGATAAATAAGTCTAAAATTAATTCCCCATACCATATGTATGGTTGTTAGGTGAATTTAATAGGCATGTGATAAAGTTAGCTTGTCCCACAAGTCTCCAAAAAATCCTCCCAAGTCAAAATACAATTTTAAAGTTGGGGAAGGGTACATAACACAAAAACCAACACAAATCTATCATACAACCTCAAGATTTCAAGGAGCATCTACCCTCATAACTATCTGATTGTCACATCCTTATTTTAGTTAACAAAATAAGTTCAAGTAGCTAATTAAGACATAATAACAATTGTTAATAAAGTGACAATAATTTCCAATAATTAAATACATGTACACAAATAAAATACACAAAAAAATTTAAAATAAAAGGGAAAAATTTAACCCCATGGCCACACATGTGAGGTCACCCCCATGGGAAACCTGCTAACTAGGCATGCAACAACAACACACCATAACATTACACAAGTTGTCAAATGTTTTCCATGTTGCACAACACCCAACATACTTTCGTAGTTTTTCCCCTATCCCCTTTCGATGTATGTGATAAAAGGTCTTGCAACACAAACAAAGTACCTCTTTGGCGTTACGGCTGTATTAACAACTTTGAGACAAATATACATATAAAAATCAATACTCATTATCAAAAATTAAGTAATTTTATCATCTATCAACATATAAAATAATGTTATTCTAACATCGATGAGATTATATTTCTACTTAGAACATCCAGAGTATAACGTGTCAGTATAGAATAGAAATAGACCAATTCAACATATATCAAACTATCTACCAATGTCATCTAGTGTAACATAATCATAATGTGAATCACAACATGTCAATAGTCTAGATACCCGCATAGTCTATCATCTACTAATCAATGTATCAAAATAAAAATGTTTAAGTATTAGTCCAAAAGTAGTAACAACATAATGAGAATAGTGTCAAAGAGGAGTGGTCACTACAGAATATACATTGTGAATATTCCATTTTGGTTGAAACTATAAGCCATGTAAACACACACACACACATTTTTATTTTATTCCATTTAAAAAAAGTGATTCAATCCATATAAATATATTATTATATATAATAATATAAGCCTATATTATTATTTATATATATAATAATATACATATATATGATATTATTCTTTATATTTTATTACTGGCATATTATTTTCGTTCGGACGGAGCCTCAAATTCATAGTGCAAGGGTTTTGTTATGGCCGTGGCCATTTGGAATTGGAAGATTTTATATAAATTGGGGTTTATATTTTAATAAGTATGTGGGGTGGGAGGCGCTCGACGTCCCACTTAATTTTTTTTTGTTTTTGCAAAACCATGTGCCTTTGCCCTGTACGACAGCCATAAAACAAAGATAGTTTTATTTATCTCTTGTTTATTAAATATATAGTTTTACCCTATGCGGGACTACTTGGTTAAATTCTTAGTTATTTAAAAATATATTAACTATTATATATATATATATATATATATATATATATATATATATAACTATTTTCTATATAATATAATTAAATATTTTAATATGTTAATTTCTTATTATTATTTATATGAATATTTGTAATAAAATAAATATTATATTTAATATTTGTACTATTGTATTTGAATAATTATTTGTATACATACATATATACACACACACACACATGTGTATGTGTGTGTGTGTAATACTACAAGGTTCTTTTGATTTGATTTAAAATTCCAAATACAAATTTAGATAGATTTCTTTGATTCAACAGGAAAAACAATATATATATATATATATATATATATATTGTTTTTCCTGTTGAATCAAAGAAATCTATCTAAATTTGTATTTGGAATTTTTTAAATCAAATCAAAACAACCTTGTAGTAGAATATCACCAAATGTAAAGTTAGCAATGCCTTCCAGCTAGCTAAGTTGGATGGTGAGGAATTATAGCTTCTAGTCTATGGGATCCACCTCAAACATTGCTACTAGAAGGAGATTTCTCACCCTTTTGCACATTGTCATGGTTATTAGATTAGGTTTTATTTCCCTAACTGCTCTGGTTCAGGTTTCATTTCTCCAA
This sequence comes from Taxus chinensis, assembly GCA_019776745.2. Lineage (NCBI taxonomy): Eukaryota > Viridiplantae > Streptophyta > Pinopsida > Cupressales > Taxaceae > Taxus > Taxus chinensis. The sequence goes on along the minus strand of CM034155.1, from coordinate 157,370,033 downwards.
ATTTGTGTCATTATACAGTCTAATGTGCCTCCAGTTAAATGCACCAGGGCCTTCAGCCTTTACAACAAAGAGACCCACAGTTGCCTGAAATAGTTGCTAATCTCAAAATAGAACAAATGTAGAGCAAATAAAATTGATTCTTGAGGGGATCCATTCCCAGACCACCGGGGAAGGTTGAAGGTCACCAGGTGCAAGCGTCAGATCCAAGCTTCAAGAACAGGACCAGTATCAGGCCACCACCCATAACTCCATGCCTAATGGATACAATAAGGCAATTGATCCGTTCACCTAGCAGGTAGGTGATCCTGTGAATCGCCAAACTGTTATCCCAATTTCACCTCAGGAACAATTGGTCAAACATGCCCCCGCATAGAAGAATATCTAAGGGGTGGTCTAATCATGCAAGCTCACATTCTAGATCCAACAACCAAAGGGCAGGCGAGACTCGACCATGGAAGAGGGCCAAATACGAGGCCGAGTGGCACAAAGGAATCTATAGACTCAACAAGAAAATCAAAGAAAGACTTGAATTTTTTAGACTTCACCCACGAGTCGACTCAGAGTTGAGAAACATGGTCAGCGAAAGGTGTCATGTGTCATCTCGGTGTAATTCCAAAAGGTGAAGCGAAATAGAGACTGCAAACGAGTGCCAATCCTCCAAGTGTCATCTTGGTACATCTCCAAAAGCAAAACCTAGAGGTAGTCCCTAAGTGAGCACGAAGCTTCCACATGCCCCAAGGTCTAAAAGGTTACACCGAAAATTGAAAATTCTTCACAAGGATGGACCCTATGGAAGCCTCCACATGCTTCATCGGTGCAACACCAAGGTCGGGTCTAAAGAGCGGTCCTCAAACGAGTGTCGGCTTGCCATGTCGTCGGGGTAAAATTCATAAACAGAGTCAGCTATTGGAAATTCTTGGGTTAGGAAGAATCCTCCACATGTTCGATATGCACACTTCCAAAGGTCAGGTCCAAATAGGGTCTCCAAATGTGTGTGGGATCTCCATGTGCCTAAGTTCTAACTGAAGTCAAATCAGTAGCGGACCCAAATCAGCTAAGTAAGGTAGAGCTAATGGAAGGTTCTGTGTGTCACCTCGGTGCAAAAAAATTAAGGCGCAACCCAAAGAGAGACCCTGAACAAGCGCCAACCCTCCAGATGTCTCTAGGTCTGAAAGGTAGAGCCAAATGTTAAAAATTAGAAGGCATGGGCCAGCAGAAGCCTTCACATGCCTCAACGATGCAACTTTAAAGGTTAAAATCTAGAGGTGGTTCCCAAACAAGCAAGATCCCTCCACGCATCCAAGGTCCCACAGTGTCGTCCCTAAAAGGACAGGATTAGATAGAATTGGCTGGTGAAAGGAGATAGAGCTGCGGATGCCTCCATGCATCATCCTGGCACAACTTTAAGGGTAGAGTCCAAGCAGGGTCTCCAAACATGCACTAGATCACCATGTGCGTCATCTGTGCAACTTCAAAGGTAAAATCAAGGGGTAGTTTCCAAATGAGCACAAATCCTCCATGTGTCTCAGGTTAGGCACATTGCCTCCACCATCAAAAAAGACTCAGACAGAGCATTAAGGGAGAAGAGCGGCTCGTAGATGATGCCACTTATAGATCCGGTGTAACTTCAAGAATGTAGAGGAGGGGACAAAACCTTCAGAAGTGTGGGGGCCACCATGTTAATATGCATGAATAGACTCTAAATCCAAAGCATGTTTAGGTGGACATATAATTTGACCAGGAAACTTGGGATCGAGAAGGAGGGGGTGTTTTAAATAGCTCTCAACGCCTGCTCCCCACCTTTCACCATTAATGTTTCGACCCAACATTTTTAAGGCCATCAAGTTCCCACCCTACCACCATGATGAAGAATGGGCCTCCTTTCTTTCCTAGCAAGGAATGGTGATGGGGGTATGAGTGTTGCAACGAGACTCATCATTATGGCAGGGGAATTCAATGCCCCTTAAGGGGTGGATGGAAAAGGGGTTCGAGTTTTCCCTCCTTTCTCTCTCATTCTCTCTATATATTATAAGGAGGTGCATCTTCCAAAAGGTTTCTCATTCTTGTTTTACGCCCTCACTTTCCTCTTCCCTGCAAGTAAATTTGTGGAGTTTCAAACCCCTCTGTCCAAATTGTAATGCAATTTATGCCTCTTGGATACTGTAATGCACTATATTAGTTCTTGGAGCAATAGAATAATTCCATGGATGATTTCAACCCTCTCTTATGTTTAATTTCTCCTTCCTGATCCCTCATTGCAAGTTAGGTCATTTGTACATGGATATTGTGTCCAATTTTAATGGTTTTTGTTTAAAAGCAATGCAAATGTTCAGCATTCCTTTGGTGCATCACCTCTGTTAGATTAGGTCTCATTTCTTACATCTCCTTAACCTTGTCTCCTTAGAAAAATTAGATTAGAATTCATAATTGACCCTCTACAATACGAACATGTGCACCTAAACACAGAAATAGGAGCCGACCTTAATCTAGAGAGCTTCCCTGATTCACAAAGTCCCAAACTTTTGGGAAAGCTCCATGTTATGCAATCACACCGGATGCCCCACTCAAATCTGAGGTATTTTGGGGGTGATGTGATTCTACACTAACAATAACAACATACAAAAAACACAAGTTTCCAAGGTGACCTATTACAAATACCCAAATTCCTTAATTGTTGATCTCCTATCCCCTTTTTTATTGTGTGACAATTTCCTGCAAAATTAAAACAATACCTCTCTAGTCTCATGGCCATACCAGTGATGTCAAATCAATAAAACACACGTATACATATCAATTCACATCATCAAATAACATAACTAAATCATCACTAAAATCAAGCAATTCACCAATTGTTTACAATTTCAATATATTTCAATTCTATCATTTCATCAATCAACCATAAGGTCACAATACTAGCTAGGTCTTCTAAAAAAATCTATCAAAATCTAATATGTCGGTGCATATAGAAGGTAGCAACTCTAGATCATCATCAATACTGTAATGTCAATCCATGCACATAATTCATTCTATGAGTCACCACATACCCATAGTAAAAATATCTATAATGTTTAAGAAAATACTAATAAAATATAGTAATGTCTGTCTATCAACGTCTACCAATAAAAAAATATAACAAAATCTAGGTCTCCAATCCAACACAGGAAAAAATCCTAGTAAGATCAAATTTAAAGGGGAGTGGGCACTACACCTTGTTCTTAATTTATTACAAATTAAAAACATCCTCATATACGAAATAAATAATGATTGTTTGTTACATGAAAAATCAATACGAACACACATTACTTTTCTCAGTTGAACATGTAATTACAAAATTGTGCAGGGTTAAATGTTTTGCAAGGTAAAAGACAAACATGAAACATAATTAGCATGTATAGTGAAATTTAGAATATTATTAAAAAAACTAAGATATCCACAATAGTAGTTATTTGTGTATTGAAAAATTGTCATATATTAACTCCAAACCATGATCTTTAATTTTGTTATGACACATTTATTGTTGTCAGGCACCCAGATATGATTTATTACAAATATTTCATTGCAAATTAATTGTAGATTCTTACTAATTAACCACAAAACTATAAGAAACACCTTGGTTTAAATTCTAATTTGGGAAATTCAAAAAATAGACACAAATGGAAGGGAAATTTAAAAGGGAATTATGATGGGGGTAATATACAAGTAGAATTGACCTAAAGTTAATTTTTTATGCGACAAGGAAAATTGCCACTGTTATCCCAATTTCCACCCCCAGGAAAAATGGAAGGGTTGGCCCAGTGTTGTAGACTCACAGTCAATCCCATCACCGAGTCCAAAAGCGAGAAGAGAAAAGGAACCACAAAGGGTGCCACATGTCTCATCGATGCAACCCCAAGGGTAGAGTCCAAAATAGAGTCCCCAATAAGCACCAAATTGCCATGTGGCCAAGAGTCAAAATGGGGGAGAGATGGCCATTGAATCAAAAAAATAGAGTAGAGCCTATAGAATCCTCCACGCATCTAATCGGTTCTCCTTCAAAAGAAAAATTCCGGGGTAGGTCTCAAACATGCACCGACCTACCATGTGGTTAGACACAGAAAATGGTCTCATCGGCCATTGAAAATTCACAAATCTACATGAGGAACTACATCTCCCAACGGTGCAACATTAAGGGCACAACCCAAAAGGTAGGACCCAAACATTCGTGAGCCCCCCATGTGTCTTGAATTAGACATATGGCCTTGCCAAACACAAAGGTCTAAGTTAAACACGATGAAATGGAGGAGAAACTCGTGGATGATGCCACATGTTCCTCTGTCACAATTTAGGGAGATGGCTACAAGGGTCCAACCCATAAGGGGTTTTTTGGCGGGCCCCTTTAACTCACCAAAAGGACGAGGTAGGAAATATTCATTTGAGACCTAAATCAGCTAAGCATAAGGTGAGGTAGTGGAAGGCCCCATGTGTCTCTTCGGCACTCTTTCAAGGGGGGATCCAAAAGTGGTTCCCAAATGAGTGCCAACTTACCACGTGGTCAGAGTCGAGAGGGGAAAAAGTTGGTCATTGAAAATTCCAAGGCCAGAGAGCGGATCCATGCATGAGTTCGATGCTCTTTTAAGGGGCAGATCTAATAGTGGTTCCCAGACATGCACCAACTCTCCACATGTCTCGGCTCAGGCATAATGTCTCTGCCAATGAGGTGGCTTAGGAAAATAACAAAAGGGACAAAATCGTCCCATAGACGATGCCACATGCCTTGATGGAACTAATTTAAGAGTGTATAGGAGGGGGAAAAACCTCAATACACGCAGTGCCACCACGTGGATATGCACGAACAAACTCTAGACCTGAAGTACCTTTAGGCAGCCATATCTCTCAACCAGAAGCTCAGAATCGAGTTGAAGGGGATGTTTTGGAGAGCCCTCGGAATGTGATACCTACCTACTACCATTAGTAACCCAGTCTACCATTTTCGAGGCTGTCAAGTATCCAACCTGCCACTATGATGAAGAATGGGTTTCCTTTCTTTCCCAACAAGGAAAAATGACGGGGGCATGGGTGTTACAATGAGAATCATCATTATGGCAAGGGAATTCAATGCTCCTTTAGGGGCCGTTGGAATGGATTCAAATTTTCCCTCCTTTCTCTCTCATTCTTCATATATATTATACAGGAGGGGCATTTTTCTAAAGGTTGGAAATTCTTTCTTTGTGCCCTCCCTTTTTCTCTACTCTATAGGTGAATTTGTGGAGCCTCGAACCCCTCCATCAAAATTGTAATGCAATTTCTACCTCTTGGCTACTGCAATGCACTATATCAATTTTTGTAGCAATAGAATAAGTCTGTGGATGATTTCAACCCTCTCTTATGTTTAATTTCTTATTCGTGATCCTTCATTGCAAGCTTGGTCATCTGTGCATGGATATTTTGTCCAATTATAGTGGTTTTTGTTTAAAGGTAACAAAAATGTTTAGCATTCCTTTGGTGCATCACCTCTTTTAGATTAGGTTTTATTTCATGTATTTCCTCAACCTTGTCCCCTTGGAAAATTAGAGTATGATTTAGAATAGACCCTCTGCAATATGAACGTGTGCACTTGAATAGAGGAATAGGATTCTATCCTTCATCTGGATTATCTTCTTTCGAATCAAAAAGTCCCACACTTTGAGAGATAGCTACTATGTTATGCAGTCATACTGAGAGTCTGAACCCATCAAGTTACAGACATCTCATGGGTGCTGTGATTCCACATCTAATTGTATTTGCTCATGCTCGGTAGGTACAAGAAGTCTTAATTTTTATCACAGCAAGATTGATGTGCACTTGTTTTGAGTTGCCGCCTTTTAAGGAGATCTGAAATTTCACAAATCTGGTGACTCTAAAAGAGGTAGAATCCATTGGTTCTCAACAGTCCCAAGCTTGTCAAGTTCATGAGAAGAATACAAATAAGGTCAACAACCAGAAAGGAGGGGTTATTTTTTCTATCTACATTTATCCCCAAATATAACAAGAGATAGGAAGAAGTAGCCCAAAGGTCTCACATCTCCACCAAGAAGGACGTATTGTCAACACCTCCACCTATTAGGCCCTTCATTCAATGGAATAGAGTCCTATGACCAATCAGGATGGCGCATCCCAATCCCTATGTCAACTTCACTGGACAGCATCCTGCTGGATCTCAACACACATAAATCTAGTTCCAGCTGCAGCACTAAATAGCATTCCATATTTTACAAGAGAGAACATAGACGACTCTAATTGACCACATCTTGGATATTACAAATGTCTCTGCAATTCATGAGATCATTGAAATGGATGTTGCGGTCAAGTTGTTGGCTTCATATTTTAAGGGTAAAACTTTACAGTGGTTCAAGAGTCTAACCATGATGATCCATTAAGAATTGGGAACATTTATGGACATGGCTTTACACAATCAATTTGGAGAGAAGGGAGATGATTTATCCTTGTTGGGACAAATTGAAAACAATTAAGAGGGATACCATATTGACCAGTTAACTGATTTCAACTTCAGATTCTAGCATATCGTGGGATAGGATTCTGGTAGCTGTGAGACCAACAACTGAAGGTGTCTTTTCTATACTTCCTTAAAGCTTCAAATTCTTATATTTCCATGATGATTTAGTCCATGGAGAGGTAGAAATCTAACTTGCATCCTATAATATTGCCATTAGAGCCAAAAATTGCTTAATTTAGGTTGGTCAACTCTGTACCTAGGCCACCTATGCCTCTATATCCAGAACAAGGAGCTCCAAGCACTAGTCAAACACCCACATTAGCTCCCATCCCTTCTCTAAGGAATCAGAGCTCAACTGAACCTTCTCACCTCATCTTCTATCTCCTCAAATGAGCTCCAAGAAGTCATGAAAGCAACTGCAAAACATGGGTAATGAGTTAGTGACACATAAGATGACAACAAGCACAAAATTTCAGATCATATTAGCTTCAAACTCAACCCAAAAAACCTCCATATCAGCCTAATAGGCCACCCATCCAAGCTGCAAGTCAGAATCAAGGAAGACCTCTTGCCAATAAACCATTCCAGCATTACAACCCTAATGTAGCATCCACATCTAGAGCCTTGGTACCAGTGCAAAATAACATGGCTCAGGAGTATGATTGGTGTTTCCCATGCAATCAGCCCTATAACCAGTCAATGTGTTTCAACGATACTTTGAATCAAGCTCTTATGGTGACAACAATTGGTCTGGAACAAGAGATAGGACTAGGAAGGGAATCAACAACAGGAAGTAACCTAGAAAGAGGCACCTTCAAATGAGACCACGCTTGTCAATTGGAAAGATGAAGATTTCTATGGTATGAATCAGGCACCTCATCATAGCGTAGCAGTAAATACATGGTCCAAGAAGAGGAATATTGGAGAAGGGTAACCCTCCAATTCAAATGGTCCACAATGCTGCTATTACCTCCACAAGGTGCTGAGTAACCAAAGTGCAGCCCCCAATATGCAAGAGTCAGCCCAACCCACCTTCTAAACTGAGCTCAAGTGTTGGGTTGCAACGACCCATGCACAAGAGAAGAATGTGAAAGGCAAGGAGTCAGAAAAAAGGATAGCTCATCCCCAATACACATCATTGAACAGATGAAGGAAATAAATGTAAACATTTTGATGTGGGAGTTATTGGCTATCCCAGGACAGAGACACCTGTTGTAAGCTTCTATGGCCAATTGGTTAGCCTCAAATCAGCCACCCAATCAACAAGAAAATGTGTTTACCAATATGGCTCAGAAAGAAGTAAATCATATAGATCACAAAGCTAAGAATCTGAAGCTTCCCTGTTCTATATTTCATTGATCATTAGGGACAAATTGGTACATAATTACACGATCGATTTGGGAGCAAGTAGCTCAGTCATGCCGAAACAAATAGTGGATCAGTTGGGCCTTTAATATGAAGTCATCTCCAAAGGGGTGGTGCAATTCGATAGGACATCAATAACAACAGTTGGAGTCATCAAGGATTTGACCCACACATTGCATGCATGCCCAACCGTGAGCATATTTCAAGACATATCAGCCATAGACTTATCACCACTCTTTGCACTATGCTTGTCAAGAGACTTCACAGCTAAAATTAGAGGATATTTATCAGCTGACTGGTCACACATGAGTTTTAGAACAAGGTATGGAGCTAAGGCTATAATCAGATCTGAGACAATTGTAAATTTCCACATTGATCCGCATGTACCTAGCCCAAACAATACAAATTGTTTAGCTTTTAATCAAGAAGATCTCCCAAGCACTTATGAGGTAGATACCAAGGTTGGATGCATTTCAAACTTTACTCTTAATTAATGGGCAACCAAGAGGCATGTTTTTTACCCTTACAAAGAAATGGAAGAATCCGAGCTAGGAGTCTATTGTTTGCATGAAGAGAATCATCCTCTCCCTAGCATTACTGATCCATGCCGCAAGGATGATAACAAAGTATGGTGGTTATTCTTCGAAGGATCAAGGAGTAGACAAGGTGCAAGAGGAGTCATGATCATTTCACCTCAGGGTACATAATATTACTCAACCTTCCGTTTCCAGTTTGCTTGCTTGAACAACACAACTGAGTATGAAGCCTTGATTCATGGATTGCATTGGGAAAGAAATAGAGGCATTAAGAATTTACAATCCTTTAGGGATAGTAAGTTAATTGTGAACCAATTTAGAGGAAAAAATTCTACAAAGAATGATCTGTTAAAAAACTACAAGAATCAAGTATGGGATCTTTTTGAATATTTTGAAGCATTTGGCATCAATTCCATCATAATTAATAAGAATGAAGCAATAGAAAAATTGACAACCATCGAGGTGACATTTTATGTTGTAGAGAGTATCAAGTGTGAGAAACCTGAGCCTCATATTAGAGTGGTTATAAGACTAGCTATCCCCGATAACAAGAAAAGTTGGCAAGTCTTTGAGAATGATAAGCAAATTGTAAATTTTTTACAATAAGAAGTTGAGTTCTCCACTAGAAACCAAGAAAAATTGGAACATTGGTATGGTGACCAAGTGGTGTAGTTGAAGATCAACAAATTACCAAAAGATATTGTGACTTTGGATTCAATCTTCAACCCAAATGATCAATTCTGGAAGGAAAAGGAAAATATTCAGGTAAAGGGTGAAGATTCAGAGCCCATTTCAATAGATGAAGGCAAAACATTGGAAATTTACAAGGTATGTACCCAACAAGAAAAATATGAGTTTGTTTAACTTTATCAAGAATTCCTAGATGTCTTTTCTTGGACTTACAAGGATTTAAGAGGTTTCAACCCAAAGTTGGCACTTTACACTATTGAGCTGGATTCGGGATCTAAACCTCTTAGACAGAAGCAAAGGGAAATAAATCCCTACATTGAACCTCTCCTGAAGAAAGAGTTGAACAATATTATTGAAGCTAACATCATCTTCCCTATCAAACATTCAAGTTGGGTTGCAAATTTACTACCAGTGAGGAAAATAAATGGAGAAATTAGACTATGTGTGGACTTTCCTGATCTGAAAAGAGCATCACTCAAGGATCATTACCCACCTCCATCAATGGAACAGAGCTTGTAGGTTGTAGTTGGCTCTGAAAGGTTTTCATTGCTAGATGGATACTCAGGCTATAATTAGATAATGGCTAAAGAGGAAGACCAAGACAAGACAACATCCACCACAAAATGGGGCATGTATGCTAACAAAAAGATTCCATTTGGATTGTCTAATGCAATAGAAACCTTCTAGTGAGCTATGGATATGGAATTCAAGGGCTTAATCGATAAGATGGTGCTGGTATATCTAGATGATATCACTGTCCTCTCAAAGAATGCAACAAGCCACCTCTTTCACCTCAGGAAAGTATTTCAAAGGTGTAGAAAATTTAGAGTGTCATTGAATCCAAAGAAATGTGTATTTTTGGCACACGAAGGAAATTTTTTGGGCCACATTGTCTCAAGAGAAGGGTTAACAATTGACCCTAAAAGATTTGAAGCCATTAGAAAACTTCAACTACCACATCACAAGAAATCCCTCCAAAGCTTCTTAGGAGGATAAAATTTTTCCACATATTTGTACCTGATTTTTCCACTCTTGTAAAGCCCTTAACAATGATGCTAAAGAAGAGTCTTGCATTTAAATGGATAGAAGAAGGAAAAGATATTTTTGAGGTTATCAAACATGCAATATCACAATCTCCAACTGTTATCAACCCAGACTTCTCAAAGGAATTCATGTTGTATGATTTTTGAGGATCAAGCACTGAATAGAAAGGGATCAGAACAGCCCATAACATTATTCAGTAAAAGCTTGGAAGATTAGGAAGTAAAGTATTCTTTTATTAAAAATCATATCCTCGATGTCATTAGGAGTTTTAAGAAGTTCAGACACTTGGTCTCGAACAATAAGATTCAATTTCTAGTGTCTCATGTTGGTGTCAAGGATTTTCTACTAAACAAGGATCCGAATGAGAAAATATTAGGTTTGATCACTTGTGTAATGGAGTATGATATTGAAATCAAAGTGACCAATCTAGTTTGTGGAAAAGGTTTGTGTGAGTAGCTCACTTCCAAGGAACAAACTGAGTCAGTAGATGAAGAAGAGGTTATCCTATTAACGCAAAATGAGCTAGAACATAGAGCTAACAATGCACCCATTCCATGTTGGACTCAAAATTTGGTGCATTATCTCCAAACAAGTTTGTACCCTCCAAAAATGAGAAGAGAAAAAATAATGTACTTTAGATTACAAGCCATCCCGTATGTGCTTGTTGATGGTGTTTTGTTCAAGAGGGACATCAATGGCATCCTATTAAGGTGCATTGGCACAGTCCAAATTGAGAAGGTGTTACATGAGTTCCAGATGGAGAAGAAGGAGGCTACTTTGCTCCACAAGTAACAACACTCAAAATTATGAGGGTTGGTTACTATTGGCCTACGGTGTTTAGTGATTACTACTCATGGATCAAGAAATGCAAAAAGTGTGCATTCTTAATAGGGAAAGCAAGATTATCAGCCTTACCCCTAATTCTAATTTCGGTGGATCAGCCATTCATGCAATGGGGATTAGAATTCACTGGAGTAATCAACTCAAACTCAAGTCAGGGACACAAGTGGATACTCATAGCGACTGAGTATTTCACCAAGTGGACTGAAGTGATGACACTTAAGGAGGAAAATGAATCTAACATTTTGGACTTCTATGAAGGGATAGTCACGAGGCTTGGTGCCCCTACTACTATTATATCAGACAATGCATTGGCATTCCTTAGCATAAAAATTAATGAATGGGCTATCAATAATGGTGTATATCTTAGCACCTCTTCAAACTATTACCTTCAAGTTAAAGGCCAAGAAAAGTCCACAAACTAGAACTTGCTAAGAATCTTCAGAAGGAATCTTGATGAGAATTAAAGAACTTGGCACACAAAACTCAAGTCAGCTCTTTAGGCAGATAGAGTCACCTCCAAAAGGTCTACAAGAACATCTCCATTCAAGCTTGTATATGGAAAGGAAGCATTTATGCCCATATCACTTGAGTTGCTAGTATTAGAACTCAGGAGACAACTGGAACTAGCTGAGTTTGAGCTTATATAGATCAGGTATGCAGAGATGATGAATTTAGAGGAGGTAAGAGAACATGCAGTGAAAACCATGGAGATGGATCAAGCATTGATTAAGAAGAGCTTTAACAAGAAAACTAAAGCCAGGACATTCCAAGAAGAGGACTTAGTTTTGAAGTGGGATGCAAATAGAACAAAACTAGGAAAACATTCCAAGTTTGATGCCATATGGAGTGGTCCATACATGATCACTGAATTCAAAGGTAGCAATGCCTTCTATCTGGAAAGTTGTATGGTGAATAATTATAGATTCTAGTCAATGGGATATATCTCAAATGTTGCTACTAGAAGGAGAGTTATCACCCTTGTACATATTAGTCTAGGATTTCCAATTCCTCCAAGTGCTTGTGCACATTGTTGTTATTAGCATAGATTTTATTTCCCTAAGTTCTCTAGCACAGGTTTTGTTGCTCCAGGTTTGTGTCATTGTATAGTTTGATGTGCCTCCAGGTGAATGTGTCAAGCCCTTCAACATTTATAGAAGGGAAAACCATATTTTCGTGTAACATTTTCCAATTCCAAAATAAAACAAATATTGAGAAACTAAAATCAAGTTTCGAGGGAGTCCATTTTCAGGAAAAGGTGAAATCCCCAGGACAAGACAATTTTCTACTCTCATAACCTCATTTTCAAACCTTTTTATTATGAAATTGAGAGTGCAAATAGTGGGGTAGGTCCACGGTCACCAAGTACAAGCGTCAGATTCAAGTTTCAGGAATAGGATCAGTATCAGGCTACCGCCCATGACTCCATGCCCAATGGATACAACAAGGTAGCTGATCTATTCACCAAGTAGGTAGGTGATCCCGTGGGGTACCAAACTGTTATCCCAATTCCCCCCAAGGAAAAATTGGTCGAACATGATATTACACAGGAAAAATGGAAGGGTTGGCCTAGTCACGTTGACTCACATTTGATCCCATCACCGAGTCTAGAAATGAGCAAAGCAAAGGAACCGCGGAGGGTACCACGTGTCTCATCGACACAACCCCAAGGGTAGAGTCCAAAATAAGGTCCCCAATGAGTTCTAGATCACCACATGGCTAGGAGTCAAAATGGGGGCAGAGACGCCCGTTAAATTGACCAAATAGAGTAGACCTTGCAAAATCTTTCATGCATCCAATCAACACTCCTTTAAAAGTAAAATTCTGGGGCAGGTGTTAAACATGCACCGACCCACCACATGTTTAGAATCAGAAAATGGTCTCATCAGCTATTGAAAATCCAAAAATCCATGGGAGGTGCTACATGTCCCAACAGCGTGACCCAAAAGGTAGGACCCAAACATGTGCGAGCCCCCCAAATTTCCTGAGTTAGACATATGGCCCCACCAAACACAAATGACTAAGTCAAACATGATAAAATGGAGGAGTGGCACACAAATGATGCCACATTTCCCTCTATCAAAATTTATGGAGCTGGCTACAAGGGTCCCACCCATAAGGGGTTTCTTTGGCGGGCCCCTTTAACACACCAAAAGGATGAGGCAGGTAGTATTCATTTGAGACCAAAATCGGTTAAGCATAAGGTGAGGCAGTAGAAGGCCCCACGTGTCTCTTTAGTGCTCTTTCAAGGGGGGATCCAAAATTGGTTCCCAAATGAGTGCCAACTTGCCACATGGTTAGAGTCAAGAGGGGACAGAGTCATCCGTTGAAAAGTACAAGGCTGAGGAGCAAAGCCACGTGTCAGTTCGACACTATTTCAAGGGGTGGATCTAAAAGTAGTTCCCAGACATGCACCATCTCTCCACGTGTCTCAGGTTAGGCATAGTGTCTCCCTTAACCAATGAGGGTTAGGCAACAAACAAAAGGGATAGATTTGGCCCGTAAACGATGCCACATGTCTCGATGACACTACTTTAATAGTGTAGAGGAGGGGGAAAAACCTCAAGACGTGCGGGCCCACCATGTGGATATGCACGAATAGACTCTAGACCTGAATTACCTTCAGGTAGCCATATCTCTTGACCAAAAGCTCAGAATTGAGTGGAAGGGGACATTTTGGAGAGTCCTTGGCACCTGCTACCCTCCTGTCACAATTCATAACTAGGTCCACCATTTTTGAGACTGTAAAGTCTCCCACCTACCGCTATGATGAAGAATTGGTTTTCTTTCTTGACTAACAAGGAACAATGATGGGGGCATGGGTGTTCGAGCGAGACTTACCATTGTGGCAGGGGAATCCAATGCTCCTTCTGGGGTGGTTCGAATGGATTCAAATTTTCCCTCCTTTCTCTCTCATTCTTCTTATATATTATACAGGAGGGACATTTTTCTAAAGGTTGGAAATTCTTGCTTTGTGCCCTCCCTTTTTCTCTTCTCTGCAGGTGAATTCGTGGAGCCTCAAACCCCTCCATCTAAATTGTAATGCAATTTCTACCTCATGGCTACTGTAATGCATTATATCAATTATTGGAGCAATAGAATAAGTATTTGGATGATTTCAACCCTCTCTTATGTTTAATTAATTCTTCTTGATCCCTCATTGCAAGTTTTGTCATTTGTGCATGGATGTTGTGTCTAATTTTAATGGTTTGTGTTTAAAGGCAACACAAATGTTCAACATTCCTTTGGTGCATCACCTCTGTTAGATTTGGTTTTATTTCTTGTATTTCCTCAACCCTTTCCCCTTGGTAAATTACAGTAGGATTTAGAATATACCCTCTACAATATGAACGTGTGCACCTAAACAGAGGAATAGGATCCAACCTTAATCTGGAGAGCTTCCCCGATTCACAAATTCCCACACTTTGGGAGAAGTTCTATGTTACACAATCACATTGAGAGTCTCAACCCATCCAGTTGCAGACATTCAAGGGTGCTATGATTTTGCATCAACAACTACTGTAGAGAAATTAGGTATTTATGTTTACTTTGGTTATTAACATGATAAAATCCGTGAGTAGGGCACTTGGAGAAGACCAATTTTAACTATCTTAGTGTGGCACTAAATTTAAGTTCAAAGCTTCATGAAAAATAATTAAGAGATACACATTTGAAACAATTATAAACATGGGAACAAAAATTTTAATCAAAGGTATTTACATCCAATGAAACAAAAGATGTGGGAATGTGGAGTATCTGTAATTGTGTTTAAGAATTACCAAATTCACTTATGAAAAAGCATGTCTTTCATAAGCAAAACCATGGTTCTTTTAAAATGAAATCATGAACTTCTTCAAATTTTACGGGGAATTTGTGGTTTCTTCTTTAGAAAAGAAACACTTTAGAGTTTTTGACCTCAACACATTGTATAAATGAAATATACCCAACTTACATAGATGATAATACATATTCCACTGACTTAAATTGGGTTATCACTAATCTTCTTAGCAATACACCTCAAAGTTATGGATTTAACACTTTTTGTCATGTCCAATATCGAAACCAGGTGTCTGGTTTTCTACAGCTTATTGGAAACATATCACTAAAATTGTGTGGTTATGTAATTTTTCCCCTCAGGAAAAATTAATCAAACATGACATTGCAAAGGAGAAAATTGAAGGGTCGATTTAGCCTTGTAAGATCACATTCAATCCCAAATCAAGTGGCAGGTGGGCTCGACAATGGAGGAGCAAGGTTGGTGAATAAGGCCAAACAACGTTAAAAGAGATTAGAAGCTCAATAGGAGAAAAGTAGAGAAAGGGCTCGAATTTTTCAGACTTCACATACGAGTCAACTCGGGGAAAAGCAATGGACTCGCAGGAAGGCACCATGTTTCAGCTCGGCGTAATTTCAAAAGACGTGCAACAAAACAGAGACCCTAATTGAGCATAGGCCCCCCATGTGGATCTGCGGCACAGAATAGGATTGCAGTACGATGTCAAGTGTCCAACTGTTAGCAGAGATCCTCCATGTGTCTCTTTAGGTGCATCTCTCAAAGGTAAATCCAAAGCAGGATCCCTAAACGAGTGTCAAGCTTCCACATGTCTAGTATCCAACATAGTCACTCCTAAATAGGTAGAAGTGGAGCAGGCATAAATCGCTTAAGTATAACAGGGTCAGCGGAAGCCTCCACATGCCTCATCAACATGAATTCAAAGGCCTGACCCAAAGAAAGACTCTCATACGAGCGTTGGACCTCCACGTGTCTAGAGTCTGAAAAGGTTGCACCGGATTTTGAAAATTCTTAATAAGGGAATATCCTATAAAAGCCTCCACGTGTCCAATCAGTGCACCTCTAAGGGTCAAGTCCAAAGCAGGGGTCTGAAGATGAAGTGCTGGCCGTCCATGTGTCCAGGGTCGGATGTAGTATCTTCGCTAAACAGAAGAGGACTTAAGCAAAACAAAATGGAAATGGAGCATTCCCATGGAAGGTGCCACGTACTTCATCGACGCAAATTCAAAAGTAAGACCCTAAAGGTAGTCCCCAAATAAGCACAGGCATTCCACGTGTCCATGGCCCAAGAAAGTAGCATCGGCCGTTAAAAAATCCAACCGTCATCGTAAGCCTCCATGTGTCTCTTTGGTGCATCTTCAAAGGAAAAATCTAGAGGTAGGTCCCAAATGTGTGTTAACCTTCCACATGTCTAGGGTCAAACGTAGTGCTCTGCTAAATAGGAGGGACCTAGCCAAATCACAAGAATAAAGTAAAGTAGGCTCATGGATGGTGACAAGTGTCCAATCTAGTGTAACTTTAAGAGTGAAAAGAAGGAGTTGAAATATTAAGAAGTGTGAGGGCTGCCACATGGATCTTGCGTGAATAGACTCCAAACCTGAAGCAATTTCAGAATGGCCATATCTTTTGACTGGAAGGTCAAAATTGAGTGGGAAGAGGACATTTTGTAGAGATCTCTAAACATCTGCTACTTGTCTGCCACCATTAACGAAAAATGATAAAGTTGGACCACCATTTTCGTAGGGCTGTCAAGTTTCTTACCTACTACCATAATGAAGGACAGGACTTCTTTTCTTGCCCAGCAAGGAACAACACATGGGGGCATGGGTTTTATAGAGAAACCCATCATGGTTACAGATGGATTACAATTCTCCTTTAGGGGTGGTTGAAGTAGGTTTTGAATTTTTCGTCTCTCCTTCTCTCATTCTTCCTATATATTGTAAAGGAGGGGCATTTTTTCTATAGGTTGGTCATTCTTCTCTCCTTCCTCCCTATCCCTTTCTTCCCTAGGGTGGAATGTGGAGTTTAAGCTTCCTCTCATGGATTTTTAATGGCATTTTATTGTCCTCTTTCCCACTGATGATGTACTGTGTGAACTCATGGAGAAATAGAATATGTTTTGTGATGTATTTTATCCATCCTTCCTTAGTTTAATGTCTCTTCTTACCTCTCATCATTGTCATGGTTATATTGTGCATACTTCTCTGATGTCTGTTGCAGGTTTTGGGAAGCTATGTTTAATGGGTTTGAAGTAGTGTTCTATGTGAACTTTATCTCTTTTTCTGTGATGCATCTTGTCCATCCTCTCCATTACTCACCTCTCTACACTTTAGGAAGTTAGATATTGTGGCCAGCAACTACCCTTTTCTTGGTGCTATCACCTCATTAGTGTAGGATTTCCCTCTTTATGCACTTTCTCTCTCCCTGTCTCCTTGGCATTGTTAGAATAGGTGTAGTTAGGTGTCATTTCTGGATTAGGAGTAGTTTAGCATTAGGATTAGGAAGAGGAAGTTAGCCTTCTCTGGAGGACTATCTCATGTTCACAAGTCCCACAGCTTGAGAGATGGTCCCATGTTATGAAAATCACATCTAAATGCCCCACTCACATCTCATGGAAATTTGGGGGTGTTTTGATTTTGCACTCAACAGTTTTGGTACAGCCCATTGGGGCTAGATCTGAATGAGCTTTACCATCTTCATCTCAGTACGTTCAATATGCTTAATGTGTGAAGATTCCATCCTTTGGAGGCATCTTTCAAGCACATCTAGTGACTCCATCTATTCGACAACCCATTCTTTGAGTTGAATACTTTCCTTCCATCCATTTCCACCCATTATTCCTTCCACATATTTCATTTGTTTCCGTTCCATGAAGTTGTGCAATCATGAATTCATTCCCAACTTGGAATTCACACTTGCAGCAACCACGGTGCAGTCCGCATCCAATGTATTTCCCAACCCCTCTAGATCAGCATTACGATCAGATCCAAAACCATTATGCTTACCCACATGAGCAATGTCAAAACCATTTTAGCTATGACAGCTTATCAAGAGTAAGGGTATGCATATGATGATAACAACTACACAGAGAGTGTTGGTTTACTAGAGAAGATTCAAAGAATGGAGGCTAGCATGGTATAGTCCAAGTGACTAAAACAC
The DNA here is from genome assembly GCA_019776745.2 of Taxus chinensis. Lineage (NCBI taxonomy): Eukaryota > Viridiplantae > Streptophyta > Pinopsida > Cupressales > Taxaceae > Taxus > Taxus chinensis. Next base: position 157,352,134 of record CM034155.1, on the reverse strand, counting down.
AGATGAAGGATATTTCAAAATTGGTTGCAGGGTACCTTATCCATGGGAAGGCCCTTTTCCAAGACATTACAGCCCCCATGAGAAGATTGACTTCATGGTCAAAATTCTACCCCAAATTATAGCAATGGATTAATGAGATAGAGGCCTACGAGACTTGGTGTTAGGAAACCTTGTCAATGGGTAAGTCCACCACCATCTGGTAAATTTTCTTTTCCTCATTCCTCAATAAGTACCATCAATTTGCAGCTCCAATATCCATGAGTCTAGATTCCCATCTGCTGACCCCAAGTGTTGATTTCCCTTCTCCATATTCTAATCTTCCATCTCATCTCATTTCCTCTTCCATTTTCCCTTCCAAATCTAATTCCCCTCCATAAGAGCCAGAAGTAATTCCTTCCCCTCCACAAAAGATAAACAATACAACTAGTGGAGACCTCACCCACCACTCCTCCTACTTTCCCAAGTCCAAGTCGAGAAGAGACTCAAAAATCCAGCCAAGGGGAGAAACAAGAAGAAGAGCCAAGAAAAGAAGAAATGATTAGAAGCTTGGTGAGCTTGGCTCTTAGATTTGGGATCGAAAACATTCCCTTGTTAGTTAAGCCCATAAAGGAGACTAAGGTCAAGCCACAAGTGGTGGAAGCTTCAGTTGTAACACAAGTGAGGGAAGAAGGAGCTACACAAAATCCAAAAGAAGCGGAGTACATTCTGAGCTATGGAGGAGAAACATATGGTTCCAAAGGCTTCGAGTGTAAAGTAGGGCACATAAAGAACCTTCAGTTCTTCCTCCCACTTCATCCCCTTCTAAAATCTATTGTCGAAGAAGATGTTTGAGCTTTCAAATTTCATGTTTGAAGATGAGGGGTACCATGGTGAGCATAATTGCATATCCAGAGGACACCATGGAGGAGGTCAAGCACACGCAATATGACAATGAGGAGGAATATTTTCTATCTAGACTTGGAGGATTTCTTTGATGGTGAGGAACCCGTAAAGAGATCACATCATTTTCTCCTCCATCATTTGCCTTCCAAACACATGAGTTTGTTCTGCCATGGAGGAGAACATTCAATCGCAAAAGCTTGCATTTCATAACGGCCCTTTGGAACCAAGGTTAGAGGATCATCATCTTCCATGCTCCTTCTAAGGAGGAGGAAAGAAAAGAGCATGAGGATCCCATCTCTCCCATACCATCCACCCAGGAAGGTCCACAGGAGGAGTCCATTTTTGGATTTAAATTTTAGAACAATGGGAACATCCATCGTATCAGACGGTGCCCAATCAGGTACTTGGCTTCATTAGAGCCAAGGGAGAAGCCACAAACCGTTCATGCATACTCCTAAGCATGAGGATGAGCTTCAAAGTACTGAGGATCAGCTGTAATTCCTCTTCAATACAAATGCAAAGAAACTAAAAGAGGCATTTTTCTTGTTTCTAGTTGATACCTTGATGATATGGGTGGAGGATCGACCTCTTATAAGTTTTTCACTCATAATGACAGCCATGTTTAGCTCCAAATCAGATACATGGCTGCCTATTTTGAGAAAGGGAAACTATTTCTCCCTTCTTTTAGTAGGATTTGTTTAGCTTTTATTTATTAGGGTTAGTGTAGGAGTAGGAGTAGATTTGATTTCAACAGAACAAGTGCTTTTGCACTCTCTGCATATCCCACTTTAGATATGTATGATCTTTCATTTTTTGTACATAGTGTGTGTTGTGGTATTTGTTTGCCCATGCACAATCCATTTCTAGGGATAGGTCAATACACTAGGACCTTCAAGTAAATTGTCTACTGGTCAGGGAAACCTCATAGTTGCCTATAATAGTTGCTAATCTTCAAAATAAAGAAAATACAATGAGAACTAAAATTAGGCTTCGAGGGAGTCAATTTGAAGAACATTTGAACTCGTGGGTTGTAACAATCTTCTACTCTTACAAATCTCGTCTCCATGATTTTCTTTAAAAAAATTGAGAGTGCAAGTAGTTGGGCCTGAGGATTTAGGGACATGATCAGTACGAGGCTATCATTTATGACTACATGCCAAATGGATGAAACAAGGAAATTGATCTTTTCATCTAGCAGGAAGACGTCCCTTGTGAGTCACCAAATTATTATCCAATTTTTCCCCTCAAGAAAAATTAATCAAAGGCGACCCTGCACAGGAGAAAATTGGAGACGGTTAGTTTAGTCATATGATCTCACATTTGATCCCAAAAATAAAGGGGCATGGGTGGGCTCAAAAATGGAGGAGCAAGGTTAGTGAATAAGGCCAAACAACATTAAAAGAGGTTAGAAGCTTAACAAGAGAAAATTGGAGAAAGGGATTGAAGTTTTCAGAACTTCACATACGAGTCGACTCAGGAGAAAAGAAATGGACTCGTAGAAGGTGCCACATGTCAGATTGATGTAGTTCCAAAAGGCATGATACAAACAGAGACCCCAAATGAATGCAAGCCCCCCACATGGATCTTGACATATAATAGGCTTTCAAAGGATGCCAAGTGTCCAAATTTTAGCGGAGGCCTCCAAGTGTTTCTTAGGTGCAACTCCAAAGGTAAATCCAAAGCAGGGTTCCTAAACAAGTGTGAAACTTCCACGTGTCTAGGATCTAACATAGTCACTCCTAAATAGGCAGATGGGACCTAGCAAAAAATGAAGAAAGTGGAGTAGGCCTAAAGTACTTAAGTACAACAGGGTCAGTGGAATCCTCCATGTGCCTCATCGGCGTGACTTGAAAGGTGTGACCCAAAGAAAGAATCTCAAATGAGCACTCGACCTCCATGTGTCTAGAGTCTGAAAAGATTTCACCAGATTTTGAAAAGTATTAATAGGTGAAGAGCCTACGAAAGCCTCCACACGTCCAATTAGCTCACCTCTAGGGGTCATGTCAAAAGCAGGGTCTCTAGATGAGCGTTGAGCCTCCACGTGTCTAGGGTCAGACATAGTGCTCTGCCAAACAGAGAGGACTTAAGTGAAACAAAAATGAAAAAGAGTAGGCCCACAGAAGGTGCCACGTAGCCTCACCAGTGTCACTTCAGAAGTAAGACCCAAAAGGATCCCCAAATAATTGAAGGCTTTCATGTCCAGGGCCTAAGGAAGTAGCACCGGCTATTGAAAATTCCAACCTTCAGTAGAAGCCTGCCACGTGCCTCATCAGTGCAAATCCAAAGGCAAAAATCCAAAGGCAAGTCCCCAAATGAGTGTTGAAGCCTCCACGTGTCTAGAGTTCAGACGTAGTGCTCCGCCAAATAGGAGGGGCCTAGCCAAATCACAATGAAGAAAGTAAAGTAGGCCCACAAACGGTGCCAAGTGTCCAATCGGCAAAAATTTAGGAGTGAAAAGAGGGTGGTGAAATCTTAAGACGCATACGAAGCTTCCACGTGGATCTTGCGCGAATAGACTCTAAACTCGAAGAACCTTTAGATGGCCATGTCTTTCAACTAGAAGCTCAGAATTGAGTGGGAAGAGGAATGTATTAGAAAGCCTCTCAATGTCTTCTACTCGCTTGCCACTATTAATGAAAAATGATAAATTTGGTCCACCATTTTTGAGGTTGTCAAGTTTCTTACCTACCGTCATAATGAAGGACGGACCCCTTTTCTTTCCCAGCAAGGAACAACACATGGGGGCATATGTTTTGCAGTGAATCCCATCATGGTTATAGGAGGATTAAATGCTCCTTTAAGGGTGGTTGAAGCAGGGGTTCAAATTTTCCCTCTCTCCTTCTCTCATTCTTCCTATATATTGTAAAGGAGGGGCATTTTCTGAGAAGTTTGGTCATCTTTTCTCTCCTACCTCCCTCTCTCTTTCTTCCCTAGGGTGGAATGTGGATTTTAAGCCTCCTCTCTCGGCCTCCTAATAACATAGTCTTTCATCTTTCCCACTGATGATGTAATCTGTGAACTCATGGAGCAATAGAATACGTTTTGTGATGCATTTTGTTCATCCTTCCTTATTTTATTGTCTTTTCTTGCCTCTCATCATTGTAGGGTATACTGTGCATACTATCTAATGTCTTTTTTAGAGTTTTGAAAGGATCTTTTTTTATGGGTTTGAAGTCGATGTTCTATGTGAACTATATCTCTTGGTCAATGTGATGCATCTTGTTCATCCTCTCCATTTCTCACCTCTCTACATTTCATGCAGTTGAGATTTGTGGGTCATTACACTCCCATTTTCTTGGTGTTATCACCTCATTAGTGTAGGATTTCCCTCTTTATGCACTTTCTCTCTCCTTATCTCCTTGGCATTTTTAGAATAGGTGTAGTTAGGTGTCATTTATGAAATAGGAGTGTTTTAGCATTAGGATTAGGAACAAGAAGAATTCGGCCTTCTCCGGATGATCATCTCAAGTTTGCAAGTCCCACAACTTGAGAGATGGTCCCATGTTATGTAGATTACATTGGATTCCCCACTAACATCTAAGGACATTCGAGGGGTGTTGTAATTTCACATTAACAAGTGTTTAAGTTGTTCTTGAGAAGAAAATAACTCTCTTCATGATATTCTTTCTAATGACATGAGCACATGAGCATGGTTGGATAACTGTTTCTTCTTCTTTGACAACTCTAATTTCATTTTGAAACTTGATACCTATGGAGATTAACTCTAGAATTTGAATCATATTCCAAGCAATATGATGACTAAATTCATTTCGATTTCCATTTATCTTCTATCCAATCTGTCTAATAAAGCATGCAACCCTATGAATAAGGGATTTTCTCTACTCAGACATGCTATACAGTTGAGTTAAATGTTAGAGAGATATATCAAGATTAAACAACTCTAAGCTCTATAAGAAGTTAAGATTCATGACATGTGGTCATGAAATAAATGAATAGTTAGAGTTCTCCATGTATTAGGTATTTTATTCTTCAAATTTGTATGATGTTCATCACTAGATATTTCACCAGGTATGCAAAATTTTTACATTGAAGCAGGATGAACATCTAAATTTGGAAATACATATAAGGAAACCTAGAAATGAAAAATCTACACATGACACTAACTCTAACTTTATCTTGGGGTTTTTAACTATTTTTGTGGACTAAATCCTTTATTCATATATTTTGGGGTTTCCATGTACCACAATATCTAAAATACCTACTTTGGAATTTATACTTTGCTTTGCTCCTTATATCCACAGCTCAGAATGTTTCTTACATGCTCCTAAAGTTCTTTCAGTGAACAATAATTGTACATAAAGATAACTAAACATGTCATGAGAATACATTTCTTCCAATAATTTTTCCAACCAAAACATGTCCCATGTAGATGCTTCCAATCTATTAATGTAATTGGAACTACAACACTTTCTTATATTTTGTGATGAGTCTCTGAATCTGTTCGAAATGCATATAAGGCTTGTAAAATTGATATTCCTTAGACACTGGGACTAATCCAAAGGGTTGTGAAAAACCCAATGAAAATTGAATTCCCAAGGAATATTTTATTAGTAAATTTCTCAAAAACCATATTTTTCTACATGAAGTTTGTAAATAACTATTTGATCACCCTTAGTCAACAAGATGAGCTCAAATAAATGATAAATATGGATTTGATTCTAGAGGTCCAAGTTCAAATATAGGAAGACTTCAAATTTTACTTTAAAAAATAGAAATTAGACAAATAAATAAAAACAATGTCGAAAATATACAAATAATATATGAAAATGCCTTAACGAATGCATGTTATAAAGCAAAAATTAATAAAAAGTAAAAAACACATAATTTTATTTAGTAAGGGTTTAATTTCATAGATAAATATTTAGCATTTATCCATCAAAGCAATGATTTATGCACATGGTCAAGTGTGTAAATATGTATTTGATTACATATAGTCAATAGGATGAGCTCAAATTATTGATCAATATTGGGCTTTCATTGTAGAGGTTGAAATTAAAATACTATATAGACTGAAGATAAAATTATTCATGTATATCAAATGGGTTATAGTTAAACAGTGTGTATGATGGTGTAAAAGGTGTTTTGTATCCATACACCAATGTAAAAGTTATAGAAAATACTAAGCAATAAGGGAAGAGGTTAAGATCATATCCAACGCAAATTAAAAGAATGGATACCCCTAATTCCTTCAAATCTAAGTCTAATTTTTTTTACATTTAATCATTGGTAGCTTGAAGTTTAATAAAAACATATTCATGCATAAATGTTGAGACTCTACCATAAAAGAGGTGTGATTCGAAGTCACATATCATTTGTAACTACATAAAGATCTAAAATTTTAATTAATAAAAATAAAAATAGGCCAATAATTAACAATGAGTTGTAAAAGTAAAAATAGTATATACAAATCCCTAAAATGCAATTTTTTAAGATAGTACAAATGTAAAGAATGCATTATTTGAAGTAATAATGGTTTAATTTCATGGTTAAAAATCCTCCATTTAAATCCGTAGATTCATTCTCATGTCGTCTAGAAGATGCGCCATTATATAGTAATAGAAAACTAAAAATATCTTAGACAAAAAATGTAAAAAATAAAGAGACATTCATAAAAAAACCTTTTTTAATCATTTTCTTTTCTAGTATTGTTATAGAAAAGAAATTTCCCAAAAATATTAAAAATAAATAATTAAATTTCTCAATTTTCACAAAATTTACCCCAAACTTTGTCTAGAACCCGACCAAATGTTGCAAAGGAATACAGCATGATAATGTATACCATCTATTTGTAAATATGTATCTTGTAGATTTTCATAGTGATAAATAGGAGGAAATTGAAGAGAAAATTATATGTATCTATATATATATATAAGAACTACTCCTTTATGTTGGAGATTGATCCATTAAATACTATTATTAAAATATAAAACAAATATTAATAATTTACAAGATAATCCTAACCTTCTGTGGGTAGATGTTAATACATAGATGGATTCCAATGTTGTTATTCATGAGCTCCTCACAAAGCTACTTTTCCTTCCCGTTCACTACATGGTATAAACACTACATATCCTATGTTTCTAAGGGACTAGTTATGGAGTCTAAATTTTCATCTTCCATCAGCACTCTTAATTTTCATTTTAATTTCTAATCTTAATTCCTTTACTGTCCTTGGAAGGGATTCTATCTCTGTTAAGTGGAAATCATAAAAAAAAATCAAGTTCCTCAAGGTTGGGAAAGTATTCTTCATAAATTGAAATATTGGACACAATTGTGCCACTTAAACTTATCTTCTTTAGGTTCCACGATGAAGAAGTAATGACCCATGCCAAAGATCTAGTTCCCAAATTTTGCACTCTGATATGTTGAGAGTATTAAGATTAGTCACTTGACTAATTGATTAGAAGGTGATATGCTATCTATCATAAGTGCACCCTATGTGAGGATTTTCATTTTATCTCTCTCTCTCTCTCCTCACTTTTGCGGATAGACAATGGAAACACCTCATGAGATGTGAGTGTCCCAAAATTGAGATGAATATCTAGATTTAAAGGTTTGGATCCCTTTCAGTATATCCCTAAACTAAGATTCTGGTGGTAAGAGTTAGAATGATACTTGAAAATTATAAAACGGGGTGATATACCATAGATTATTGGAGGTTTCTGATATAGGAACGTGCACAAACTAATAAAAAAGTAATGAAATTGCATGATCCACAAGGTTATTGGTGAAATCAAATGAAAAATAATGGAAGCTGGGAAGGGATGACACATAATACCAATTTCCAATAGCATGCATACTGAAATAAACACAAAACTTTTTTTTGCAATAGAGCAGATAACTTAAGCTTAAAAATTAATGAATTTAGGGAAAATAAATCACAAGAATGACTACCTTAAATGCACAACACTACAAAATAACTGGAAAGTCAAAAATACTTCTCATAAATGGAAATTTCTATAGAAAATCCTACAACACCTTGTTACATCAACAATATTCCCCTCTAATGCTTAGAAAAACATAGGAATGTATAGGAAAATGAGGTGGAGCTTAAAGATCAACACCCTGAGTTACAACCTTAGTTTACTACTTGCATGATTATTTTTAAATCTTCAGGATAAATAAATAATAATAAAGCTAATAATAATGCATGCTACTCAAAGGAAAAATACCTTACATGACTCAAACCTATATAAACTCAAAATCCAGTTGACTTCCCAAATTTTCCTTTGCATGATGTGTATGGAAACGTTTACAAAAATTAGGTACTTTTTGGGAATGCACATGCTACTTGTGGAATATATGATTTAGTTTATAATCATCTTTTGTCTTTTATGAAAAATCCCCTTTGGTATTTAGTATTTACTAACCTTGTCTTTTGTGCAAAAATGAAAAGGTGGACTTAAATTATCACAGTGATTTGCTTGACATTTGGATAAGGTAATTACACGTATAATGATAGCCAAATGTTTCACTACATAAGGTTCAACCCTCCATGTAATAGATTAATTATACTATGCCCATTTCTTTTATCTTACATGTAATTTTAATCAATCATTTCTAACTCCATGTACCTTGTAGTGCCCACTCCTCTTCAACACCTATTTTTACTTTGATTATGTTTATTATATGCTTAGAGACATTACTATTGATATAATATCTGGGACAACATGTGTTTAGACTATATGGACATTTTATTATTATTTTGATTTGACTCTTATCATAGATTATATGGAATCGTAGCTAAATTTTGTGGATATTACAGCACATGTGATTAATCTTTTCTTTACTTGTATACATACATCTTTGATTCATAGCAGTTGTGACTATGTTTTGATGCTTCATCTAACCATGTGTACATTGATAATATGGTTTATTCATTTTGTGATGATATTAGGTGATCAATATGTGAATTGCACGATTGTCATAAAATGTGAGTTGTGATTCTAGATAATTGTAAATGATTAATTTATGTTAGAATTGCGTAATCTTGACAATGATATAACTTTGATGTGTGATGATGATATGATGGATGATTTATCTGTGTTTTGATTTCCTTGATGTATTGATGTGGCCATGAGGCAAAAGGTGATATTATTTGTGGTTTCAGGAAACAAAATCACACAAATAAGGTGGGACTAGGAAGGCCAACCATGAAGGAATGTCGCGTGTTCACAACACAGTCACCTTGGCAGGTGTCATGTTTGTGTTTGTGTTTTTGTTTTTGTTTTTGTTTGTGTTTGTGTTTGTGTTTTTGTTTTTCATCTGTTCGGAGGTCTCCATTGGGAAGCACCTTACATGTGACCATGGGTAGGTATGTGCTTGTTTCATTTTTAATTGTCTTGTGGTTTTGTTATTTATTTTATTATGGATGTTGTGACTTTATTTAATTTATAATGTACCTTATAACCCTATGTTTCTATATTATCAATGTACACCTTAATTGACTATGTAATTGTTTGAGTGAGCTAATGTTTCACCCTATGTTTCTTATGTTGGTTATGTATATTGGATTAATTAAGTTAAATGTGGGGGGATTAATGTTAATGTGATGATGTGGATTTTGGAGGGAAAATATTCCTTGGAATATAATTTATTCCTTTCACCTCTTTTATTTGAAATTTTAATTTTGCATTGGCTTGTGTGCCATTCCAAAACCCAATCTCAGATTTGGGATTTGATCTGAATTTTGAGAGTTGTTGGGACATGTTTAACTTGTCCCAAACTCTTTCAACTTCCCTCCCAACCTAACCTATGAAACAAGGGATGAATTTAGGCCTTTAATCATTAAAATTGAGAGGAAAGAGTAAATTATTGTCCCCATATTTTGATCCTCTAAATTTGAACTTTGAAATGTGTAAAATTGAACTTGCAAGCAAATTTGGTGAAGTTATCTCCTCACCTACCTTATTATGATTCATTAGTTTGTGTGATGATTTTGTGATTTTGATTTGAGGGAGATGAAGTGGCATCTTACATGGAGCCACATCATCTCTCCATCCTTCTTGTCTAATTATGTGCATCTTTTTGAAGATTTTGCGGTTACTCACTTGGTGGCTTCCTTTGTTACATGCATTATTGTTATTCTTACTTGACTATTTTTGGCTCAAGAATTTGGGAGAAGAATTTTCTGATGGATTTTTGAATTTGGATTTTCGAGGAGGTTTCTTGAAGTTTTTTCTTGTGATGTGGATCACAAATCCTGTTGTCAACCCAGAAAGGAGATGGACAAGGATACTGATTGGAAAAGAGAATAGGAAGGCATACTTCTATCAGAGCTTTGGCCAAACCCACATGATGACATTGGTAAATGAAAATGGATGCGACCACTATGACCACTTTTTTATCTACACACAACACCAGAAAATTGAACACAAACATGCCTACAATATCAGAGTTAACAAGAGCTCTCACGATGCTCTAGAGATAATCCATGCCAAATAATTTCTCAATCACTTTTAGAATAGGTGTGGAGCCTATATAGAAGACATTGTGAAGATGAGTGGAAGACACAGGAGAGAGGAAAGCTATTTCTAGCTTCTTTCCTTGCAAGAGTATGAAAGGAACATAGGTATATGACATGAGAGGAAAGGAGAAAACAATGAAGAGAAAGGTGAGAAATTGAGTAAGGGTAGGCTAAAGCACAACCCAATTAAGTAGTCCCTCAACTTGTGTGATGCATGTCAATGCAATAAAAAATGGATGCCATCATAAAGATTTTCCCATGCATTGGCTAGATTATGAATAAACGCTTCCACTGATTGATAAACACACATTATAGAAAATAATATTACTGAAGATAGTCACATAAAATATACAGAAAGGTATTATCAATTAAATCTAGGAATAAATTACATAATTTTAATTGGGGGGCTATTGATTTAATGACATCGTGTACATCTCCACATTTTCTTCCACATCCTTCAATAGTTGCAAAATATTCCACAACTCATCTATCAAATACAATTGTAATATGCATTATAGGCCACAATTCATCCTTCAATAGGTATATTTTTACAATTTTAATATGCATTGCACTTTCTCTAAATGGTGTTAAGATTCATGGGAAATATTTTTTTATTTTTGTTTTCTCGACAAATGGTACGTTTGATCACGATGCAATCTTCCTCTGTGAATATAATCTTAAATCTACTAACATCCTATCCAAATTATGTATAATAGGAATAAGAGAATCATGTCATTAAAATTTTACATTCTTGTCCATGTCCACACAACAATAAACATAAAATATTTAGAATAGCGATCTGCAAAACATTAAAAAGAAAATTTTTGTGTTCTATATGTGCTATTGGCTGCTAGACTTTAATTCTTCTTTGGAATAAAATTTTATCATTATTAAAATGTCATTAAGATAAACATATGAATATCTCGTAAAAAATCATTTTATTATTTCAGGGAAGCCAACATGGATCTGCAAATCAATAAATATAACATGTTACTATTTTATACGGTCTAGATGCCACTAGGATTGTTTTTATCTTTGGAATAAGGTTCTTATCATTTTAAAAATGTCTTCAAGATTAAAACATACATGAATGGGATTTTTTTATTTATTTTGAGGAATCAAATATCGACCTTCCAAACAATAAACATTATATGTTTATTTGTTTTATGTGCTAGCTGCTGCTAGGATTAATTTTTGATTCGGAATAAGGTTCTCTATAATTTTGACATATGTTTATGTTTAAAATATGTATATCTAGGAAAATTATGTTCTTTTATTGGTCCATCATCCACTATTGTCTCTTCACCCATAGAAAAAATTGTTTTTCTTTAAAAAAAAGAATCGAAAAAAATGATTTCATAGTGTGAATCTTTAAGAACCTTAAGGTAATAATTTTATTCTATAAAAATGCACAATGCATTATTGGATTTTGAAACAAAGTATATAATTCAAATGTCAATAGTACGTTTGAATGTTTTCAATGATCTACAAATGTTCTTATGTTCTCTTGCATGTTTTAACCATGTACATAATTTCGTATAAATTTTTGAATCAGTATTATAGTTTTCATCAAATCTCCAATATGTTGGGGTTTTGAGAGTAATTTCTTATTTGGCATCATGCAACAAGAATATCATTTCATCAATCAAAGTATTTTTTTCAGCATAGACATTACCATAACTTTCTACTATCTCGTGACTAGTATTTTTTTTAACTTACATTGTTAGCATCCCCAAATGAACCTCAGGTGGGTTTTTCACAACTAACTAATTTTTTTGATGAACATTTATTTCACCATTATTGAATCCATAAATGAAGACCATAAGGCCGTGTCAAATTATTTTGATGTTATATTTATCAAGTGATCGCTAAATTATCATTCAAATTATTCAATATTCCCTAATTTAATATCTAGAACCATATTACGAGGTATTTTGTCACCAATACCAAAAATTCCAAACAACAAACTTTTAACTCCAAAAAATAGTATTTTTCAAGGATTCCCAATTGGATCTATACAAATAACTCAAAATTAACGTAAGATTCCAAAAATTATTAAAAACAAGTCAACATAGTGTAACGCCCACTAAAATATCCCACTTGAGACCCATGAACAACCTAGGTTTAGTTACAAAATTATGGAATAAATTTTTGTTAAAGTGTTAACAACCAAAGTCTCAAGGACAATTAAATTTAACTAATAACTTTTCCCATTATAATAATTACTAATTCCACATTATAAAGCAACAAGTGTAATAAGTCCACACCTAGCTCAAATATCCTTAGGGATTAATTTAATCACTAATTACATTGACATTTTAGCTAAATATTCCCTGATTAAAATTTTAGGGTTAAGTAACCAAAAAAATTAAATACCCAATGAATTTAATTCCACAAGATATAAGACAAGAGCAAGGTTTAATTACAGTGGGGGAAAAGAATACATGTACTTAAAATCATCAAAGTAAATTCTTACTTACCCATTCCCAGAACTTGGTTAAAGATTCAATTTTATTTTTCCCATGATTAATGCAATTAAAACTTCCTAAAAACATTACTATTAGATAGGGGATTTTCTCACCTTTCTGGTGATATAAAGAAGTCCTCCTAACTCCTCAAATTTCTTAAGTTATGGACTAGAGGAACTTGGGGTGAAAATTTTCCCAAGAGCGGGCCTCTCGGTCTGGGGAGGAAAATTTTCCCCAACTTGGGCCTGCAGAATTCGGAGAGAAAATTCACCCAGAGGAGAGAAGAGGACCGATGAAGTGGGAAAGAAAAATTTTCCCAGACGCAGGCCAATGGAGCGAGGAAGGCATTTAGCGATTTTTACCTTTTGGAACAAAGTGAATTTTACACGTGTACCTCAGCCGATGCCCAGGGAGGCCACATGGCAGCTCCTTATTGGCTGCGGGTCAACAGGTCGGTAGGAAACATTTGGAAAATTTGGCTGTTCAAAAGGAAGGGCAAAAAGGTTGAAAGGAACCTATGGCTCTGCCGACGACAGAAGATGCCATGTGTCAGCGAATCATTAGCTACGTTTTGGCAGGTCGACGGGGATAATTTGGAAATTTTTCCCAAAAGTTTTCTGAGGCGTTAAGGCTTAAAAATATTTGCTCCTCTGCCGATACCTCATGAAGCCACATGGAAGCACCTGATTACCTGCGGACTGGCGGGGCTGTGGGGAAAACTTACAAAGTTTTCTAAATTTATTTTTGAAATTGCTTAAGGTTAAAATTGATCCGAGCCTCCATCGATGCCTAACAAAGCCATGTGTCGATCAATGATTGGTTGTGGGATGGCGGGGCCACTGAGGAAAAATTGCCAAATTAACTTTTTGGACTTGGATCATTTTTAGACAAAATGAAGGCTTGCAGATTAGCGGAGCTACGGGAAAATTCATAACTTTGCACCTTTTGGGAAAAATAAAAAATAAAAATTTAGCCCGCGTGTCCGCCCAAGAATATTTTATTCATTTAAAATTTGACAGTTAGACTATTTTGAGCCCGAAATGAAGTAAAAACTTTAGAAGAACATAACTTTCTATTGGGAACTCATTTTTTGCCAAACGAGGACTTTATGGAAAGCTCTCGATGTCCTCTTTGCACATAAACCTTAGGAATTTAATTTTGATAGATTTTAAAGGGTCATTTTTGAGAAAACTTCTTTCTGTCACTTAGAAAGTGAACTGGTATTTTTTAACTTACCAATTTTGTTCAAATTTGTCCTTAATTATTTTTCCATTTTCCAAATAGGCATGGAAGATTTTACTTGGAATATTTTAGGATAGATTGCAAGGTTAAGTTTATTTTATTAATTTTCATTCGAAATTTATCAATTTTATATAGCAAGAAGTCTGCACTTTTGCGTTTTCCCGATTTGAAAGGTTCTATTATTTGGGGTCATTTTGACATTACAAACAAAATTTGATATTTCATTTTGTCTTTTTGATGTTGCAGGGTTATTCTGTTCAATTTCTGATTAATAATTTCTAGAATGAAAGTTATTTAACAGAGCTCAAATTCGAATAGATTTATTTTCATTTGCTAACTTTAAACTATGAATTCATTCCAACCCAATCTGACATACTAATTTGACTCAAGCAAAGTATTCAAATGTCAAATTACAATTTTGATTTCTAAAACATTTATTAAAAAAATAGAGTATTATGACATTTCTCCATACGTATTCAATTTTTCATCCTTTCAACAAAATTTCAAAATACATTTCAATACCCAATAATGCCATTTGAGTAAAGTAATACAATCCTTTATTGATTCAAAGAGAAACCTTTACAATTTCTTCTTTCATTCCTCAATTACAATATACAAAATATGATTTCTTTCACATTCTTTCAAAAGCACAAAAATAGAGTATATCACTTTCACAATTCAATTTACAAATTTCATATCCCATACATACCATCTTTCCATGAAAAATAATATATAAGATCATCCACTTCAATTGGTAAAAGGTTACATTAAGAAATGATCTTAGTAAGGACTGTTAAATTGTCTTCTTTCTTAGTTCAAGAACAACAGTATGAATTTCCATAATTATCCAATTTGGTCACAACAAAACAGGGGAAAGGCAACGCTCTCCACCTAACTAAGACATGCAATGAAAAGGGATAAGCCATCCTTCTTCATTGGCGTCTGATTCCAAACCACATTGCAATAAGAAATGTTTTTTTCTCAACAAATAAATATTTCTCATTCAAAACACAATCCACAACAAAACTGTAGTTTTCCACCATAGAACAGAATAATAAACAACACTCAAGCTTCATCATGCAATCCAAAGGAGTAAGAAACTATGGGGGATGCTACTTATGCCTCCCAAAGGGGAAATGGGTATCACCACCTGAGAAAAAATTACCAAAAAATAGATCATTTAAAATCCCTAACACGCCTTTATGCCTCCTCCAAGTACGCCTTATTCCTCACATTTTATTATGCCTCCCAACCTCTTATGACACCCCATAATGAGTAAAGAAATGAAAACTATTTCTTTGTAACGTGCAACCAAAATCCCAACTCTCTCCACAATTATACCTCCCCAAAATGCTTATGCCTCCCATAAAATTCCCCATAGTCTTCTCCTACACCATCCCTAGGCCATCTACCCAACCAGCCAACAAATAAAACAACACATTCAAACATTCAACCATTCACATATGCATACAAATAAAAGGAGAGAATTTCCAAGAGCTAAGCTCTTACCTCTCCATAATGGAGTTTGTTTCAAGTTCCAACCAACAAGATTTCCAATGCAAAATAGCCCAAGATCAACAAAACATAGGTCTGTAAAAAGTCTGCAACTTTCTCCAAAAGTGAGAGCTCTAAATAGCAAAATAATTCACCCAAAAATAAGTATGCAAAAGTACATCAACCAAAATAGTGTAACCCCCAAACAATAAAATTAATTCGAATATATAGAGAGGGAAGAGAAGAGGATGCGGTGGATCTAAGTGGAATTCCCCATCACACATCCTCAACTCCAACTCATAAGTCAACTTCAATCTCCAAAGCACAATAAATAAGTAGGTGAATAATATGAAAAATTACTTACACACTCCAAAACAAGCCCACACTCCAAAGGACTGAAATTAAACCATGTACTAAAAGTGCAATTAAAGCATACAACTTGACTTATAAAAAATCATAATGAAGGCTGGATTTAAACCCTCCAACCAAAGGTAAGGTGTACATGCAAATTTAAGAGCTATGGGACAAGTTTAACTTATCCCACAAGCCTCTAAAATCAGCCTCCAAGGACAAATTCGAATTCCAAAGAAGATGAAGTGTTTCATACTCTAAATTTTACTTACACATCACTTACACATTTCTTACTGTATATCTTATAACATTTAATACAAGAGTCAACCACTCCAATAATTACTTTCTTATGACCCAAGTTGGTTAATTTATTTTAACAATATGTTTACTCACATTATGTAGCAAAATTTATTTAAATAAAAGGGGGTGAAAACATCAGTTAATAAACACATACAAACACCAATAAAAAGGAACCAAATCAATAAATACACATAACCCTTGGTAACATTTAAAGGTGATCCCCCCCATGGGAATCCCTAACAACAATCAAACACACACACACACAAACAATACAAGTTTCCATGTTGACCTTGTTGAATTCATCTAGAATTCCAATGTGGTTGGTCTCCAATCCCCCGATGTTTGTTGTGATATTTTAACCTTCAAAACACATTACCTCCTTTGGCCTCATGGCCATATCAGAACATCCAAATGAATATAAATATAGTTTTTATCAATATATATATATATATATATATATATATATATATGATATCACAACAATATCCATACAATCAACAATATCACTTACAATTTCAACAACTATTTCATCATCAATTTTAATTCAATTTTCTCGGTCTACTCAATATATCCAAATATCATATTTCCTAACAACATCAATAAATATATATAACCATGTCCAACAACATGTCAACTTCTATATAAAATGTCTCTAACAATCATCATGCATCATATGGGAATCAAAGTCAATAATAGTCCATGATCTAACGTCTAACACCATACTAATAAAAAATATAATAATGTCCATAGTATAGTCACCAGTATCATGATCAATATCAAGATGTGTCGAAGGGAAGTGGGCACTACACCCCCCTCCCCTTTGACTTGAATTCCTCTTAGAAGTCACTGGAAAGAGAGATAGGAAAAAATGCAACTGAAAAAGGATCACTCCCATTATGGGATTGGTTGCTTCAAACAAGTGTGAATCCACAGAACCCAAGTTTGGTCTAATGCAATTTAGCAAGAAGAAGGGAGATTTCAAGGGATGAGTTCTAAAATTTTTGCATGCAATTCTATGAATATTTAAATCTAGAGAGTAACTTTATGCTATCAACCAAGATACAACACATAACAATATAACATGAAGATTTCAAAAGAGTATTAAGATTAATCACCAAGTAGAGGAATAATAAGGATAATTCCATGAGTTTGAGAAAGATCACATAGTTTCTAAAGGAATACAACACACTACAGTAACCAAAATAAAGGTTTCTACTAAGGTTAAATTATGCTTTCATAGTTCGTTGCTTAGACAAGGCTAGCAAAATCAACCATGGTCAAAATTTTGTATGAAAGACATGTTTACCCAAAGTCTCACAATTTGATGTCACACAAGATGAGGTTAATCAACAAGGAAACCTAAATCAGTAAAACATTTACAATTAAGGAACTATTCAAATGAAGCACTTCCATAACTAGAGAGGGTACAATTAAATTTTCATGGTAATACTAAGAAAATTTATGACCACAAGGTTTCCTATAGTTTGATTTATTTTACACTTTTCGTTTAAGAATTGAACACACCACACCAACCAAATCTAAAGACGTCAAACATTTAGTAAACAACTCCACTTGTAGCTAACATAATATTGCAAGAAGCACCATACACTATAATATAATGGGATTTATTTATCTTATTTCCTAATAAAGCTCAGAATAACCATAAAGAGACCACAAGAAACAAAAAGGAGCACTCAAGATAGCTATGGAGAAGAACAAGTAACAAAGGGGTCCAACTACAATCCAAGGTGTATCATGAAAAAAGAGAATATCATCATCTTGCACTTTCCATCCTAACGGAAAAGGGGTAATAATAATAAGGTGACACAAGAAAATATGAAGAAAAGAAGACTTCCCAAAAATATTTTATATCCTTAACATATTTTTCCTTAAAATTACAATAAATTAGGTATCCAAGGACGAGACAACACACAAGTAGGTTTCTTCTTAAACAAAGATAAGTCTCAATCCAAAAGACTGCAACTCACACTCGTCGAGCTATGGGGCAATAAGGGTATGATGACCCAAAACTTCCACAAAGAAAGGAACATACATCTATGAACAAGAAGGTACTAAGAAACTACAACACATTACTATCCACCATGTGTTTCACAATTTCAGGTAGGTGACAGAACTACAGGTTCAACTATACATTGCACTCAATACATATAAATCTTACTTATTTTATAACTCAACTAATTAAGTCAAAATTTGTAGTTTCGTTTGCTAAACACACTCCTTTATGATTTTTTTAATTTAAACTCCCTCCTATTATGACATCATAAGTTTGTGTTATAAGGACCACTAAGGGGGCATGATATCTCACCATTCTATAAAAGCAGAAAAGAGAAAAAAAAAATTACTTTACTCCTAGAGGAGGCAGATGGACAAAGTTTTTTTTTATTAATCTAGCAAGGTTAAAGAAAGGACCATTTTCTCTTTCTATGTTCTATTTTATTTGTTAAGCTTCAAGGCCAAATCTCCTCAATTATAATTTTATGATGTTTGGGTGAGTCAACTTGTAAATTAAAAATTTAATGAGAAGGAAGGGTAAACATATCACACTATTAGTTTTATGGGAAAACAACATATCACATTTTTTTTAATTTTAAGGAAACAAGGGAAATTCAACATAACAAATACATTATTAATTTTGTAAGAACTAGGAATCTATGAACCAACATGGATCACAAAAATATTTCAAGGGTTTGCTAAATAATTACAAGCATAATCAAATATTTCTAGTGGGTCTCTACAAGTCTCAAAATAAGTTACAAGGAAGGCCCATTAAGGGAACATAATTACTTTTACTGATCTACTATGGTTTAACAATGTTTGTTGTTTTAACGAAGAACATTTTACTTGCATGATAAGACAAGGAAAGTTTTCAAATCTACACCCATATTACCACAGGATACCACTAACCAAGCAATCAAAATGACAAGGAAATATTTTAGCTATAAGAATACCACATACTCATTAGAAAACATCAAATGTAAGAAGCCAATCAACTATCTATTTAACATGGCTTTACGACCAAGAGTTATAGCTTCACAGGAAGAATTACATTATAAAATACCACCGAGATTAAATCATCAAGGTTGAATTACACTAACATCACCATTGGCATGATCCAAAAGTATCAAAGCATACATAAGTGTCTCCACGTAACCCCAAGATTGATAGGTTAACGTGAGCAAAACAAACACGCTTAATTAAACACATTGCCTGAATGGGCTTAAATATAATCATAAGTACCAAGATGCATACAATCCAAAAGTCAATACTTTTTATAATGAAACATGAAAACCATGATTAAACTTAACATGCCATCAATGAAAGGTCACTACCAAACAACCACTTCTCCACTAACATCTATAGTCAAAAAGCAATCTGATCCTAACACAATCCAAAATCCCATAATTAAACACTACTACTCTGACAACGATCAAGATCTTACTAAATTGTAAGAGAATCACCACGACTGCTAACAGACTCCCAACTAGAATGCACAACACAACGAACTTTCTATCTAGCAAGGTCAAGCAACGAAAAGTCACTCTAAGATCATAGAAACACTCAAGGTTCCTATGCATCTAACACCAAGGCACAACTTAGAACACCTAAGAAGACATTCAAGACACCTAGGGTGTACCCCCATATGAAAAAATGTCACAATACATACAGTGTAGAACCAAATCATCATTAAGCAAGAAGGAATCATGTAACATTTAGCTAAGTAGAAAACAATATCAATGATCTCTAAGTCATCAATCAAAATAGATTCCAAGAAATAAAGAAAATCAAGGAAAGTGGCTAAGTATCCCCATTGAAAAGTCAAAAAATTCTCACAAAAATAAATATAAATAAAAAGATCCTCAGAGATTCTCAAATCAATCATAAAATAAGATGCTGGTCCCTGATAAAATAACACAAGATTACGAATGTAAAACACAAAATTTAACACCACATTCACTAAGTAGCCCTTCATGGCCACAAATAGGGGTACTCTACCTTGAGGTTAGTTCCAAGAACACATGCGCAGGATTGGGTCATAATCGACACCTAGACTTAATGTTCACTCTCCCATATGGGTAACAAAATGAAAAACTGAAAACTAGACCAAATTTCCTAACTACTGAAGGAAGGAGGCTCTAAACAACTTCTAATTAACTCTTCCCAAACCTAGGACACAACCACTATTGTCCAACCACAAGATTCACACCATACAATTTATCATTCCAACAACTCCAATAAGGAAGGGTCTCAACAGAAGGCTTAATGCATCATACAATTAAATCAAGTTTTAGGACTTGTAAAACAACACATTTTCAAAGGGGAACCAAGTTTTCACTACACTAGAAGTTAACAAAAAACAATTTAATTTCACATTCTTAGTTACCCAGGTTCAGAAAAAATACCACTGAGTGAGTACAACAATTCAAACAACTTATTATTTTATTATTATTTTAATTTTGGTAGTTCAAATGAACAGAGTAATGTAATATTTCTTCATACACATTTCTTTTTCAATTTTCAAACAAGTTTGTTTTCTTAGATTCAAAAGTGTGCTAGGTTTACATTTTATGTATCAAGTTTTCTAGTGTGCCCAAGGGTCCAAAATTTGAACCCATGGCTCTGATACCAAGTGTAACACCCGATAAAATCTCCCACTTGAGACCCATGAACAACCTAGGTTTAGTTAGAAAATTATGGAATAATTTTTATTAAAAACGTGTTAACAACCAAAGTCTCAAGTACAATTAAATTCAACTAATAATTTTTACCATTATAATAATTACTAATTCCACATTATAAAGCAACAAGTGTGATAAGTCCACACCTAACTCAAATCTCCTTAGGGATTAATTTAATCACTGATTACATTGAAATTTTAGCTAAATATTTTTTGATTAAAATTTTAGGGTTAAGGGACCAAAACAATTAATACCCAAGGTGTTTAATTCCACAAGGTCCAAGACAAGAGTAAGGTTTAATTACAGGGGGGATAAAGAATACATGTGTTAAAATCATCAAAGTAAATTCATACTCACACACTCTCATAAATCAGTTAAGGATTCAATCTGAATTTTCTCATAATTAACACAATAAATACTTCTTGAAAACATTCCCATTAGATGGGGGATTTCCTCACGTTTTCGGTGATATAAAGAAGTCCTCCTAACTCCTCATATTTATCAAGTTATGGACCGGCAGAACTTGTGGTGAAAATTTTCCAAAGAGTGGGCCTGGGGAGGAAATTTTCCCCAACTCAAGCCTTTGGACATTGGAGAGAAAATTCACCCAGAGGAGAAAAGCGGACTGGCGGAGCAGGGAAGAAATTTTTTCCTAGACACGGGCCGACGGAGTGGGGAAGGCATTTAGCGCTTTTTCCCTTTTGGGACAAAGTGAATTTTACATCTGCACCTTTGCCGATGCTCAGGGAGGCCATGTGGTAGCTTCTTATTGGTTGCGGGTTAGCGGGTCGCAGGGAACATTTGGAAAATTTGACTATTCAAAAGGAAGGGCAAAAATGTCAAAACAAACCTACGCCTCCATTGACGTGAGAAGATGCCACGTGTCAGCCAACCGTTAGTTGCGGTTTGGTAGGCCGGCGGGGATAATTTAGAAAATTTAGCCCAAAAGCTTTTCTGAAGTGTTAAGGCTTAAAAAGATCCGCTCCTTCGTGCTGACGCCTCATGAAGCCATGTGGTAACACCTGATTACCTGTAGGCCGGCGAGGCTACTGGGGAAAACTTACATACTTTTTCCAATTTTATTTTTGAAAGTGCTAAAGGTTAAAATCGATCTAAGCCTCCATCCGATGCCTAGACAAATCCATGTGTTGATCAATGATTGGTTGCGGGGCGGCGAGGGCCATGGAGGAAAAATTGCCAAATTAACTTTTTGGACTTAGATCATTTTTAGAAAAAATGAAGGCTTACAGATTACCGGAGTGACAATGGGAAACTTCATGACTTTGCACCATTTGGGAAAAAAGCAAAAAAAAGAAAGTTTTAGCCCGTGGGTGTACCCAATAATATTTTATTCATTTAAAATTTAACAGTTAGATTATTTTGAGCCTGAAATGAAGTAAAAACTTCAGAAGGTCATAACTTCCAATTGGGAACTCAAGTTTTGGAAAACAAGGACTTTTTGGAAATCTCTCGATGTGCTCTTTGCACAAAAACCTTAGGAATTTGATTTTGATAAAGTTTAAAGGGTCAATTTTGAGAAAACTTCTTTCTGTCACTTAGAAAGTGAACTGGTATTTTTTAACTTACCAATTTTGTTCAAAATTGTCGTTAATTCTTTTTTCATTTTCCAAATAGGCATGGAGGATTTTACTTGGAAGATTTTAGGATATATTTCAAGGTTAAGTTTACTTGATTGATTTGAATTCAAAATTTATCAATTTTATACAGCAAGAAGTCTGCAATTTTGCCTTTGCCCGATTTGAAAGGTTCTATAAAATTTTCATAAGTATTTTGGTATGTTTGGGGTCGTTTTGACCTTACAAATATAATTTTATACTTCATTTTATCTTTTTGATGTTGTCGGGTCATTCTGTTCAATTTCTAATTAATAATTGCTAGTGTGAAAGTTATCTAACAGAGCTCAAATTTGAATAGATTTATTTTCATTTGCCAACTTTAAACTATGAATTCATTCCAACCCAATCTAACATACTAAGTTGAATCAAGAAAAGTATTCAAATGCGAAATTACAATTCTGATTTCTAAAACATTTATTTAAAAAAAAACAGAGTATTATGACATTTCTCCATACGTATTCACTTTTTCATCCCAAAATTTTAAAATACATTCAACAATCATATTTCAATACCCAATAATGCCATTTGAGTAAATTAATACAATATTTATTGATTCAAAGAGATACCTTTACAATTTCTTCTTGCATTCCTCAATTACAATATACAGAATATGATTTCTTTCACATTGTTTCAAAAGAAGAAAAACATAGTTTATCTCTTTCACAATTCAATTTACAACTTTCATAGCCCATACAAACCATCTTTCCATCACAAATAATATACAATATCATCCACTTCAAGTGGGAAAAGGTTACATTAAGAAATGATCTCAGCAAGGACTATTAAATTGTCTTCTTTCTTAGTTCCAAAACAACAATATGAATTTCCATCATTCTCCAATTTGGTCACAACAAAATAGGGGAAAGGCAATGCTCTCCACCCAACCAATACATCCAACGAAAACGGATAAGCCATCCTTCTTCATTGACCCCTGATCCCCAACCACATTGTAATAAGAATTTTTTTTTTCCAACTCATGGCAACAATAGGATTCCACAACACAAAGATAGATTTGTCATTCAAAACACAGTCAAAAATAATACTGTAGTTTCCACCACAGAACGAAACAACAAACAACATTAAAGGGTTCATCATGTAAGCCAAAGGAGCAAGAAACTATGGGGGATGTTGCTTATGCCTCCCAAAGGGGAAATGGGTATCACCACCTGAGAACAAACTACCAAAATATATATCATTTCAAATCCCTGACATTCCCTTATGCATCCCCCAAGTACCCCTTATTCCTCATGTTTCCTTATGCCTCCCTAGCCTCTTATGGCACCCCATAATGAGTAAAGAAATGCAAGCTATTTCTTTGTATGGTGGAACCCAAATCCCAACTCCCTCTATAGTTATACCTCCCCAAAACACTCATGCCTCCCACAAAATACCCCATAGTATTCTCCTGCACCGTCCCTAGGACATCTACCCAACTAGCCAAAAAATAAAACATCACATTCAAACATTCAACCATTCACATATGCATACAAATAAAACGAGAGAATTTCCAAGAGCTAAGCTCTTACCTCTCCATAATGGATTTTGTTTCAAGTTCTAACCAGCAAGATTTCCAATGCAAAATAGCCCAAGATCAACAAAACACAAGTCTGTAACGTTCTTCACAAATGAGAGTTTTAAATAGCAAAATAATTCACCCCAAAAGAAGTATGCAAAAGTACAGCAACCAAAAGAGTGTAACCCCCAAACAATAAAATGAATTCGAATATATAGAGAGGGAAGAGAAGAGGATGAGGTGGATCCAAGTGGAATGCCCCATCACATGTCCTCAACTCCAACTCATACGTCAACTTCAATCTCCAAAGCATAATAAATAAGTAGGCGAATAATATGACAAATTACTTACACACTCCAAAACAAGCCCACACTCCAAAGGACTAAAATTAAACCATGTAATAAAAGTGCAATTAAAGCATACAAATTGACTTAAAAAAATTAATAATGAAGGCTATATTTAAACCCTCCAACCATAGGTAAGGTTGACATGCAAATTTAAGATCTATGGGACAAGTTTAACTTGTCCCACAATCCTCTAAAATCAGCCTCCAAGGACAAATTCGAATTCTAAAGAAGATGAAGTGTTTTATACTCCAAATTTTACTTACATATCTCTTACACATCAGTTACACATTTCTTAATGTATATCTTAAAAAATTTAATACAAGAGTTAACCACTCTAATAATTACTTTCTTATGACCCAAGTTGGTGAATTTATTTTAACAATATGCTTACTCACATTATGTGGCACACTTTATTTAAATAAAAAGGGGTGAACACATCAGTTAATAAACACATACAAACACCAATAAAAAGGAACCAAATAAATAAATACACATAACCCTTGGTCACATTTAAATTTGATCCCCCCCATGGGAATCCCTAGCAACAATCAAACACACACACACATGAACAATACAAGTTGCCATGGTGACCTTGTTGAATTCATCTAGAATTCTAATGTGGTTGGTCTCCAATCCCCCGATGTTTTTTGTGAAATTTTAACCTTCAAAACACAATACCTCCTTTAGCCTCGTGGCCATATCAGAACATCCAAATGAATATAAATATAGTTTCAAAATTATCAATATATATATGAATCACAACAATATCTAGACAATCAACAATATCACTTACAATTTCATCAACAACTATTTCATCATCAATTTTAATTCAATTTTCTCGGTCTACTCAATATGTCCAAATATCATGTGTCCTAAAAACATCAATAAATATATATAACTATGTCCAATAACATGTTAACTTCTATATAAAATGTCTCTAACAATCATCATGCATCATATGGGAATCAGAGTCAATAATAGTCCATGATCTAACATCTAACACCATACTAAATAAAAAATATAATAATGTCCATAATATAGTCACCAGTATCATGATCAATATCAAGATGTGTCGAAGGGAAGTGGGCACTACACATAGTAATGTGATAATATTTTATTTTGGTAATTCACACAAACATCTTATAAAACTATATTATCAACTCAATCACACTAAAGATATAAATACTACCAACTTTTAAAGTTGTAATATTAACATATAAAATAAAGAGTTATCATATGACTATATGAATGAATATCATTGTAATTTTGTTTTGAAATAACTAATGGTTATATAATTTCTTATTGCTACAATTTTGTGATTCCCTCGGCAACACTCAAACCATGAGAAATTGTTTGTGATATGTTTCTATACATATTGTTCACGAACTACCTATCGTTGAAACAAATTTCTCCATTGGATTTTCTCCCCACCATAAGATTTTCTGGAGGGTTTCCCTTTGGGCCTATTGTAATACAAAATGTGTGTGTAGGGATGATGATAATATCCTCTATACTCTAAATATTTTGGAGATATTTTATAGCAATTTCATCTCCTAAACAACATTGTTCTTTACCAAAAAAAATTGTTTGAATTCAACCACTAATTTTTTTTCAAAACCTTAATCAAATTTTCAACTTCAGAAGAAGAGAGATAGCTAGACAAAAATCCCAATTCACATTTTGTTGCTAGTATCTTTAAAAATTCCTTAAGCCCACCTCAAAATTTGATAGTCTCCTAAACAAACTTGATTGCAAAATCCCTATGGGATTGGTTTTTTTCATAGATAAAAACCTCGAAATCTAAGATAATTAAATAATCCTTTTATCCAATCATACAAAAGTATTTTTTTCTTGATTTCCTACAATTTGATATTAACAAATTCAAATAATTAAAATTTCTATATGTTAACACTTACTAATCGAGATTACAAATTGGATTCCCTTGCACTCCCACTCTGCAAGTTGTTGTGATGTAAGTTCTATTTAAAAAAAATTAATCAGTTAAAAATAAATTTTAATTCAAAGTAAAAACATATGTGATACAACTTACTTTTATAGAATATAGCATGTAGTACCCAACTTTAATTTTTTAAAAAAGTACACGGAATAAATTTAAATAAAATTATAGATTAAATGCGAGTGGGCGATTGAAGAAATTGTGGTGAGTAGGGATGTTTGTGGGAAATTAATGCATTTTAGGAGAATGTCTGGAGTCTAAAATTGGGTATGGGTATCCATCATTTGAAGAATATTTTTCAGATGTTGTAGCCTGCCTCCAATTTGGTCACTCCACCTCTCATGCATCATCCCATCCTATGCCAAATCATGGGCTTTAAAGAGATGGTCATGTACCTTCCAATGTATGAAGGACAGAAGGTTTACATCAGATGTTGTAGTTGTAAACAATATTTAAGACATTTATTTTCCTTACATAATAATATAAACACTTTATTGTGTGATCTAGAGGCAATAACCACGTTCAAATCCAATTTCACATTGTAAATTTAGTGAGTTGCAGTGTGTTTATAAGACATGGATTTCCTCACGGATAGTAACACTATTTCACTAATGCAACAAATAGGTCTCTGACCTGATTAGTTTACATTGTTGTGTACTTTCATCCTATTCCAAAATGCAAGTTTTCCAGCATGGTATCGATATCCATCAAAGCAGAAAAGATAGAGGAATTTTTTTACCAGGTGTTGTGGTTGCAAGCACTCTGGTAGATACGAACTGAAAATGTGGAAGGAGGTGAAAGAAATAAATTTGGGGAGGATAACATACTTTGTTGGCTGAGTGAGTACAATCAAGAAGAATTTGTTGTCTTGAACTTGCTCACCAGAAGGAAATTATTAGTGCACTTAAGGGTTTCATAAATAGTCTTAAGATTGAATTGAGAGCGAGCCGCTACCTTTTATCTGGTGCAGCATATTGATCAACTATTGATTATGACATTCATTAGGCTACATATAATGATTAAGAAGGACTGGTAGCAAAGAACAAATTACTTTTTCTAGTTGATAAACAGTTGGAGTATGGACATTAGTATGCAGTCTTATCAGTGTCATGGTATCTTGTTTATACTGGTCTTTTTATTACGGTTTTGTTTGATTATCATATAAAAGTTTGGTACACAAATACAATTAAGGTGGAAATACAATTCTATCTATCAGGAAAGGTTTATGGGGTCACAATGTCTTCTGTTTCAATAAATCATATGTTAATTACAGCTAGAATAGAAGATGTGAATTTTTTTTTGTGTGATATGGCATATGGAGAATTTACTCATACATTTTCAGGTCACTATTATGGTGTTTGGGTTGTGGATGCACAAAAAACTATTTGAAGAAATGGATGAAAAAGGTGCAATCTCTTAGTATGCATGGCTACAAGGCATACACAAGGCGACATATTTTTTTACCTTTCTTATGGAGATGTTGATGAGAAAGCATGTGTTCAAAAATCTCCTTGTAACCCGGTGACAAGCTCTATGTAACTCTTTTTCCTTGCTTAAGGATTGACGATTGGTAGATTTGTGCTTACGAGATCAAGTTTGGAATCTACTAATAAAATATGAAATTGTGTTATCTCCTTAAGGTATCTTCTAAGTTTTTTAGTGAAAAATATATATATATATATATATGACATCATGGCTTATCCTCAATGTCAATGTTAGTGGAAATTTTAACAAGTTAGATCGATTTGTTAAGTTGTGTTTTGTTTTCCGTTAAAAGAAAACATGTGTGTTTGTGCTTAGCCATTGGTTGGCCACTCCATCTTAGTATTGTTTCTTTTTGTATTTGGTTATTTTGGGTTATGTGACATACCCAACTCATCAATGGGCTTTGATGATGATGTTGGTAACTAAAAATGTGAGTTGGTCCTTAGCGGAACTCAACAACCTCCCTAGAGCCCGCACATATCCACTTCGATGGTTGTTCTTAGGCACGGTCTCCTTATCTTTTTCTTTCATATTTTTCATAATTTGGTTCTTCATTTGCAATATAATAGAAAAATTAAACCACTAGATAATATTACAAATGGATATGTAACCAAATTTAAATAGTATAAGGAAATAAAACTCCACCTTGTAATTTTTGAAACTGATTTAAAATTAAACATTAACTGTGGTCCCTACCATGATATTATACAATGATACTAGAATATCCAAATTAGGTGATCATATCTAGTGGTGTTGGTGAGAGTTAGATGATGTCCTCAAATCAAAAAATCCATTTTCCTACCTTACACAGTTAGAAAAACACAGTTTCCAAGACTTGAGAAACAACACTCACAGCCCCGTAAATGAGAGGTCAAGTGTCGTATGTGTTCCTTTTAATGTAGAGAGTCATGTCAAGAATCAGCTCAACCCAATTTTATTTTATTTTCTCTCTTCACTACTTATCTAGGAGCCATGTTATTCTATTTTATACTTTTAAGGAGTTTTTAAAACTGAACAGTTGGCTTTCGTTTTGACCCACTGTTTGGTCCATAAATAACGAAATTCTTGTCCGTTTTCGCAAACATGTATTATTTTTACTAAAAAAATTCCTTGAACAAATAGTTTGGGGAAAAACATTCTTCTTGATAGTTTGTTAAAGGCATTTTTCAGGGCTTTGGTCACAGTTTGACTAGGTCAAACTAGGCCAATTACAACCGGTGGCTCCAAAAAACCTGTTCCAGTTCTTAGTCCCTTCGACTCTTGTGAATCCTCCACATATAGGGGAAGTTGTAGGAAATTTCTCATTGCGAGTTCATTCATAAAATTTTATTTTTAGACATGGTTTTCTAAACCCTCGCGCTAAATTTTGATCTTTTGTAACTAGGCCAATTATGATCGATGGCCTCAGAAAACTGGCCTCAATCGTAAATCATTCACTAGATATGAATTTTTTTAGTTATTGTGAACTCTTGGTATATAGGTGGACACAATGGAATTCACTGTCGTGAATTTTTTTCTAGGAAGACAGTTTTTGAATGCACTTTCTTAGCCTCCGAGCCTAAATTGAAATTTTTTGCAACTACAAGGGAAAATGCAAAACAAAGTTGTAGGACCACAGTCAAGTTAGCAAACCCTCATGGAAAATTATTATCACTTCTAAATAACTAGTTGAAACTCTATCATGTGACTTATTGTGTGAAAGTGAGATTTTGGAAAAATAGTGTTTCTATCTCTTTCTTATCTCTTTGTCTCTCCTTAGTTACGAAATGAAGTGAAATGAAAAGTAATGAATACATGTGTCAAACCCTCAACTTTCGAATAATAATAATTATTATTATTATTATGTAAATGGAAAAATGGAAAAATTAATTATGCTAGATTTAGGTGGATTCCATGCTAGCGATTTATCGTTGATTTCATGCTCAAATGGTTTTGCAGGATGGAAGTAAGATGGAAAAAAAGAGTGGTGTAATTCATTATTTATTATTGTAATTTATAAATGTTATTGGAAAATGTATAGAAGTATAATGTATTGCCATGTTACATAATTTTCTAATTTTTAATTTGGTAATATGTATGAGATTCTAATGTTAGGGATGCCTTGGTAAATGTGCATTTAATCATAGGTGCAACTTTAATTCACATTTAGGCATGGTTAAAAGGTTGTATGTGTACATGTACATGTTAAATGAATTTGAATTTAATATCTTGTAGTGCATTTCCAGTGTGTAATTGATGATTAAATAATTGATGTTGTTTTCCTCACCTTGATCATGTAATAAAGGAATCTAACCAAAATAGGAAACCTTAGTTTAAAACTAGTGCATACCTACCCTTATCGCATGATCTTTCTTAGCATGGAGGAAACTGAAAACCATAGAATTAACTTAAATCTTTACACTCTATAACAATATCTAGTTTAAGTAAATAAAAGCCCAATTTTTGAGTTATCGTTAAAACTAGTATATTTAACGACATCTTCGTGAAGCCAATGGTTAGGAAAAACATGGTCAAACTTTTATGGAGTAAGTATAAATAACACTTCCTTATTATCTTATTGGACAACCACGTCTTACAAAATTAGATCTAGAAATTAACTTCATCATAGAATGAATTCCTTGTGGGATCCAGATGAAACAAATGGAGCTAGTGAAATAGTTGTACTATGACTTAAAATATTTGCAAATGAAACTAATTTGAAATATTTTGACTTAAGAGAAACATGTTATATCTCAAATTTGCACCTTGGTTAAGAGATGATAGTAGGGGTTCAAACCTTGCTTGATCTATCACTTTCGTAGATATAATGGAAACACCTCAGGTTTGTGAGTATATCTCTCACTTTCGTAGATATAAGCTAATTTTTTCAGGTTTTGAGGGTAAAAAGATGACTATAACTAAAATTGAAAAGGGTGATACACCAAAAATTTTGAGGGGCTTTCACTGAGTATATGCACAATAAAATTTAGAATGAATTTTAGATGCACGAACCAATGGTTTCTAGAAGAATATTAAGGAAAACCACGTATGTATTGAGGGATAAATACAAAAAACACAAAAATATAAACATGCACACTAAGACTATGTAGAAAATACCATATTTGAAGCAAGGTAAGATGATTAATCAAGGAATTGACATTCACAATAATTAGTGAAAAGATACACGCCACTACAAAATAATTAGAAAGGAAAAAACTGGTTCTTATTCAAGGAAAAACTTGTAGAAAATTTCTTTAGTGCCCCTATGTCCAAAAGTCCCTCTTTTTGCCTTACTAGTGCACATAATATATATCAAGATCATTCACCCAACCCCTCCTAAAAGTAGGCTAAAATTTGTACTCGTTAATGCATGCTAATTTTACCCCTTAATCATGAATAAATAAAGGAATAAAAATAGACATGCTGATTACAATGAATCATTAATAGCCTTAATTACAAAAATAAACTAAAGTCAAAGCACACTTTGACTGATCTATTTTTAATAAAACTTGACTGAATAATTTGCTAAAATTGATCACTTGCTTCCTTCTCAAGTTATCGCCAATGTGCATGCAAATTGATCTTTTGTGCCACATGCCATATTTATCCTTTCCTACATGATTAAAATAATCATTATGTATTGATGTTGATACTTGTAGTTTGATCCACTTGCAATGATAAATTTGACAATTTTACAATTCTGCCCCCTTGCATGCACATGCAAAATAATATCCATGTGTAAGTAAAAATAAAATGCCTTTGTCTTCATACTTTGGAAAAATATTCACCTTCTAATGTCGGCACCACTTGTAGGCATGTGCAAGAAAGTAATACCCTTATTTTGTGAAAAATAAGGTAACTAGAATTTTTAAAATAGTCTTCATGATCTTTGATGTTGACATCTGTGCACTTCTTTTATGTTCTATATTTTAGTGGATGTCATATAAAACAATGCTTTTTATATTTAATACTTTGCAAAAGTGTCCAACTTTGGGGACCATTTTTCCATGTACACATATAAAAAATAATGCTCTCCTTTAAAGTTCACATCCTCCTTGGCATGGGAACATTGACCAGAATAAGGTAATTTTTTTAGAAGTTTAAGGTGATCGTTGCTCCCTTTTTTGACTTTGGCATTTAGCATGTAGTGTTGGACCACCTTTTCTATTATCACTGCATACATAAAATTTGACCCCCTTTTTGAAAAATAATAACATGCATAAACAATGTTTTCATCTTTTGATTAATCATTGGTATGCATAAAAGGTTGTTGACTTTTGATTTTTGTGACATTAAGGTTTTAGACCTTACAAAGGTCAATGCAATGATTATTTAACATATTGGGGCTGGATCCCTCTCCACAATGACTCACCCTTGAAAGATATTTTAGTGGATGTGACCAACCATGGTTTTTAGGGTTTTGTTGTGGCATTCACACATATGTTATCTACAAACCATGGTTGAAATCAACGTCAGTTTGCATTAATTATCGATATGATTATTACCATCGATGCTTGAATCATTATAAGTAATATAGTTGCCTGCGGTATTGAATGGTATTCGTTTGATTTGTACATGTTTAGATTTGAACAATTGATTAATAACTCATTTGACTTAGGGTATCTTGGGGGTTACACTAATTCTATGACTCATCCTTTGCCATCTGATCTATGTAACATTCAATCTTTGACCATTGATGCTAAGAATCTGGAAGAGCGGTAGTTAGATTGTGGTTTGTATTCTAAAATGTCAATCTTTGTACATTTGATTTGCGATGAGTTAGATTCTGTTGATCTCCATTCTTAGATTAAATGATGGGTTAACTTGACCTAACCTATGGGTTAAGGTAGGAAAATGGAAGTTCAATGCATCATTTGGTCATTTGAAAATAATTTGAGCCTTAGGCTGGTGAAGCCCTAGAAAAATCAATGTAGGTCACCATTGTTATGTGCTTCGAGCTATAAACGGAGATTTGTGTTCATCTTTAGGCTATGTTTCAAGCTTTAGCTTATCTGTTTCTATGATTTCTGAGCATCTTCACTTCTCTAATTAGTTTATGGACCTACTTTTTCGCCATTGTTTCTTAAATAAGCTCATGTGTTGGCCCTGTAGCTTGGGATTTTTCTAGTTTCTAGGTTTTAACTAAACTGCCATGGAAAGTTTTCCATCTATAAAGCTCATATTCGTAACAACATTGTAAATTCCTTTTAAAATATTCTAAGACGTGTTGGGAATTTAGGATTGCAGAAGAGTGCTATGATTTAATAAAAAACAAAACCATGCACACAAGATCTAAACAATTCCCCAAAATCTACAGCAGTGGAAGTATAAACTAGAATAATCCAAATCAAGACAAAGTACATACACATAACACAACACGTACCGTGGTTCACCCAATGTGGGATACATCCACCAAAGATAGAGATCTCATATATATAATACAACAAGAGTACAAACCAACTCTTCAATACAAGAGTGTAATGCATCTCTCCAAGAGTATCTCCTCTCCTCCAGATCTATAAACGGATCTCCATGAGTGCACTACAACTGTGCCTCCAAAAACAACCAGTAGATATCGCATAACCAGGAACTACTACATCTTTGAAATACTACCAAAGTCACTGTGTATCTGTAAACAAGACCTCTCACATGGGTCTACTATATGTGTGACTATGATTGTGCACCTAGAAGTAAATTTTTCTCTCCATCACTGCATAACCTATGCAAACATGAACACAACATCATCTACAATATCTAGATCTACATGGATCAACAATATAATTTGATCTCATGGATCTACAATAAAATACTAGATCTACATGGATCTATAATACAAGATCTCACCAACATGTGGATCTACAAGAAGAAACTCTATGTTCTTTTCATACTATGAAAGATATTACAATGAGACAATAACTATATAAATAAAATACGATATAATATGTTACCCTCTTCTCACCATTCAGATGTACATGCTATTTCCTTCTGTCCAACTCCTCTTTAGGGAGACTCTATCTTCATGTAACCTGTTCTTTCTTTCTCTTCTTCTTCTTCATCCTCTCAATCTAGGAGAATCAAGGATCTAATTCAATCCTTCTATTAATTCTCTTACTTACCCTCATACAATACATACATGCATATATATCTATTTTTGGGCAACTTAAATTTTCTTTTACAATCAATAAATCATCT
The DNA here is from genome assembly GCA_019776745.2 of Taxus chinensis. NCBI lineage: Eukaryota > Viridiplantae > Streptophyta > Pinopsida > Cupressales > Taxaceae > Taxus > Taxus chinensis. Next base: position 157,318,103 of record CM034155.1, on the reverse strand, counting down.
TTAAAATAATTGATTTATTCTAATTTTTGTCAAAAAACAAAAGATGTGTCACACAAGTAACTATCGACAGTTACTGCTTGACTGGCACTGGTTACTACCTGACCGACACTTGTCACTTATTGACTTAGACTGACTGACACCGGTTAAACCCTGACTTATATCGGTTACATCCTGACCGATGCCAGTTAGTGTTAGAACCATTAACATGTAAAAATAAAGTTTCTTGTGAAGCAATTAAGCTCCATTCTCAACAATCTCCCACTTGGAGATAAATTGTTGAATCTTTTGTACCTGTAATTGTACATCATTGTCCTCTACACACTATGAAGACCATCTATTATTTCCTTCAATAATTCTCTCAAAAAAATAAAACGAAGAAGATCAAACCATCTTCTCAAACCAAGAAGATAAAAACATGACTTACCAAATACCTCCACAAATCTACTACTGATTCGTGATAACCGAGCGATCTATACATCAAGCTCCCACTAAATCATAACACCAAGACTCTCATGCAACCAAACCATCATGACTAACACACTTGCAAGAGCTCCCACACAAACTGAAGTACCGAGCTTAAACTACAACCATATCAATACCTATAAAACCAACCATGTTCTCCATCCATCTATCCATGTCTTCATGCAACCACCAATGCAACTGTCCAAAGACAAGTCAAACTAGAATATGCTAAACAAAAACAAGATCTTAGGTAAAACCAGTCCTGAATGAGTTTTACATGCAGCAATGGGTGCTCAATCCACAAACACCTACATAACTCAAAGAAATTCAAGCAATGTAATCTGCAAATCCAACCCTGCATAAAAAACTAGCATGTCCACGGAATGAGTAACATAGTAATCAAGAGGAAATACAAACACCCCCTATTCATGCTCAAGGAAATTGAACTATTCTCATAGGAATCCATGCGTAAATCAAGCATCTACATCATCATAGACTCACAAAACTGAATCTATCCACATGTATAAACTCACCTATACATCCATCCATATCATCATGCTCTCCAAAAGCACCAAGTCTCTCACCAACTAACTCTAAAGCAATATATGAATCCTGTGCTCAACAATGTGAATAACAAAAAACCATGCTAAACCATGCAACTAATACCAAGTAAAAATACCAACAAACATGTCATCAACATACTGCACAAACCAAACCAAGATGAAAGAAAAACAAGGGCACCATCTAAAAATGGTAAATAAACACTATTGTCAAACCTATAACCAAACCGACCACGATTTCCCCTACCGACACTGGTCACTTCCTAACTGACCATGATTATCAAATGAGCAACCACAGTACATCCTAACCGATACCAGTCTCTGTAACTAGTAGATTTTCTCTTTTAACCCTTAAAACTCTGAAAAATTTCTCTATCATCTTCACCCAGCTGAATCTAACCATCAACAGTAATCCCATAGGGATATCCAAGAACCAAAAAATAAACCAGAATTTACATCACAAAGCAATAAACTCAATATACCTGAAAATATATGACTTCCCTCCAAAACCTACTAGTGCCTCTGCCACTCTGAATAGTAGAAATCTGCTCTCACTCTGCATGTGAATCATGTATCCAATCCTATAATTCCAACAACCATGGATTTCTCTAATTGAACACGAAATCCCCTGCACTGCCTATTACACCAAGGTCAAAAGATAATATGTTAATGAGAAATAAAACCATATGAAAGAAAATATAAAATGATTCCCTTATTATCAAATAATACTCCTACATCATAGAAGTTTGGACTTCTTGTGAAGTAGGTGAATCAACTTCTTTTCATCCTATGTACTAAACATTTTTTGTTACCTGAAACTGTGTCTAACCATGAATTTTCATTAAGGATCTCATCCTTAGACTAGATATCCTTGTCCTCAAGATTCCACACAATCGGGAAATAAAAGTCAAACAACACCAAAAACATGGTGTAAATCTGTGCACACTATCCAAACATAATATAAGCTGCTCTAAAAGAAAGAAATAAAACATGAACCATATAGAGATACATGAACCAAAGTCTCACTGGACTAACCAAGCCAAATCAGTCCTCTTTCGGATCCAAACATTGAAGTGATCAACACTGTTTCTGCCTGTACACACTGTGTAAGAAGCATGATCCTCCAAAATAGGACACTCAACCATCCATGTCCTCTTCTAATGTAAGAAACCATGTGTAAACTCATTGTCAGAGAGACTGACTATGGTTTGTTGACTAGTACCAGTTACTCTTTGTGACCGATGTCAGTTACTTGACCGACATCGGTGCTACTGGAACTAACAGAACACCAAAAATTTGAATAGGTCACCAAACTAGGTGCCTACTCCGACCAAAGATGATAGCTGTGTTGAGCCAATAATTTCTAGAAGCACCCAAATCTTGCACAAAAACTTAACAACAATAATACATGCAATAAAAATTGTACCAAAATTAAATACATCACCTTACCAGCACCGATATAATCAACTGCATCTTCAACTGAAGAACATGTTTCTCTAATAGAAAGCCCGTCTTCAAGCTGTGCTACTATATTCTGCCTCTCTAATAAGCCCATGCATCTAACCTCACCAAAGGATGCATAACTACTCCTTTTATCTCATTCTCAAATCTAGATCTCCAATCCCAAACATGCACGTGCAACCAAAATAATATAATCACTACAATACCAAGATAAAACCATACCTAAATAACTGGATCTGTAATTTAACTAACATGCTTGTGCCTCCAAGAACTAGGGACACCTTAGAAAACAAGATACATTCCATACATATTTCCATTTCTTCAGATCTATGATTTTTTGTTTAAAACTAGGTTTCCTAGTAACTGACCATGGTCACCCTGTTACCAACCATGGTTACCCTGTAACTGACCACGGTCACCCTGCTGATGTCAGTTGCCACTTAACAAAAACTAGTCACTGTAATTTCTAGCAACCTTACTCTTCATGTGATCTTCTCACGAGGAAAAAAAAACCCTGGTCTCATACATGTCATTCAAACCACTACCAAAACCATGAAGCAAACCCTTGCTCTGAAATAAAAAAGCTAACCTCACTCCGATACCAATTTTTGGTAATTTGGGACTATGGAATAGTGCTATGATTTAATAAAAAACAAAATCATGCACACATGATCTAAACAATTCCCCAAAATCTATAGTAGTGGAAGTATAAACTAGAATAATCCAAATCAAGACAAATTACATACACATAACACAACATGTATCATGTTTCACCCAATGTGGGCTACATCCACTAAAGATAGAGATCTCATATATATAATACAAAAAGAGAACAAATTAACTCTTCAATACAAGAGTACAATGCATCTCTCTAAGAGTATCTACTCTCCTCCAGATCTCTAAATGGATCTCCATGAGTGCACTACGATTGTGCCTCCAAACACCACCAACATATCTCACATAACCAGGAACTACTACATCTCTAAATTTCTACCAAGTTCTCTATGGATCTGCAAACAAGACCTCTCACATGTGTCTACCATATGTGCAACTATGACTGTGTACCAAGAAGTAAATATTTCTCTCCATCACTTCATAACCTGTGCAAACATGAAGACAACCTCATCTACAATATTTCGATTTACATTAATCAACAATATAATATGATCTCATGGATCTACAATACAAGACTAGATCTACATGGATCTATAATACAAGATCTCACCAACATGTGGATCTACAAGATATTAGAATGAGACAATAACTATATAAAGAAAATACAGTAGAAGACGTTACCCTCTTCTCACCATTCAGATGTACATGTTATTTCCTTCTTTTCCAGCTCCTCTCCATGGAGAATCTGTCTTCATGTAACATGTTCTTTCTTTCTCTTCTTCTTCTTCATCGTCTCAATCTAGGAGAATCAAGGATATAATTCAATCCTTCTCTTAATTCTTTTACTTACCCTCATACAATGCATACATGCATATATATCTATTTTTGGGTAACTTAACTTTTCTTTTACAATCAATAAATAATATTTAAAATAATTGATTTCTTCTCATTTTCATTAAAAAAAAAAGATGTGTCGCTTAGGTAACCATCGACGGTTACTACCTGACCGGCATCAGTCACTTCCTGACCTAGACTGACCAACGTCGGGTACTATCAGAACCATTAACATGTAAAAAGAAAGTATCTTGTGAAGAAATTAAGCTCCATTCTCAAAAACATGGTCATATTTTCTTCCTCTGTATGAGGTCTAGGCGAGAGTTTGAAGATTGGATTTTCTTGCTCTGTTCAAGATCTATATTTTACAATATTTTTGAGGCTCTTGTTTTGTACTTCTTTCATTGTAAGCACCCTTCTTCACTTTGCACTTGTTTTATGGGTTGGATGTGCATGTCATTTTGAAAAAAAAATTGAACTTTATTTTCTGATTTTTCTGACATAAGGCCAAATTTTGATATAATTAAGACGTTGTCTTCTACAGTTGGGTCACATTTTTCCTTTAAATGCCATTATTATGGTTAGAACCTTTCTTTCATGCATTTTATGTAGATCTGATAGTGGGTATATCTTTCTATGCTCTGGTTTCCTATGCAAAATTGTGTTTGAAGAAATGTTTTTCTCCTTTGATTGATTTTTAACTCATTATTTAAAAACCTTTCGCGAGCTCTATTTTCTTTAATTTTTATTTTATTTAAGTGGTTATTTGAAAATCCTGTGTATTCAAATTGTTTCCTTGAACAATGTTATTGATTTGTGTCATCATTTTGGAGAATTATTGAGCTCTTTAAACTCTACAAAAACAGCCCTCTCTGATTTATGAGCGTGAAGCTTTGATTCTTTGTAATTTTCTGGGTACTTTTATGAAATCCTTCATGACTATGGAGTCAAAAGTATATACCTTTTCTATCTTTTGAATTTCCATAGCATAGTTTTCACCATGTAAGATTCAATCTTTGTTGAGATTCTTTGCTTTATCTGACATGGGTTTTGTACTTTTCACATAGATTTTTCATTCCCGTGAGCTCGAGTCTTGATTCTTAATGCATTTTATATCTTACTAGTCGCTATGACTCTGTATGTTGAGGCTATCCTGAATTTAATTCCAATCTTTTCTCAGGATTATTTACATTGTGACTAATGTGTTTTTCTTAGATAAGAAACTTTAAACATTCTTAAACAATATACAGTGCAAGTTTCGTAAGATGTTATCTTTGATGCTCTTGTATATTCAGATTTTGATCATTATATAAGTGCTTTCAATTTTTTACAAAAACTTTAATTGAAACCCTATTGAATGATCAGTGATTCTTGTCTATGTATTGGTGTCTTTGCAGTGATCGTTGAGATGCCTTATTTTAGTCTCACTTGTGTTCGCTGTATAATTTTGCTATTTGTGGCTTTCATTATGCATCTTGAGTCTATTCTTGAAGTTTCTCTACTCTAAAACTACACCTAGAAGTTTTTTCCATCTTTATATAAAACTAAAGTGGGCAAGGGAATTGTCCTCTTTTGACATTTTTATAGCATAAAATTATAATTTTATTTTAATAAAGACTATGCTCACATGCTTTAAGGACCTTCTTGATTATATTTTGAGAAAACATAGCAAGATTTCTATTTTTGTATTCTTCTTAAAATTTCCATTTATGCTTTCTAAGATGTACTTGATGGATTCTTGGATAGTTCAATGGACTGTAGTTGTAATCAACTTAAAAAATATGATTTATGTTCATTTGATACATGATTTATTGTGAGGAACTTGTTGGTACCCAAATTAATTCTCCCTTGAAGTTTGAGCAACATCACAGGTTTAGCAGAAAGCTTAAAGATAGATAGATCATGATGAGTTGTTTTGTAGCTGGGGATGGGATCTAACTGGCCCTTAATCACTCAGACGTGGAGAAATGGATAACACCCTCAAGAGGATTTGATCGATCTTCACTATTTTAAGTTGTTCCTTTCAACTAAGGTAAGATAACCCTTTTGTAGCCTGTTGTTCTGGAGGATATGGAGATATCCTTCCTAAGGAATTTGTTAAGGAGACCTTGAAGAAAATATGATAAATGCAACAAAATATAACTCTCACGAGTTGTCACTCTAGATAGTGGAGATATTCTCTAAGCAAGGTGCATGCTACTAAAGACATTTGGAATCCTGATTGTTTCTGTATGTTTTGGTAGTAGAATTTATGCATTTATATACACACACAACAAACAAAGGTAGTATGGGTAGGATTAGTTGTTTTTAAATAACTTTTGGTGGGAGGTGAAGCAGAATAAAGTTGATTATACCAAATCTTTGAGAACTCTTACAAAATGGAAATTCTAAATAACAGAATGCTTCAGAATAGCTAAAATGTTTCTTTAACCAGAATATGTGCTTCAATGGAGGCCCAGATTAGTAATTTTTCACACAATTTATGATATTTTAACACGAAGGCTCAAGTTAGAAGACCCAATAAAACATCAAAATCTAAGATCAATCAGGCCTGAGGTACACCCAGAGGCTTACAAACAATCTCTGGAAACAAATGAAAGAAAAGTTATTTTAAATCATTTATTTCACTCCCAACTGAAAGCTCTTCTGAGAAATGAAATTGCAGATGCCACTAAACTATCACAAGGATTGAGACCTGTGTGATTGAGACAAATTTTGATACAAGATTGTAACAGGAACAAGAAAAACTATTTGCAGACATTTAGAAATGAAACAAACACATTTTTCTCAAGATCAACATAGAATAACTCGAGTTTGATTAAATTTATTAGTAGGGGAAAGTTTCTAGAAAAATCTCAGAGCTTGTCAATGGATGTACACTTGCAACCACCTTGACATGATAAAAATTAATACAAAGGAGATATACAGGATTCTTAGACTGCTTCTTAAAAGACAAGATTTGTCAAATTTTCCTCTTGGGAATTTTCTTTGACCTCTAACACTCGAACCATTTGCACAAAAAATTTGAGCCATTTATAACATTTACAATGGATCCCTTTTCCCCCAAAAAACAAAAACATTGACTGCCACCAGTTCTTGTCATGATCACGATCACAATTCCCAGAATCAGATCTGTAAAAAGTTGTTAGGTATGTGGTAGATCTCTTCAAAAATCTCAGCATTCAATTTCTTCATCTGGTAGAACACTCTTCCTTCTATTCACAAGCCACCTCCATCCCTAATCTGTCAAATTTGGTTCTTTTGTGCATAGGAGAAGAAAAACGGAAGATCACATCGAGCCCAATAGCTAGACCATTTTAATGGCGAAAGACATCTCCAGATCTTCTCCACCAAACTTAGATATCAAAATTAACTCTCCTCTTTGTTTGGCGTGTAGGAAATACCAAGAAATCATGAAGATTCACACTTCTAGGAAATCTGGAGTGAAAATGGTAGAAGAATCAGATACAGATGCATAGCTTCCATTGATTCCTATTTTGAATTTGGACCGTCCACGTGGAGATCTAATTTTAGAACGAGCCTGCGGGTTCCTTTTTTCCTCTTACAACTTTTAAAAAAATGTAAATTTTTCACATTTTTCTCCACACCTCCACCCTTGAGAAATGAGCTTGACACATTTCCTAAAGTGGGTCCCAAAGGAATTGTGGCCAAATTCTGTCATTTCACCTCTTTTTTGGAAAAGGGAAAATTTTCCAAATTTCTCCCGCAACTCCGCCCCTCCACCATTGACTGGAGCAAGTTTTGAATTTTCTCTATTGGTCCCGTGGGTCATTTTGATGATTTTAGTCATTTGAAAATCAAGGGGAAAAAAACCAAGTTGCCCTCGATGGCCCACCTCCCGCCTCTTACCATTTTCAAATCCAACCTTAACCTCCTTCTTGTCGGCATTACAAGCTATTTTGAGATTTTAATCCTTTTGATGACAAGAGGCAAAAAATCCAATTTACCTCTGAGGGTCTACTTCCCTGCTGCTTTGGCTTTTCAAACTGCCAGATGTCACAATGGCGCATCTTGAGATAATCCCCAAAGGTTGAGATCTTGAATGAGCGTGGGTTTGCCACATGTCGTTATGGCAGAACTTCAAAAACCTTAAGGTTTCAAAAAGATTTAGCGGTGGCACGCTTCCATTTTAGAATTTTATTCCATTTTTCCAAAAGGGCAAAATATTCAACTTACCTCCGAAGGCCTGCATCTACGCCATTATCTTTTCCACGTATCCTCCTGCAAGGTTAAAGTAAGACATTTTCCCTGCCACTTAAAATGTTTCTTTAATCAGAGCCTAGCAGGGCCGCAGGGTGAGTTTAAACCTTTTTTTGAAGTAGCCAAAAGGAACAAGTTCAAAAACAAACCCTCCGCACCCCATCCAATTAGAAGAAGCCACATAAGCACCAAAAGAACCAATCAGAAAAGAGCGGAGCCATGGGACCAAATTTGCCTTTTTGCCAAAAAATAAAAAAGTGATAAGTTAAAGCATTTTCCCACCATCCCATGACCAACCAAAATAAGCCACGTGACCGCCGAATGCTGAGGAATAAATTTGACTAGAAAAAGACACCCATCAGAGCTTCAAAATACAAAAAATCACCATTCATGCCCAAAACCTAATTTTTCGCTAAGGATGATTTTTTTTTAAAACAAAAACAAGTGAATCATGGTTCCAAGCATCCCTTCGACCATGGATTTTGGATTTTCAATGGCATACAAATATAGATTAACCATTCTCGAGCTTCCATGGTTGGGGAAAAACAAGAAAATTGACAAAGCCCGTGGATTTTGAAGAAAGTAGAGCAAAAACAAGGCAAGCTCAAATAATTTTCAAGAAGGGACATGACAAATGGATTCTACAAAAAATTTGAGGCATTTCAAGTGGAGGTAGAAACTTTCAAAACATCCACATCGGGAGAAAAAATGTTTTAGAACACACATATCAGAGGAAAATAATGGAAAATGATGCGAATCAAATATCAGCACCAACATCAGCTTTGACTCAGGGATGGGTACTCCCTGCGAGTACCACAAGAACAAAGGTAGACCAAGTGCCAAAATATCCCTTGAGAAAATGAGTCAACTTGCAGAGCACAAAACTAGGACCATGCCGGAAAAAAAATGAACAGAGAAACTAGCAAAAATAGGCCACCAGGGGCCAGAACGAACAAGAACACGAAAGACAGAAAACAAACCAACAAACTATACACTGTACAGAGGATGTTCACCTTGGTTCTAGGGAATCAATCCAAGAAATGCTTCAAATTCCTACCATTAAAAGGAAATTCAAGAAATTCTCTATCCAAATCCTTCAAGAAGAAGGTATGCTCACCAATCTGAATATCTATGGAGTAAGGGCCCATCCACAGTGCATCAAATTTACCATGCTTTCCCTTATCTTCATGCCTGTTATCCCATAACAGCACAAGATCTCCAACATTGAAAGATCTTGGGGTGACCTTCTTGTCAAACAACTTCTTCAACTTCTCTCTAAACTTTACATGCCTTTGGTGGGATGCCCTCCTTTCTTCATCAAGTTCAACAATTTGGTTAATGCGAGCATCATATGGACTTACTTATTGATCTTCCAGTTGTTGAATGAACTGATATGAGGATAATTACATATGCAGGGGTAGTAGGGCCTGAGTTCCATACACCAACTCAAATGGACTCTTTCCAGTGGCTCTTTTAACAGTAATTCTATCTTCCCAGACAACAAACTTCAACTGTTCACCCCATTTTCTTCTTGTTCAGCTCCAAGGTTCTTCTAATAATCTTCACCAAATTTTTATTACTAGACTTAGCTTGTCCATTTCCTTGGGGATTGTAATTAGATGCATATGTCAAGTTGATCCCATATTCTTTGCACATTTCCACCAAAGGTTTATCTCTAAAGCTCATGGCATTATCAACTACAATCTTGACTGGCACCCCAAACCTGCAGATGATGTGGTTCAACAGAAAATCCATGACAATTTGGTGTGTTTACCTTCTTGGTGGGGATTACCTCCACACATTTGGTGAAGTAATCAATGGCTACAAGAATCCACTTATGGCCAGCACTTGAAGGGTCTTAAATCTCACCAATGAAATCCATCCCCCATTACTTGAATGGGGCTTCAATTGATACAAGCTACAAAGGGAGGGAGCCTGAAGCTTTCACTCTTTCAGAGAAGTGTTGGAAACTCTAACATCTTCTAGCCAAAATATTTGTATCCTTGAAGACAGTTGGTCACCAATAACTAGCCCTCTGGATCTTGTGTATTATGACTCTTGCAAAAAAATTCCCCCCCACACTCCTCCATGAAGATCAACAATTATCTTGGGGGCTTCATCTTCAGTAATGCACCTTAAGAGAACTCCCTTAGGGTTCTTCCAAGCTAACCCATAATTAGTAATGACATATTTCTGGGAAGCCAACTTAAGGGATCTTTTCTGGTTCTTACTTAAATACTCAGGGCAATATAAGTGTCAGAGATAAAAATCACAGCCTTGTACCACTCAGAACTCGTCAATTTTTCAAAGAACACCTACCCTACCTTCCTTTACCTCATTTACCTCAATAGTTTGCAAGTTGCTCTCAGCCATAAGCTTAACCAAGCCCAAACCTCTCACCAACTTCATGGTTTGGATATCCATATCATATTCTTCTAACTTGTTCACCCATCTGCACCTTTTGCTTGAGACTTCCATCTCTGATAAGATGTCTTTCACCATGGTGTGGGGAACATAAGAAACAATCTTAGAACTCAAAATTTAAGGCCTGAAAACCTTTGTTGCTTTTACCAAGGAAAATGCTTGTTTCTCCATAATAGTGTATTTCAGCTCAGCCCCTTGCAAGGCCTTATTGAAAAAGGAAATTGGCCTTTTAGCCCCCTCATCATCCTTATGCAGCAAGACAGAAGCAATAGTGTTCTCTGAAGCAAAGGAAAATAGTTACAAAGGATTCATATAGTCTGGAGCTGATAGAACAAGGGCATGCTTTAGTGCCTCTTTAATCCCTTTGAAAGCTTGGATGACAGCTTCCTCCCACTTGATGACCTGGCCCTTCTTTAACATGGAAGTGATTGGAATGGTCAACTCAGCAAATTTTATATGAATCTCCTGATGAAGTTTATCTGCCCAAAGAAAGACTAAATTCCTTTCTTAGTTCTCGAAGTTGAAACTTTGTTGATGGCCTCTACCCTTTCTGGATCAATCATCGCCCCTTCTTATGACACAATGTGACCAAGAAAATTTTCCTTCTGTACTCCAAAATGGCACTTATTTGTATTGAGCGAGATGCCATATTCTCTACATCTTATCAAAATCTTCTCCAAGTGCAACAGGTGATCACTTCTCTTCCTGGAAAATATAGTCACATGGTCTTGATAAACAACTATAAAATCATTGATGTAACCAGCAAAAGCAACATCCATTGCTCTTTGAAAGGTAGCTCTAGCATTCATCAAACCAAAGGGCATCTTGACATATACATAGGTTCCCTAAGGAGTAGTAAAGGTTGTCTTGATGCTTTCTGATTCCTTCACCACAACTTTATTATAACTAGAGAAACCCTATAGGGTGGAGAGAAATTCAGAACAAGTCACTAATTGCAACATGTTTTCCATAATTGGTAAAGGATAATTATCCTTTATTGATACTCTGTTTAGATTCCTAAAGTCTACACATAGCCTGATATCACCATTCTTCTTTCTTACTGGTACTAGGTTTGCAACCCAAGAAGAATACTTTGTGGGATGAATAATCCCTCCATCTCTTAGCTTCTTCAGTTCCTCTTGCATTTTAAGAGATAAGAGTGGATTGATTGGACTTTGTTTCTACCTGAATGGTTTTACATTGGACTCCAAGGGAATCTCATGTTGAAATAGATCCCCTCTGTATGCTTTTAGTTCACAATAGGTCCAAGCCATGCAATCTTGGTATTTATTCAAAAATTGGATGTATGACTACTTCTCGTCTTTATTGAGATTTCTACCTAACCAAATTTTTCATGGATTCTCCTTTATGCCAAGTTCATGCTTCTCAATATCCCTAGAGGCTATCATGCACCTGTTAATAATGTGATCAACATTATCAAAATTGGACTCAAGAGAAACCAGCCCTCTAAGAATGGTATTAGTCTTTAGCTGGATGATGCCCTTGCCAAACAAGGTTTCTTTCCCTTCTGATAAACATACCATTGGCTCCTAATCAATACTTTGATCAACAAAATCTCCCTTATTCTGCAAAAATCTTCTAATCTGAGCATCATTATCAAAAAAATTCCAATGCTTAAGATTATCAGGTACAGATGGGCTTGTTAACACCTCAACATCATATTAAAAATATGGGGATATTACACAATGGGAAAAACAAGACCCCAAAACTACAAGCTTATCTACCAAGTCATTTAACCTCCTATTATGTTGCACAATGTTGAATGAATCAAACATCTCAATGAAATCCCAAACTGTATGTTTTTATTATTTCATTCGCTGATTCTTTGTGGCATACAGTTTTATGACTAGTTTTACAATTAATTCTGAGTCCCATTTGACAATGATGTCTTTGACACCATATTTACAACCAATTCTTAAACCCAACAACAGTGCCTCATACTCAGCAGTATTGTTAGTGCACTCAAAGTTGAGTTTGAAGGAAAAAACAAATTTTTTTTGACCTGGGGAAAGTAGAACAACACTAGCACCCTTCCCAAACTTAAATGAAGCTCCATCAAACAATAGATTCCAAGGAAATCCCACTTGTTTGAGACACATTCATTCCTCAATCTTGTACAATACTTCATAGGATGCATTGTTGGGATCTTCAATAAGATGCAACATCTTCTTTTCCCCATAAAACTTGACAAGGCTGCCCTCAACTGGGATGGTGGCATAAGACATATCCATTTTAACACTCCCACCAACACTTTCATTCCACCTTCTAGATAATAGCATACCCCATTTGGCTGGGCAGTCAACAATAACTACATCAAGTTCAAAATTCCTACCTAGATAGGCTGTAAGTTGCATTGCCAGACCCTTCACACACCCCACCACTAGAACCTCTCTGGAATCCATAGCAGTGCACTCCCCATATGCAGTTGTTACTTTTATATTTAAGTCATTGATAACTTCCATAGGCATAACATTGCATGATGCCCCTGAATCAAACATATAGTTGTGCAACAATTTATCCTTAATGATTAGGGTAGTGAAGAATGGGCCCACATTTAGCTAAGAATCTACCAAGGATGTTCCCAAATAAACCACAAGTGGTTCATCTAGCTCTTAGGATGTTGGTGGTGCCTCTAATTCCTCTATGACTGGTGGAGTCTCTACAATGTTTATATTTTTGCTTGGGGAAATCTTCCCTTCTTTCAGTCCCAAGTATTCAAATGCTCTTTTCTTGTGCTTAGGAATCCTAAGCAACTCAACAATTGGAACAAAAACTTTGATTTGAATAAAAAATTGGGAAATGTCATATGGGAAATTCTTTGAGAAAGTAGTATTGGATGGAAAAGCATTATTGGAAGGAAAGATAACACACTCACTAGGCGGTACATGATTTTTGATAGCATGGGCATGAGGAGGGGTAAATTTTTTGTTTGGAACTGCAGGGAATTTAGCAGATGCATCCTTCGTAGGGGCCTCTTTAGGAATGTTTGAAAGTGAGGGAGATTTTGTGTTGGCTTGAGGCCCCGTCCCTTTGACAACCTTACTCCTTGTGTTATATTCCCTCTCTTGAGAAACAACAAAATTCATCAGTAACTGTCTATATTCCTTAGATGGTATTCCTCCATCATACCTCTTTATCATTAAATCCTGTAAATATTCAAAGTCATTATTTGTCAATTCAAAAGCTTTTACAGTATCTACTTCTAAAGTATATGAGGGAGGAGGAAAAGGTACCCTACAAATGCAATCCCAAAAAGTGGCAGTAGTCTGGGACCTTATCACTTCAGTTGAAGTTGCCCATTGGTGTGAGCTTGTGGAGCAACCCATCATGCAAACATCATCAACATTGTCATCATAAGCTGATTCTTTTTCTTGTTGACATCTGTCTCCTCCACAACATCAACTTTGACAACTAAAGGATCAAGCACTATTCTGTTTTCCCTTCCTTGGGGCTGCCTATTTCCAAATCCAATAGGTCCCTTGCCTCTGTCATAAGATATTTGGCTATTTGTGAACATGTCTTGTCCTTGCTACTTGTGTTGACCTTGTGAGCTCTACCAAATTCCCTTGTCTACCCAAGCTAGTTTGTATGATATTTCCTTGACAGCCCTTGCCAAAGTTTTCACAACTTCCTCCAAATCAACAGCCTTGCTTGTCTGAGGGTTTTTTTTTGTTAACCATCATCACAACCTCCCATTTTGGAGGCTTTCCAATTGACTTAATATTGTTCTCTATTTGTAGAGCCATAGTGAAGGTCTGCCTTAAATTAGTATGGTTTTTATCCCTCAAGTATTAAGAAACCTTTTTATCAAATGCATCTGAATATTTGATCAAACATGATCCATCGCATGGCCTTATCCTAGCAGGAAATATCCTCAAGGTCTTGTTAAACCCTGTGTTGAAATCATGTGCTAACTCATTAGGATTCTTTTTGATGTTTTCAAATTTTGTCAAAAGAAACCTAGGGTCAGTTCTATCACCATACTGCAATTTAAATGCATTACTCATCTTAGTCAAAGAATCAATACAGTTATCTGGAAAATCTTTATACCAGTGCCTTGCATCCTCTTCCATAGTATGGATAAACAACTTGATATATACATCTTCATGTTAAATCTTAAATTATTCTATCATATTGATAAAAAGTAGATGTTGATCACCAGTTATAACATTGTTTCCTTGGAACTTTGGTAGTCTGTTTCTTACATCTTGAGGAACTACATTTGGATAACCATCCATCCCTACAAAATTTATAGGTCCAAAGGTCTTTACAACAAATGGAGGCCTAGGTGGTGGCAGGGCCATGTTGTTTTGAGGAGAAGACCCTAGAGGGGTGACAAATTGATAAGGGGAAAAGGGTCCTTGGAACACAAGAGTGTAAATTTCAAAATGGATATCCCCTAAAGGCCTTGTTTATTAGAAATCCCTATCAAATTCTAAAAATACATGGGAAGAATGAGAAAAAAACCTTTCAAAATCAAATGAAGGCCCCTCTCCAGTTGGAGAATTCAATTCCACAAAGAGGCTACCTGATTCAGAAGCACTTGAATGGCAGTCTTCAATGATAGGCTGATCACTTTCATCAATGGAGATCCCATTTCTTGTCTGTTGATCCCCCACAACTCTCTAGGATATTCTTCCTTCTAATTTTTCTTTTCCTAGCTCTAGAAATAATGTCCTAGCAGCGTCCCTAGCAAAGAAATATCTTCTTCCTTCTAGCTTTGCAAAGGTCAGTAACAAATCTCACTTGACAGAGGTTAAGTCACTCATATTCATTAAGAATCAGATCAACAGGGAGTTGCCGCTAATGATTTCCACCTTAGTTGTGTAGATGTACTAAACATGATCTGTCAAATGTTGTTAACACTAGAAACTAGAAATGGAAAGAATATGACTTTTCTTCTCCCATATTTGTCAATGAAAGCTAGTGCACTCGGTGTAGGAACTGAAATAATTACACACAACACCTAGAGTATATAAGAAGTGTTTTACCAGGGTTTGAACATGAACTGCAACCAATATGTCCCTAAAAATGGTGCCAGTAAGGTGTTGTTGATGTGATAAATAGATATGAATTGACATTGAATCAAAAAATAGTCTTAGCAAATAAAATAAGTCCTCGACAGCGGTGCCAATAAGGTGTTGGTACCCAAATTGATTCTCCCTCAAAGTCTAAGTAGCATCACAGGTTTAGCAGAAAGCTTAGATATAGATAGATCATGATGAGTTGTTTTGTAGCCGAGGATGGGATATAACTGGCCCTTAATCACTCAGACGTAGAGAAATGAACAGCACCCTCAAGAGGATTTGATCCATCCTCACTATTTTAGGTTGTTCCTTTTAACCAAGGTAAGAGAACCCTTTTGTAGCCTCTTTTTATGGAGGAGATGAAGATATCCTTCCTAAGGAAGTTTTTAAGGATACCTTGAATAAAATATGATCAATGCAACAAAATATAACTCTCACGAGTTGTCACTCTAGATAGTGGAGATATTATCTAAGCAAGGTGCAGGCTACTAAGGACATTTCGAATCCTGATTGTTTTTGTATGTTTTGGTAGTAAAATTTATGCATTTGTATACACATATGACAAATAGGGGTAGTATGGGTAGGATTAGTTGTTTTCAAATAAGTTTTGGTGGGAGGTGAGGTAGAATAAACTTGATTTTCCAAATCTCTGAGAACTCGTACAAAATGGAAAGTCTAGATAACATAATGCTTCAAAATAGCTAACATGTTCCTTTAACCAGAATATGTACTTCAATGGAGGCCCATATTAACATTTTTCACACAATATATGAGATTTTATCATGAAGGATCGAATTAGAAGACCCAATAAAACATAAAAATCTAAGATCAATCACGTGTGAGGTACACCCATAGGCTTACAAACAATATCTGTCAACAAATGAAAGAAAAGTGATTTTAAATCATTTATTTCACTCCCAGATGAAAGCTCTTCTGAGAAATGAGATTGCAGATGCCACTAAACTGTCACAAGGATTGAGACTTGTGTGATTAAGACAAATTTTGATACAATATTGCAACAAGAAGAAAAACTATTTGTAAACATTCATAAATGAAACAAACACATTTTGCTCAAGATCACAACAGAATAACTCAAGTTTGATTAAATTTATCAGTAGGGGAAAGTTTCTAGAATAATCTCAGAGATTTTCAATGGTTCTACACTTACAACCACCTTGACACGATCAAACTTAATACAAAAGAGATATACAGGCTTCTCAAATGACTTCTCAAAAGACAGGATTTGTCAAATTTTCCTCTTGGGAATTTAATCTGACCTCTAACACTCCAACCATTTACACAAATTTTTTTTCCATTTATAACATTTACAATGGAGCCATCTTCCCCCAGAAAAAAAACATTGAGTACCACCAGTGCTTTCCATGATCACGATCGTGATTCCCAAAATCAGATCTGTAAAAATTTGCTAGGTGCTCATGGGGCAGATCTCTTCAAAAATCTCAGCATTCAATTTCTTCATCTGGTAGAACACTCTTCCTTCTATTTTCCAACCACCTCTATCCCTAATCTATAAAATCTAGTTCTTTCATGCACAAGAGAAGAAAAATGGAAGATCACATCGAGCCCAACATCCATACCATTTAAATGGGAAAAGACGTCTCCTAATCTTCTCCACCAAACTTAGATATCAAAATTAACTCTCCTCTCTATTTAGGATGTAGGAAATAACAAGAAATCATGAATATTTTCACTTCTAGAAACTATGAAGTGAAAATGGTAGAAGAATAAGATACAGATGAACAACTACAGTTGATTCCTATTTTGAATTTGGACCATCCACATGGGAGATCTAATTTTAGAGTGGGCTTGTGGGTTCCTTTTTTCCTTTTACAACTTTTGAAAAAATGTAAATTTTTCACATTTTCCTCTCTACCTCTTCCCTTAAGAAATGATCGTGACACATTTCCTAAGGTGGGTCCCAAAGGAAACGTGGCCAAATTCTACCATTTCACCTCTTTTTTGGAAAAGGGGAATTTTTCCAAATTTCTCCTGTAGCTCCGCCTCTCCACCATTGAGTGGAGCAAGTTTTGACTTTTCTCTATCAGGCTTGTGGGTCATTTTGATGATTTTATTCATTTGAACATCAAGGGGAAAAAACCAAGTTTCCCCTGATGGCCTGCCTCCTGCCTCTTAACATTTTCAAAGCCAACCATGACCTCCTTCTTGTCGGGCTTGTGGTCCATTTTGAGATTTTAATCCATTTGATGACAAGAGGAAAAAATAAAATTTTCTTCCGATGGTCTGCTTCCCCACCCCTTTGAATTTTCAAACTAATACGTGTCATAATGGCACATCTTGAGATAATCCCTAAAGGTTGAGACCTTGAATGAGCGTGGGCTCGCCACATGTTGTTATGGCACAACTTCAAAAACCTTAAGGTTTAAAAATGATTTGGCAGGGCCGCGCTTCCATTTTAGAATTTTATTCCACTTTTCCAAAAGGGAAAAACATTCAACTTACCTTTGAAGGCTTGCATCTCCGCCATTAGCTTTGCCATGTTTCCTCTTGCGGGGTCAAAGTAAGAATTTTTCCCTGCCACTTAAAAACTTGCTTTAATTAGAGCTTGGAGGGGCCGCGGGGCGAGTTCAAAACTTTTTCCGAAGTAGCCAAAAGGAACAAGTTCAAAAAAAACCCACCGCGCCCCATCCAATTAGAAGAAACCATGTAAGCACCAAAAGAATCAATCAGAAATGAGCAGAGCCATGGGACCAAATTTGCCTTTTTGCCAAAAAAGTAAAAAGCGATAAGTTAAAGCATTTTCCCATTGTCACCTGAGTAACCAAAAGAATCCACGTGGCCACCGAATGCTGAGGAATAAATTTGATAGGAAAAAGACACCCGTCAGACCGTCAAAATATAGAAAATCACCATTCACGCCCAGAACCCAATTTTTCACTACTTGGATGATTTTTTTTTTTAAAAAAACAAGTGAATCATGGTTTTGAGCATCCCTTTGACCATGTATTTTTTATTTTCAAAGGCAAACAAATATAGATTAAGAATTCTCGAGCTTCCATGGTCGAGGAAAAACATGAAAAATGGAAAATCCTATGGATTTTGAAGAAATTAGGGCAAAACTAGGGCGAGCTCAAATACTTTTCAAGGAGGGACATGCCAAATGGATTTTACAAACAATTTGAGGTATTTCAAGTGGAGGTAGAAACTTTCAGAACACCCACATCGGGAGACAAAATGTTTCAGAACATGCAGATCAGAGGAAAATAATGGCAAATGGGGAAAAACAAATCTCAACTCCAACATAACTGATTGAGGAGAATAAATAAAGATAGAATATCTATTACTCACTCTTTTTTAATCAGAAATATGTACAATATTTATAGGGTCGTGTACAAACTATACTCTCCAAGATGGATGGATTTGTTACTAACAATAAGAGTGAATAATGGAATAAAAAATAACATCTAGCCTAATAATAAAATACTACGTAGAATATGCTAACATTCACCCCTTATTACATTATTCTTGTAAATGTGACCCCTGAAAGTTCAAATTTTAATTTTCCAATAGATTTTTTGAGAATATCAGTAACTTGTGCTTCTGTAGGATAGTACTAGAATTGAATGTGATGGTTCAAGACGTGCTCTCAAATGAAATGAAAATCAATATCAATATGTTTTGTTTGTTCATGAAAAAATGGATTCTATACGAGATTCAACACAATCTGATTGTTACAATAGAGAATAAGTGATTATTTTTCATGAATTCCCATGTCATCATAAATGATATGTAATCATATCACTTCACACATAGCTCCTCAATTGGTGTGATATTCTACCTTTGTGGATGAGATAGAAACAACATTCTACTTCTTTCTTATCACTGAGATAGGTCCAAATCCAAGATGAAATATGTATCCTGTGGTTGAGTTCCTGTCATCAATAGATCCAACGTGGTCCGATTCAACGTATCCATGTAAGAAGAATTGATCCTTCTTCATATATTCATATAACACAATGTACCTCGAACATACCTCAAAACATGCTTTGTTATAATCCAATGACATATCTTTGGCTCCTGCATGAACCTAGAAAGATAGCTGACAACATAGCATATGTATGGTCTGGTATATGTCAAGTAGATGAGTCCTAAAAAAAATTACCCATAGAGAGTAGCATCAGCTCGAGGTGAATCCTGAAATCATGAAAGTTTTAAAACTTTTTCCATGGGAGTGGATACAGGTTTGCAGTTTGACATTTTGTACTTTTCCATGAATGTTTTGGCATTATTTATGTGGGAGAAAAAAATATGATCCTTTGTTTTCCATATCTCCAAGCCAAGACAGTAATGTAGTAGCCTCAAATATGTCATGTCAAAGGTTATTTTAAGATCATTCTTCATAATATGAACCTGATCTTCTAAACTTCTAGTGATGAAAAGATCATCCACATACACAACAAGAATGAAAAGTTATTTTACTACCTTCTTTATATGCAAATTTAAATCTGAGGGGCTATGAGTACACCGATGTTACAGAGGGTGATCATCAATCTTGATATACCATGCCCTTGGAGTTTTTTTCAGTCCATACATTGATTTGATGAGACGACATACCTTCTTAGGATGTTCTTCATCATCAAATCCTTCAGGTTGGGTCATGTACACTTCTTCTTTCATATCACCATTTAGGAAAGCACTCTTCATGACCATCTGATGAAGTCTTCATCCTTTCAATGCTACTAGTGTGTAAACAAATCTAATGGTCTTGATCTTCTCAGTGGCTGCAAAATTTTCTTCATAGTAAATACCCTCTTTCTGAGCATACCCTTTTTCTACAATTCATGTATTATGTTTATCGATGAATCCATCTACCTTATATTTTGTCTTGAAAACCCATTTTCATTCTATGGGTTTCTTTCCTATAGGCAGATCGACAAGTTCCCATGTTTGATTTTTCATGAGTGAGTCATATTCTACTTCCATGGCTTCTTTCCACTGAGGTTGACTGAGTGCTTCATGAACATTATTAGCCTCAGAGCTATTAATCAATGAACTCATGTGTACAAATTTACCTAACTTCTTGTTTGACTTCTCATTTTGACTTTGGATGAAGTATCTAGAAGTTGTTGCAAATGAGAGTCTTTGATGGTGCTTTGTACCCACTTCAGATGAGAACTTGGCTGCTTTTGAGAAGAGCTATGTCATTGGCATGTGGATTGATATTGAGTCACATTCTCTAGTTCTCTATGGTTAACAAATAGCTCTCCTTTTAGTATTTCTTTTCTTTGATTAGTCTCCTCTAGCTCATCATATGAGTCAGTGAGAGGTGGTTGGTAATGGTTCTTTTGTTGTTACTACTGAATCAAAGGATGACTTGTCACAGACCACATCTCGACTCTGGTATATTTTCTTTATTTTAAGATCCATGAGATGGTATTCCTTTGAGGTAGTGTTATAGCCAGGTAGTATGCACGGGAGTGTCTTCGGATTAACCTTATTTCTCTTCTAAGATGGGACATACATGTATGTTGTGCAACTAAATAGTCATAAATGAGAGATTGATGGATTTTTACTAATCCATACCTCTTCTAGCATTTGATCCTCTAGAATCTTTATTGGTTCCTTATTGAGAAGATATACAACTTTTTGTACTACTTCATCCCAATAGAGTTTCTCTAGATTTTCTATTGATAGCATGCAACAAGCCATCTCTATCACCATGTGATTGTGTTGCTCAACAATGTCATTTTGCTGGGGTGTGTGGGGAGCAGTCAGGTTCTCCTTAATGCCTTGTTGATCTAGGAAGGACAAGAACTTATTTGATGTGAATTCCTTCCCTCAATCTAAGCGAAGTAGAAGAAGTGGCTGTCTAGTATCTTTCACAACACAATGATAGAAATTTTGGAAATGTTGAAGAGTCTCACTTTTCTTCTTCAAGAAAAAAACCCACATCTTGCGAGAGTGGTCATCCACGATCAATTGGAAGGTACCTGTATCCTAAAAATGAAGTAGGTAATGGGCCATTCAGATCAGTATGAACTACCTCCAGATGCTTCTTGGCATGGAAGGTTCTCACTCGAAACAGATCTCTATGTTATTTTCTTGCTAGACAACCAAGGTTGATAGGAAAGGAACTAGACAATTTGGGTAGTCCATGGACCATTGCTTTTTAACTTATCTGATGCAATGAACTAACCGACAAGTGAGCATATCTAAAATGCCAGAGGGCTATATATTCTACTATTGAGACAAATAAAGCTACTATAGAAGATACAATAGTATCTAAAGCAAATAACTTATCTTTTAGAAATGCTCTAGGAATAATCATACATTTTCATGACATAAAGCATGATTTAATTCCATTTTGGACAATAAATTCTACCTTTAGATGATGATTCAAGAGCTGAGTCACTGACAAGAGGTTGCTAGTCAAGCCAGGAACATATAGTAGCTTTGTAAGTGTACATTTTCATTGTTCTAGAGGGATGGTCACTTGGCCTATTCCTTCTGCAATTTACTCTTTGACATCTGCTATCCAAACCTGATTTCCAGCGGGTTGTTCGTTTAGTGAATCAAATAGTTTCTTGTCACCTAACATATGCTTACTTACACCAGAGTCCATCAACCATACTTTATTTGTGGGCTGTGAGGTCTGAGAGACTAGTACAAGGTTATTACCAAAATTGGCTCCTTCTAATGTATCCTCATCAGATTCATCATCTTGTTAAGTGGAAAAGTGTCCATTCTACTTTCTTTGGCAGGGAGGACATTTATATTTTTGAAAATCATCACTCGTGGATGTTTTTTTGGCTCAAAGACCCTTGTTTCAAACCATTGTACCAACAATGATTAGTGTCATGAGTGTTGGTTCTACAAATTTGACACCACCTCTTTGAATTTTAAACTTTTTGTTGTTGATTTGGTTATGTTTGATTTGTCTTCTCTTGGGGACGCTTCTGATTCTTCTGGCCATGGTATGGCTTTGAGAATAGGGCTTTATCCTGAGTCTCCTCTTGGGCTAAATTGATGGCCTCTTCATACTGCAACAAGTTCATGAGGTCTTCTAATAAAACTTTGTATTTAGACACATTCAGTGTTATAACAAACACTCGGAATTGAGAAGGAAGTGCTCTCAAGTTGATCGGCACAAGAATTTTTTCGTCAACCATTTCATTGAGTGATAATAACTTTGATCACTACTTAGCCATGCGACGTAATAAATCCTCAACTTTCTCATCTAACCCCATAAAGAGGGTGTGCAACATTGAAAAAAGATGGAGGATCTTAGTCTAATTTTTGGCTTCATGAATTGTTACTAAATTATCCCAGGCCTCCTTTGGTTTATCCACATTCTGAACATGCAATTGCACATCGTCACTGATAATGAGCAATATCAACTTCAAGAATTTGACACTAACCATCTCATACTTCATTAATTCATTAAGGGTTATGGGAATAGTCACAGACCCTGTGACACTACACCATAATCCCTCAAACTGAAGGATTGTCCTCATTTTTGTTTTCCAGGCTGCACAATTTGGCCCTTTAAGTAAAAGAGTATCTGAGAGTAGAATTTTTGGTGCAGACATAGTGAATTTAATTTATTTTTATTTATTGATTGATTCCAAGAGATATTACAACTTTAGTCACTGATGAGAAGTACCATCTCGTATATGCTCACAATACTCGCATGTTGAGAGATGGTGATACTTTGTGGGGCATTCATCTTCATCTTTACAATTGACATCATACTTGGATTTTATTTCTTCTCGAACTCACTTTTCTTGAGAGATGACATCGAAAAGGAAATACTCCAAGAGCTCTTTGCGAACCAGTTCATTGAAGACATGGTTTTTGGTGTTGCATAGCTCATTAAAAAGTGAAAAGTAGAGCACAAAGCTTTCATGAGCTTCTAGACAATATTTTGTGACTTGCGAGTTGTTGTTGCAGATTTCAAGAGTCTTGATTATGTCATCCACACTTGTCATTCAACATGGCTTTGAGAGATTCCACGTTTCCTTGGTAGAGGATTCATCTCCAGGAAACTAATGACACATTTTTTTTCTGATGTCGGTGACTTTCCCGCTTCACACAACCAATTCTCCTCTCCACGTGTTGCCTTTTTCTTTCACACAGGGACCTTGATTGGAGATCTTCATGTCGTTATTTCTTGGAGCAATTAGAAGAAAATACGAGCTAGAAACTAATTGCTACGCACCTTTTATACAACATGTCTAGGCTAACATTACTAAAAAGAATGATTTTTTTAAGAATATCTTTCAATCTTTCCATGCGATAGTCTTCTTTGAGAATGATCTTCTCTCCATGTATAGGTATCCACATCTAAGCTTGATCAAAAAAAGATCTTCACATCAAAGGTATTCATGTACAACCAAGAATTTGCATGAATTTTTTCCCTTATCCACGTAGATTGAAGATTATTTTATTTCTTCACATGGGAAATTGAACATGAAACACGTGTTGCTTTATCTCTTCACGCAGGCTTTAGTTAAATTTTGTAGGTAAGATCAGTGAATTTTTTCCATGTTTTTCCTCCTCCACCCAGTCTTCAATTTCCATGTAGAACTCAAGTGTGTAGGCCATGTTTTTTTTTTGGCTGGAAAGGAATGTGAAGGTCAAAAAATACCCCATCCACACATCCAGGAAGAATTAAAATGTAGCAACAACAATCTCCTTTCCATGCAGCAAACAAAAAAATCTCCAACAATCTTCAGATGTCCACACAATAATAAAGTTAAAGAAACAATTGTGTGATTTCCAGGCAGTAACTCAAGTATTTCATGTTAGATTACAATCTTCACGCTCGTCTCCATCACACAACATTTTCTACGACAATTTAACACAAAGAGTGAGTATAGAAAACTTTGTTCTATATATAGGATTCCAGGCTTTGATACAAGAATATGAGGAGCTGATTGAGGAGAATAAATAGAGATATAATATCTCTTACTCAATCTTATTTAATCAGAAGCACGTAAAATATTTATAGGACCGTGTACAAACAATACTCCAAAGAATGAATGGAGTTGTTACTAATAATAAAAACAAATAATAGAATAAACAATAACAACTAGCCTAATAATAACATACTACATAGACTATCCTAACAAATATTTCATGTACCTACATTTGATCACTGTAACTCAGCATCTGTACTTCAATATTATGATGATTTTTTATTTATTTTTGCTTCTGAAGAGAGTTGTATTCTCATTTTTTGAAATCTATTTCGCCTCTTCTTGATTAGAAGTTTCAAAAGTAGCTTGGACCCTAATTCCAAAACTCTTTTTGCATCTTTTAAAACAATATGGCCTATTGGAAACTCTTACAAGTCTATGTTGAACTTATTTGAAATATTGTTGTAGTTGACACTTATGATGCAAGGTTGATATTTTTCCTTCAACACTAAAAATTTGTTTCCTTTTACTTGAAATAGTCCCAAATTAATTCATCTGTAATCCTGAACAATATAGATGACCGTAGCTTTATGATTTAACAATTCCATATTTGAAATGTACCCTGTTGAAAGTGTTAGTTGTAGCTTTTATTCAGATCTTTTAGGGATTCACTTCTTCATTTGAAAAATGCTCTCTATGAATGATGAAATTGTGTACTTGAATATTTGTAATTCTTGAACTTTTAAAAATATTCATGTTGTTCTTTATAAAATAATGTGAAATCTGTAACTCCTTAGCTTTGATGCCTGTATTGACAGGTGATGGATAACTGTACTCTAGAAACTGTAACTTGGTTTGAAAAAAATATCATTAAGTATTTGTGTCGAATATAGAATGTGGCACCTTAAATGCTCTTGAATGTTTTCCTTTTCCTCTACATTAGTCATTTTTCTATTAGGATCTTTGCAAAATATGTTGTTATTCCTTCTTGAAAATTGTTGTAATCACTAATTACTTGTGGGGATTGACTGAAAACAACATTATTCCATGTTATTTCTGAATTTGATAACTTGTATCTATGTTTGCAATTATGATGTCTCACTTGCTTGTAGCTGGAAACTTGTTTTAATGGATGTCATAATTTAACTTGGAATTTCATATGGTTGTCTTGATACTTGATATTCTTCTTCAAATTTTTATTGATTGAAAAGGTATCAAAATCCCATCATGATTACAGCTCCATTCTACTTGGTTGATGCATGTTGCATAATACAGATTGTTCTTTCATTAGTTAGACTGTATCTTTATTACATGTATTTTGTAATCTGTACTTTATACTTGACTATAATTTGATGAAAAAATTGTATCTTTTTCTTGCATGGCTGCAACATCTATATTCAAGCACTTCTTTGATCCATACTATGTTGCAATATATTTTTTCCTTTGATTATGAAAAGGTGCACTACTTATTTATTATGTCAATCTTCTTGAATTTACAACTCTGATCTTCTGAACTTAAAGATGTATTTTGAGTCTGTACTCTGTCATTTGTTATTGAAAATTACATATACATATGGAAATAAGAGTAGTAATCAGTTTATCTTTTTTATTCGTCACCTCAAACATTTGAATGCATGAGTGTCTCTTTTACTGTAGTCCTTGAATTCTATAAACCTGCAATTGAGTGCCATCTTTACTTCACAACAAATTTTTTTTAAATCATGCATTCTCTTCTATTGTAACCTATACCTGCACACTAAGGAAAATAATTAGAAAATAGTTAGGATTTTTTCCCCCTCTTATATTCCATAATATTTTTTCATTTCTTTCTTTTCTATCTATCATGATCCTGGGAATCCCATGAGCTTCTATAAGCTACTGCATTCTCAATTATGCATCTGTTACATAATGTACCTTATGCCTATGATATTAGGAAATCCATTTGCATTAAGTTGGACAATACATGAGTGTAGATTAAACCCTAAGCTCTTGATTGATGTCTTTCCTTTTATTTTCAGGTACTATGTAGTTGTTCGATGAAAAATATGAAGACTTAGAGAAAACCTAAGGCAATGATGGGTTTCTTCTATACTCTTTTACTTTAAGCTTTATACAATTGTACTTCCTACTTCAATAGTTATGAGTTACATCCTATGAATTGTGTGGGAAACATTAAATTTCTTTGTGAATAAAAGACATTAATTTGTGTATTTGAGTTGTATACTTCTTTCTGCATTCAAATTTTATGATGGATATTGATTGAATAATGAAAGAAACAACTCAATCACATGATTAATAGTATTTAAACATGTAGAAATAATGATTTTTGATGTACCTATAACTTAATAATGAAATCTCATTCATGTAGCTACAACTCTATTTGCTTCTCTTGAATATAACATTTCACCTAAACTATGATTCCCACCTTTAGCAAGGTAATGCATTAGTCCTTCGGGGCTTCTGTGTTTTCCTTGCTAAAGACGAACATGGAATGGTAGTCTATATGAGGTGTTACATTTTGTAACAAAACACATATCTATAGATTACATGTAGTTAATCAATTGCTGCAACTGAAAACAAAACAAAAAATGTATAATTCCCCCTATTTAGGTCCATTTCATCAATGCCTTCCATTGAAAACAAAGTTTCGATTTGCCCATTTTTACACAAGTGAAATAATTGTCAAAAAAACTAGGAAACTGAAAACTTGGTTCCATAATCCCTTGTTATTCCCTTTTATGATATTAAGAATAAAATAAATTTCTCGTGTGGAATCATGAAATGTGGAAAAATGAGATCTTACATTGAAATCAAATCACTTGTGGTTTCTGTGTAGTTATAATGCTTCCAATCATGTACTTCTTCAAGATGTTAAACAAGTAATTTTGTAACTCCTTTGGTTATAAAGTGACACCAATAAGAGAACTAATAAACAATGTAAATGAGATGAAAAAAAACAATATTACATGTGATGATGGTTTAGGAACAAAATTACACTTGAAGTCCTAATGGTTGAATTAAGCATTGACTTTTTATTAAGAATGAATACAAATTGTTCCTGCTTGGACTAGGCATTTGACCCAATATAGAGGCCACTAAAAATTAAAATTATGATGTGTGAATTCTAAGTTAACTAAAATTAAATTTTGGAATTAAAACAACCATAGTGTGAGAAACAAACCTTTAACATGAGAATGAGTTATTGGGAGACTCATAGTTGCTTAAAAATTGACTTTAATTAAAAAACGAGCTATGGATAGTTAATGGGATTTGATAAAGGAATCAATCATGCATTCCCATTTAAAGACTATTGCCCTCCAAATAAAAGTAATTAAATATTGTAAAGTAGGAAATTTTAAACCTTATGTGTTTAATTATCTTGAAAACTACAAATTCATACAATGGAAATGTAGATGTAATGAAGATGTAAACCATAAAAGGACATGTCCCAAAGTATGCCTACCCGGTGTTTATTACTGTAATTGGGTCATTGTCCTGGTTTACGTAGTTTGAGTATGACATTGATAGGTACCCTATGTTATCTTATTGTATGAGTGGGTTCATGTTTATGTAAGTGTCTTATGTATTGTTGAGTTTCACTACTTGGATCATTTGTGGTGTTGTATTTTTTTTCTTTTTAATAGATAAGGTAGGTTTATGGGGCTCGTTTCCTTTTACAAATTTGGGCCTAAATACCTAGAGAATATTGAAACAGAGGTGGTAAATAATCCTCCCACAAAATCCAAACCAATCCTACAAACACAAAGATGTGTAAACAAATATTTGTAAATCATAACAAAGGTGTCCTGACCAAAGTTATTTCCCACCCTGGATGGAAAATAGTCTTCGATACTAAACATATGACCATTTTTAGTTTTCTTCTTCTTCACTTTGATTGAATAATTATCATAAGATCATTGGGATTTTTGAAAACTTCAATATTACTAGGAAAAGAGTTTAGATTTGAATCCAATTTGTCTGGTGAGTGTTCTCTTTTTCGTTCCTCCAACTAACTCTTAATTCTCATGTTTTCCAATTTTTGAATCCCCTGATTCATTTGGTGTTGTTTCTGTTGTCAAGTTTTTTATTTCCTACATTGAATTCTAAGGCAGACACCAAATTTGTATTAACAACTCCCCATCTGCTAGAAGTGGTTGAGCTAGTCTTTTTAGCATTGTTTTTATTTAAAGGACAAGAAGCTTGTAGATGTCTTGGATTATTACGGGATCTACATCTAAAGCGGTATTTTCATAATCCAACACCTGTGAATGCTGAATTTTTCCAATTTTTAATAGGATATAATGTGGTAGCCCTTTACTCAGATCAATTTCAACACAAATGTGAGTATAAGTGAAAAACCTAGAGTGAGATCTTTCTAAATATTCTTTAATAATCTTGCCCAAGACATTACCAATTTCATCCATGACATACCATCAAAGTAGAGGAAGGTTAGGAAGCCTCACAAAAACTAACATTTTGGAAATTGAATGGGTATTCATATCAAATTTTTGAAACCATGGAGTCAAATACAAACACTTACCCCAAAACCAAGGTCATTAAGATAGACAACAATCGTAATCCTTTGTTTCTCTAAAATGTACAGTAAAAAAACCCCTCAAACAAAGATATATTTAACACCTATTGGACATGATTTCAAATATCCACTAATATAAGGTGGTAGAGGAAAGCCATAGTGCATTGAAGCACCCGATCATAGCATCGCAAGCAATATTTTGATAGTATTCCTCTACCTTGGGGTTTTAAATTTCTAACTCTGGGATTTCTTCTGCCAGACCCACTAGGTATGGCTAGTATCTAGAAGAATTTCCACTATGATTGCCTAAAGTATCCTTAAAAGAGATTGTCTTATAAGGATGAGACTAACCTCGATTTCCAGAAGCCCTAACCTACTTTCCTGAATGGCTCGTTGTTTTTCCCTCTAGCTCACGGCCAATTCACATCCTTAAATGAGATTCTTTATAGATGAAAATTAGGGTTAAAAACCCAATCCTTATTCTCCCTTACTCATCCTCCCTTCACTCTTCTATAATCCGTATGCTCCCCGAGAACTAAGCCAAGTCCATCCTAAATATTTATTCTTTTCCCAGCCATGGAATAATTTCTCTTGCTAGATGTAATTTTGATTTCTCCTCTCCTTACAGATTTCATGTTTGTTCCCTCTACATATTTTGATGTGTTATGTTATGAGGAATGTAAGTAAAAAAAATTATTTTGGTATTTTAAATGTTGTATTTGTGTGTGTAAAATGTGGGCATTAAATTAGGTATTAGAGTGAGGTTCATGCTCTCAAACCTCTGGGATGGATTGAAGTTGTTAGGATTCCACTTGGTGGAGGTAGAGATGGGAAGAGTAATGTAATATATGTTGTGATGTGACTAGTGTTGTAATTGTGATAATATGAATGCACATGTTGTACATGTAACTTAGTGCATATTGTTGTCATGTTGATGTGATTGTGATGAGAGTATTCTCTCTCCTTTTTGTGGACTCAATGAGAATTTCAGGTGTGTTGTGTCACCTTATTTTTTGTGAAAAGAATGTTATTGCGAATTACAGAGTGTTAAAGTGTTTTGTATTATGTGATATGAAGGTGTGCTTATGTGTTATATGAAAAAGATTGGTGCATGGTGAATTGGATTGTATCATGATGTTGCCACTATGTTGTGATGAATTGTGTGTGTCACCATGTTGTAATGTTATTCATTGTGTTCATCATATTTATAATTAATGTAATATGTGATGGTTCATGTTGTGAATTAGGGGAATATGATGATATTATGATTCCTATTATGCAGTACTTGCACTTTGATTGTATTATGTAAAAATGTGATGTATTGTAACCTATCAGAGTAACCATTGTCTTATACCATGCGTAAGATGATATAGTTAATGTGTGTGAATCACAATTGTGTAGTGATGTAGTTATGTGTTATGTTATGAAACTTATACTAGAAGACCCTAAGGGGAGAGATTGTTAAGAGCGTATGTGTGGAGAGAGGAGGCTTGGAACAATTTTTCATAATCTTGTGCCGAGTATGAATGAGGAAGTGGAGCCTTATATAGACTGAAAACCCACTTCTATCTGTTTAGTATACTTCAATATTTCTCAGTATATTATGGAAGTGCACCACCTTAGGCTCAACTAATGCAAACTAGTGCTCATTGTTCTTTCCTATTGGGTTTTCCATCAAAAAATCCTATCTAATCTTGATCATGTTGAGCCTTATGGGAGTATAGAGCGATGATGTAGAAAGCGATTATGATAGATTTATTATTTGTTATGTTATTTTATGAGATGAGGGTCAATATCTGAGTTCCAAAAACTTGATGAGTACCCCTTTGGTGTCCTATAAAGCCATATAGTGATTACAATGTGTTATTTCACTATATTTATGTTATTCATAAATTGATCATTATCTCTTTCCTTATTAGAACCAGATGTTTTCTAGATTGATATGTTCTTATATTTTGCAAATTTCATTATGTTGTTGCACTAACATGTGGATTTTTGCACTAACTATGACTAATTAGAAATTTATTTTTCTTGGTTTTAAATTTTCTTTTCATATTTAAAAATTTTATAGCCTATCCCAAGACTTTGAATTTTCCCACTCGACATTTGAAACAGATTGTTATGCTGGTTCTAATGTCGTAATGTGTTGGAATAGGGTAATTAGATTCACCATGTAGTGGTTGAACCTATGGAACTTCTTCATTGTATGGGGTTACACCCCAAGGAATTAGAGATAACTAGTGGGTTGTTGAGCCATGAGTTATTATGTCACTTGGGTTAGAGGTGTTTGGAATTTATGTGCCTAGAGCCATAGGGTGACCAACATATTTTGAGGGAGGCATAAGAGACTTGAGGGAGGCATAAGACACTTGAGGGAGTCATAAGAGACTTGAGGGAGGAATAAGAGACTTGAGGGAGGCATAATAGACTCAAGGGAGACTTGAGGGAGGCATAAGACACTTGAGGGATGCATAAAATACTTGAGGGAGGCATAAGATACTTGAGGGAGACATAAGTGACTTGAGGGAAACATAAGAGACTTGTGTGTGTGATTATTACACTTGTATTTGTTTTGCAATGCTTTCAAAGGTATATGGAGTTGTTTTGTGATGTTTTGGGAGGTTTATGTTATTATATTATCATTTATGCATACTCATGTGGGTTCGGTTGTGTTTTTTGATGTTGAGGATTGATGCTCCTCATCGAGGGTATGTTTTTTATTCCCCTTTAGGCACTATGTAACTATAGTTATTGTCTTGAATTTTGTGAAACCTTCGTATGTGTACCTGTTGGGAATTCCATGTTGTTGTAGTCTGTTGATGTTACGAGTACAATTGTGTCAGGTGGATGTGTAATATGTGCTATGTTTTAATGGCTATGTATGTTATTTCCATGGTTTGATTGAGCTCTTGTGATGAGTTACACTTGTGGAAATATGTAGAAATTTGTCTCGTGGGTTTTAGTATTGTGTTGAGTTTTGTATGACATCTTGAGGCTAATTAATGTTGGTAACTCATGAACATAAGATGATTGAAATCTTTTAAAAATGAAATATTAAGAGGTTGAGATTGATAAATATTGCTAAGAGAAAAAGAGTAATTAGGTAATAATGTAAACTCAAAAACTACCAATCTTCACTAAACATTAAGAATTCTCAAACCTTGATTTCTTCTATGTGGTCACATTTTAGCAACAAGTATCTTTTTGCTGGTGCATGATTCAATATTTTCCTCCTTGCTCATGAGTACCCCTTTTGACCTTAGTTATGTTTCGCATCAAGGATGATGCTTTGCCCAAATTTAATTTTTTTTTAAAAATACATGCACTAAATTTAAAAGATGTTGTGGATTAAATGTAAGTGGGTGGTTGAATAAATTTTGGTCAGAAAGGATTTTGGTGGGAAATAAATGCATGTTTGGAGAATGTAAGGAGTCTTAAACAAGGTATGGGCATCCATCATTCTAAGAAGATATTTTAGATGTTGCAGTTTTCCTCCAATTTGGTCACTCCACCTCTCACGCATCCTCTTATCCTGTGCCAAATCAGGGGCTTTGAAGACATGGCCAGGCACCTATCAATGTATGAAGGGAAGAAGGTTTACAATGGATGTTGAAGTTGAGAACATGCTTTAATACTTTTGTTTCCCTACATACTAATATAAACACCTTATTTTGTGATCCAGAGGTAATAACCACACTTAAACCCAATTTCATGTTGTAAATTTAGTAAGTTTCAGTGTGTATAGAAGACATGGGTTTCCTCACGGATAGTAACATTATTTTGCTGATGCAACAAAAAAGTCTCCAACCTAATCAGTTTACATTATTGTGTACTCTTGGTCTATTCCAAAATGTGAGTTTTGGAACATGTTATCGACATCCATCAAAGAAGAAGACAAAGGAATTTTTTCTTCCTGGTGTTGTTGTTCCAAGTACTCTAATAGATATGAACTGGAAATGTGGAAGGAAGTGAAAGATACAGAGTTAGGGAGGATAG
The DNA here is from genome assembly GCA_019776745.2 of Taxus chinensis. Lineage (NCBI taxonomy): Eukaryota > Viridiplantae > Streptophyta > Pinopsida > Cupressales > Taxaceae > Taxus > Taxus chinensis. The sequence goes on along the minus strand of CM034155.1, from coordinate 157,285,051 downwards.
CACTTGCTTTGTTGGCTAACAAATTATAGTCAAGAAGAATATACAGTCTTGAACTTTCTAACCAGAAAGGAATTATCAATGCACATAAGGGTGCTGTAAATAGTATTCATACTGACTTAAGAGAGAGCTGCTACCTTTCATCTCGTTTACCAAATAGATCAATTGTTGTTTATTACATTCATCAGACTATAGATAATGATATAGGAGGATTAGTTGCAAAGAAAAAATCACTTTTAGTAGTTGATAAAAAGTTTGAGTATGGGCATCAGTATGCAGTGTCATCAGTGTCATGGTATCCAATTGATACTAGCCTTTTTGTTGCAGTTTCAATTGATCATCATGTAAAAGTTTGGGACATAAATACAACTTAGGTGGAAATGCAATTCGAGATGCGAGGAAAGGTTTATGGGTTTGCCATGTCTTATGTTTGGATAAATCATATGTTAATTGTAGCTGGAACAGAAGATGTGTAAGTTCGTTCATGTGATATGGCATCTGGAGAATTTATTCATACATTTTTAGGTCACCATGATGCATTTTGGGTTGTGGATGTACACAAAAATGTTTGAGAAAATGGTTGAAAGAGCCGCATTCTCTTGGTATGCATGCTGGAAGGGCACACACAGGGTGATATCTTTGTTTACCTTTCTTGTGGATATTTTGATGAGTAAGCAACAATATGAAACTCTAATTGCAACCCGATGACAAGCTCAGTATAATTTTTTGTCCTTTCTTAATAATTGGCAATTGGTAGATTTGTTATTATGAGCTCGATTTTGGAATCTACTAATAAATTAGTAAATTGTGTTGCCTGTTCAAGGCATCTTATAATTTTTCTTGGTGTAAAACAAAAAAAGATGACATCATGGATTATCCTCACTAGGAATTTCGTTGGAAGAATTTGATGAGTTGGCTTGGTTGGTTAAGTTGTTCTTTGTTTTCTATTAAATGACAACCTTTGTGTTTGTGCTTAGCGATTGGTTGGTTGTTCCATCTTAGTATTGTTTCTTATTATTTTTTGTTACTGTGGGCTATGTGACATACCCAGCTTGTCAGTGGGCTTGGATGATAATGTTGGTAAATAGAAATGTGAGTTGGTCCTTGGTAGAGTTCAAAAATGTTCCTATAGCCCCCACATACCCACTTCGATGGTTGCTCTCAAGCATGGTGATGTGGGAGCATTATTTGTTGACACCATAACTTTTTATGCGACCGTTGGATCATCTTGAAATTTTACAGGGTGGTAGATATAATTTTTTTGGCAATTTTGGAACATTTTTAGGCCTGGATTCCTTCATCTAGTGGTCTAAAATTGGCTCCAAACATTTTTTTCACTTTTGACTAGGTCTTAGAACTTTAATAAATTTTATTTTTCTTGTTAGAGTAAGTCAAAAGTTCACGTCATCCTTAAGTTATGAAGGCATATTTGGTATACAAATTTTGAGGCCCATCTGAGGTCTTTTGCTAGTAGGTAATTTTTGGCATTTTAGTGTTTTTGGCATTTTAGGGTTTTTAGAGTAGACATGAAATAAAAGGAGGATTTTAATAATGTAAAAGATTAATGTGGATTCAAGAATGAGAAGAAATCTATTTTAAAACTCTTGGTTTTTATTTGTAAAGTTTTGTATGTGTGTTTTGGAGGTATTTCAACCTCTTGCAACTAGATTCACATCACCTGGTCTCCTTACCTTTTTCTTTAAAAATTTTCATAACTTGGCTCATCATTCACAATATAATAAACACATTAAACCACTGGATAATCTTACAAATTGATATGTATCAAAATTTAAATTGTGTATCGAAATAAAAATCCACCTTGTAATTTTTAAAACCGATTTACAATTTAAAACTTAATTGTTGTCGGTACCATAATCTTATATGATGATACTAAAATATCTCAATTAGGTGCTCGTATCTAGTAGTGTTGGTGAGAGTTAGATTATTTCATCAAATAAAACAATCCATTTTCCTACCTTGCACAACTACAAAAATGTAATTTCTAAGAATCACAAAACAACACTCAAAGCCTCGTAAAAGAGAGGTCAAGCATTGTATGTGTTCCTTCTTATGTAGAGAGTCACATCAAACATTAGCTTGACCCAATTTGACAATTTTCTCTCTCTTTGATACTTCACTAGAATCCCTGTTACATCGTTTTGTACTTTTAAGGAGATGTTAAAAATAAAAAGTTGCATTTCATTTTAACCCACCATTTGGTCCTTAAACAATGAAATCCTTGTCCGCCTTGACAAACCTCTAGTATTTTTACTAGACAATTTCATGTAACCAAAATTTTGGTGAAAAACACTCTTATTGATTATTTGGTAAAGGAATTTTGTAGGCCTCTGGTCGTAGTTTGACTAGGTCAAATTGGGCCAATTATGACCAGTGGCTCTGAAAAACCTATCGCTGTTTGAAACTAGTTTGCCAGTTCTCAGTTCCATTGACTCTAGTGAATTATCCATACAAAGGGGAACTTGTAGAAAATTTCTCGTTGCATGTTTATCCATTGAAAATTATTTTTGGACATGGTGGTCTGAGCCCTCGAGCTAGCTTTTGATCATTTATAACTAGGCCAATTATGATTGATGGCCTCAGAAAACTAGACGCCAATCGTAAACTGTTTACCAAATTGAAATTCCATCATTTCCTGTGAACTCTTGGTATTTAAGTAGACACCTTGGAATTTTATGTCGTGAATTTTATTATCAGAAGAGAGTTTTTAATCACTCTTTCTTAGCCTCTGATCCTAAATTGAACATTTTTGCAACTAACAGGGAAAATCTAAAACAAAGTTGTAGGACCCCAGTCAAGTTAGAAAACCCTCATGGAAACTTATTAAAAATTGCAAATAAATGGTTGAGAATCTATCATGTGAGTGTGTGGGATTAAAATATTGGTAAAATTTTGTTTCTCTCTCTTTGTTGTCTCTTTCTCTCTCCTTAGTTTTGAAATGAAGTGAAATGAAAAGTAATGAATAAATGTCTCTAACCCTCTCCTTTTGAATGCAAATTATTATTATTATGTAAATGGAAAAATGAAAAAATTAATTATGATATATTTAGGTGGATGCCATGCTAGTGATTTATCACTTATTTCATGCTCACATGGTTTTGCAGGATGGAACTAAGATGGTGGAAAATTGTGGTGTAATTCATTGTTTATTATTGTAATTTATAAATGTTATTGGAAAATGTATGTAAGTATAATGTATTCCCATGTTTCTAAAAATTTGTATTTGAAATTTTGTAATATGTATGAGATACTAGTGTTAGGGATGCCTTGGGAAATGTGAATTTAATCATAGGCATAATTTTAATATAAATTTACATATGGTAAAAAGGTTTGATATATACATGTTAAATGAATTTGAATTTAATATCTTGTAGTTCATTTCCAGTGTGCAATTGATGCTTAAATAATTGATGTTGTGTTCCTCACATTGATCATGAAATAAAGGAATCTAACCACAATAGGAAACCTTAGTTTAAAACTAGTGCGTACCTACCCTTCTCGCATGATCTTTCTTAGCACAGGATAAACTAAAAACCATCGAATGAAATTAAGCCTTTACACTCTATGAAACATTATAGTTTAAGTAAATAAGATCCCAATTTCTGAGTTGCCTTCATAGCGGCTATGATTAGCAACATCATCATGAACCCAACGGTTAGGTATGACATGGTCAAATTTTTCTTGAGTAAGTAAAATTAACACTTCTTTAGTATCCTAGTGGACTAAAAGGTCTTAGGAAGTTAGATCTAGAAATTAACTTCATCATATAATTATTTCCTTGTGGGATCCAGATGACACAAATAGAGATAGTGAAATAGTTGTACAATAACTTAAACTCTTGTTAATGATCTCTTTAGTTCATCACAACTAAATCTGTTATCTTGGCTAGTGACAATATAGCTCCTTGGTATTTTACAAAGGATTAATAGGGTAAATATGTTTTCATGCCTTAATCTTATCTATAATAGGTCATAGAGCCCTAAGTGCATATTGGAATAAAAATAAACCTTAGTTGATTAGGAGGTTAACATGTGGGTAGAAAACTGTAACTCTTTGCAAAATAAATTGATTTGAAAGATGTTGACTTAAGAGAAACTAGGAAACTAAAAACTTGGTCCCGTAATCCCATGTTATTCCCTTTTATGATATTAATAATAAAATAAATTTCCCATGCAGAATCATGAAATGTGGAAACATTGGATCTTACCTTAAAACAAATTACTTGTGGTTCGTGTGTAGTTATAATGCTTCCAATCATGTACTTCTTCAAGATCTTAAACAAGTACTTCCATAACTCCTTTGGTTATAAAGTGACACCAATAAGAGACCTAAGAAAAAATGTAAATGAAAAGGAAAAAAATAAGAGTATATGTGATAATGGTTTAGGAAAAACATTTCACTTGAAACTTTCTTATGGTAGAATAAAGCATTGATGTTTTGTTAAGAATGGAAACAAATTATTCCTGGCGGGACTAGGAATTTGAGCCAATATAGAGTCCACAAAAAAAATTATGATGTGTAAATGCTAAATTGACTCAAATTAATTTTTGTAATTAAAACAATGATAACATGAGAAAAAAAACTTTAACGTAAGAATGAGTTATTGGGAGACTTGTAGTTTCTTAAAATTGACTTTAATTAACAAATGAGATGGGGATAGTTAATGGGATTCGATAAAGGAATCAATTGTTCATTATCCTTTAAAGACTATTTCATTGAAAAGTAAAATAATTAGCAATTGTAAAGTAGGAAATTTAAATATTGTGTTTGTTAGTGTAGAATCAGAGCACCCTCGAATGGCCTCTTGTGTGAGTGGGGAATTCAGTCTTATTGCACAACATTGGACAAACTTTCAAGCTGTGGGACTTGCAAAATTGAGTTGGACCTCTAGAGAAGGTTGGTTCGAGAGAGAGAGGGAGAAAGAGAACCTACACTAAATGGTGATACACCAGAAAAGGAAGTGGTTAATCACAGATATGACTGCCTGAAGTGGAGAGTGGTGAGCAAAGGAGAGGGTGGATAAGATACACCACAATCCAAAGATGAATTTCATAGGGAACACTACTTCAAGACTCATTAAGCACTCCTCCCAGAACCTGTATTAACATAAGAGTATGCATAGAATACCCTAAAATTATGAGAGGTAAGAAGAGAATAAAATGAGCCAATGATGGATAGATGCGTCACGAAACAAATTCTATTGCTCCAAAAGTTACACAGTACATCATTAGTGGGAAAGAGGCAAGAAAAATGCGATTACAGAGCCATGAGAGGAGGCTTAGACTCTACATTCTACCCTAAAGAAGAAAGAGAGAAGGTATCAGGAGGGAAACAATGACCAACCACCTTTGAATATGCCCCTCTTTTACAATATATGGGAAGAATAAGAGAGAGAGAGAGAGGAAGAGAGAGGAAAAATCAAACTCTGTTCTAACCACCCCTGTGATGCATTGAATCTTGCTCTGAAAGATCAACCAACATCCTTCAATACCCCCTATAAATCCACCTATAATATTTAAAATCCATGCTCCATGTATGTTTGGCGTGTTAAGGAAGGAATAACGGTAGATCAAATTGAATATGATCTGGTTATTGAGGCAATTATATCCTTCATTAATGGCATGGAAGAAATTTTGCTTTTTTTACCCACCTAACCTTATCAAAATTAGGGTTTCAGGCATCCATGGCATAGAGGGTGTTGATACCTTTTCAAAATGTCTTTTTCTGACCAAATCTGAGCTTTCAATCAAAAGATATGGCCATCTAAAGTTTATCAGGTTGTGGGCGTGCAATATTTAAAAGTGTCTATCCATACCGGGTCCACATGGAATCCTCGCACACCTCAAAGATTCATGCCCTACCTTTCACTTATGAAATTGTGCCAGTGATACATGTGGCACCTTCTGTGGGCTCCTCTATGTTCGTTTGTGTTTGTCCTAAGTCTTTCCTGTTGGCGGAGGTACTGTTCCTGACTCGAGACACATGGAAGCTTTACACATGTTTGGAAACTTCTCCCATAATTTACCCTTGAATTTGAGAAGGTATGACATATGGAGGCCTCTGTTTGGTTTTGGAATTTTCAACGGTCAATTACAACTCTTCAGACTCTAGGACACATGGTGAGTTGGTGCTCATTTGGGAACTACCTTTTGGGACCCACCTTGAAATTACACCGATGAAACACATGGTTCTCTCCGTGGCCCTACTAATTTATTTATATTTTGGCTAAGTCCCTTTTTCTTGGTGGGGCCCTATGTTTGGCCCTCGACACATGTAGGCTCAATGCACATTTGAGTCTCTGCACTTTGCCTTTGCTCTTATAGTTACGTCAAATCACCACATGGCACCTTCTATCGGCTCTTTCTTTATTTGGAATTTTCAATGGCCAGTGAGACCCTTTCTCTAACCCTTGGCTACATGGTAGACTGGTGCTCATTTTAGGACCGCTCTATGGACCCAACTTTGGTGTTATACCAAGATGGCATGTGGAGGCTTAGCGCTTGTTTGGGACAATATTTTGGGCCACGCCTTTGAATGTGCGTCGTTCAGACACTTGGTAGCTTCCACGAACTCCTCCATAATTAGCCAATTTAAGCCCACTCTGAATCATTTGTGAATCCCAAAGAATTTGATCCTTATCCCGTCTTCCTGTTGAGCTTCTGGCTCCCTTTGTGTCATCACTATTTGATCCTTCACTGACTTTGCTTCTCCATTATTGAGATCATCTTCATATCTGGACCCTTCTCTTTACTTAAGTTGACCCCCACCTGCCCCTCGATTTTTGGATCTCAACTATCATCTCATGGGACAGAGCCAACCTTTCTATTTTCTTTATGTGCGGGGTCATGTTTGACCAGTTTTATGGGGGTAAATTTGGGATAGCAGTTTGGCGACTCATGGAGACATCTGCCTGCTAGATGAAGGGACTAGTAGCCTTGTTACATCCATTGTGCATGAAGTCAAAATTATTATCCTGGTACTGACCCTTATTTCATAATGGACCCCCTAACTGCCTACGTTTTCTATGTTCTGCCTAGCCATGAGCCTGCCTACGCATCTTCACTCTAAATTTTCATGAGAAATCTTGAAACAAGGCTTCTGAGAGCAAAATATTGTCTGACATTGGGGATTTCACCTTTCCCTTAATGTACTGCCTCAAAAGTGGATTTAGTTTCTCTACATTTTTTTCTTTTGAAATTAGCAACTATCACAGGTAACTAAAGGTCTCTCTGCTGCTAATATCTAAGGGCCTGGTGCATGGTCTGTCTCGAGAATGGACTATTACAATATTTACCTCAGGCACATTGAATTGCACAATTATATAACCTTGGAGCAACAAAACACAACAATAACACTATGTACAAAGATCAAATCATACATATCACAAATGAAACATGAAGAGTGTGCAAGGCACTTCTTCTACTAAAATCAAATCTACTCCTACTGCTATAATAACCAGAGAGAAAAGGGACTCAAACAAATCCTGCAACTGGCAAGGAGAAGTAGCTTCCCTTTCTCAAAAGGGGCATCCATGCAAATGATTTGACACTAAATATGGTTGCTTGTATGAGTGAAAAACTGACAAGGCGTAGATCCTCCACCCATATAATCAAGGTATCAACATTAATTGAAAATACCTCCTCAAGCTGATTTACATTGGACTCCTGGAGGTGTTGATGGTGAACCTTGGTTCTTTGATACTCATCCTCATACCCTATATTGAGCATGATTGGTTTTGGCTTCTCCCTTGGCTCTAATGAAGCCAAGTACCTGATTGGGCATGGTCTAATCCTTTAAATGTGCCCATTTTTCTAAACTTTAACTCCAAGAATGGAGTCTTCTTGCTTATCTTCTTAGGTGGATGGTGTGAGTAGGATCATGACATCCTCTTGAATTTTCCCTTCCTTCTCTTGTGAAGAACATGGAAAATTCATATCTTCCAACCTTGGTTCTAGAGGGCCGTTGTGAGACACAGACTTCTCTTTTTGAATGCCCCCCTTCGCGGTAATAGGCTTATGTACTTGGAAGGTGGATGATGGAGGAGAAAATGATGTGATCTCCTCAGGCTCCTCTCCATCAAAGAAATCCTCAAAGTATGATAGGAAGTATGCCTCCTTTTTGTCCTACTGCATGTGCTCTACCTCCTCCATGGTGTCCTCCTGATCTGAAACTTTCTCACCATGGTTCCCTTCATCGTCAAACATGAAGTTTGAAAGATCAAACTCTTCTTCAACATTAGAGCTTGAAGGGGATGAAGTGGGAGGAAGAAATGAAGGTTCTTATGTGGCCTGCTTTACACTTGGAGCCTCTGAAATTGTATGGTCCTCCTCCTTCATGGGTTCATAAGTCAAATCAGGCCCTTCTAATGAAAGATTTTTTTTTTAATAATTCTTTCTTCACTAGGTGTCCTCAACTCTGATTTGATCCCTCCCATTTTTTCATCTTCAATGGGACTTGGAGCTGATTATTCTTCCTCCTCAATTGGTCATGCAGCTTGAATTAGATCATCTTCCTCTTTTTCTTGTTCTTCAGCTGCAAACTTAGCCTAAGCCACCATTGGCTCTTCAACCTTGATCTCCTCTATTGGCCTGATCATCAAGGGGATCTTTGTAAATCCAAATCTGGCATCCCAACTCTTCATATTTTCTATCATTTATTCTCTGTTGGGTTCCTCTTTTTACTTTTCTCCTTGACTGGATTCTTGAGTCACTTCCCAACATGGATTTGGGAAAGCAGGAGGAGTGGCAAGTTAGAGTTCAACTAGATTTGTAATTTTTTGTGGTGGAGAGGGGAGTGGAACTTCTTGTTTGTTTATAGGGGATGACTATTTGGAAGGGAAAAGGGCATAAGCATCAAGATGAGATGGAAGACTAGGAGATGGAGAAGGGAAATCAACACTTGGAGCAGCAAGTTAGGAACTTGACTCTTGGCACTACTGAAATGATAAATCTTGAGAAAGAGAAAATGAAGGACAAAGAGATGGTGACTGACTTACCCATTGACAAGGTTGTCCCATAATTTTATCATATGCCTCAATATTCTTGATCCATTAGGAAAGTAGAGGCAGAATTTCATCCATGAAATCAACCTTCTCCTGAGGGCTGTAATGTGTTGGCATAGGGTCGGGCCATGGACAAGGTGCCATATAGCCAATTCTGAATGCCTTCATTTGTGATGTATCCCTCAAGTGAACCATGCTAGCCTCCATCCCTTGAATATTCTCTAGCATATCAGAGTTCTCCACATAACTATCATAATCATATGCACACCCTTTCCCTTCATAAGCTCCATGGCCAAACTAATTTTAACCCTACTCATATGGGTAAGCATAACGGTTTTGGATCTGATCGTAATGCTGATTGGAGGAGTTGGGAAATAAATTGGGGGATGAATGCACCTTGGTTGCTATAGGTGTGAATTCCATGAAGGTAATGAAGTCATGGTTACAAAACTTTGTGAATGGTAGGAGATGAAAGAGAGGGAAGAAAATGGATGAACAAATGGGTGGTGAAAGGTCTGTAACTTCATAGATGGGTTATTAACCATATGGAGTTTCCAAATGTGCTTACATGTGCCTCAAAAGGATGAATCTTAATAGGAACACACCAACCTTCCAAGATGAAGTGGTAAGGTGCTTCATACCTGTCCCATCGGGTGTGCCAAAAAGGTTAGTGCACACAGTGGCTTCATATTTTCTGTTGATAATGAGACACCTCAGAAAGATGAGAAGATCTAACCGCAGTGTCCCACTAGGCATGCCAAAATTGTTAGTGCGAAATCATAGCACCCCCGAATGGCCTCTTGTGTGAGTGGGGAATTTGGTGTGATTGTACAACATTAGACCAACTATCAAGCTATGGGACTTGTAAACTTGAGTTGGAAGTCCAAGGAAGGCTGGTTCCTGCTTCCTAATCTACCTACCACAAGCTACTCTAGTACAGGAAGAGCCTGATCTATCCTAATCAAACCATCTAAGGAGACAGGGAAAGAGAGATGGGGAACAAGATCCTACACTAAGTAGTGATACATAGAAAAGGAAGTGGCTGATCACATATCTGACTGCCTGAAGTGGAGAGAGGTGAGTAATGGAGAGTGTGGACAAGATGCACCACAATCCAAATATGAATGTCATGTAGAACACCACTTCAAGACCCATTAAACACTACTCTCAGAACCTGCATGAACATAAGAGTATGCACAATATACCCTAAAACGATGAGAGGTAAGAAGAGACAATAAAAAGAGCCAAGTATGGATAGATGCATCATGAAAAATGATTCTATAGCTCCAAAAGTTACACAGTACATCATCAGTGGGAAAGAGGCAAGAAAAATGCCATTACAGAGCCATGAGAGGAGGCTTAGACTCCGCATTCTACCCTAAAGAATAAAGAGAGAAGGGGGTAGGAGTGAAAAAATGACTAACCACCTTTCAATATGCCCCTATTTTACAATATATAGGAAGAATAAGAGAGAGAGGAAGAGAGAGGAAAAATCGAACTCTGTTCCAACCACCCCTACGATGCATTGAATCCTACTCTAAAAGATCAACCACCATCCTTCATTGCCCCTTGCAAATCTTTCTACAATCTTTCAAATCCATGCTCTATGTCTATTTGGCATGTTGAGGAAGGAAGAATGGTAGATCAAATAGAATATGATTTGGTTGTTGAGGTAATCCGATCCTTCATTAATGGCACAAAACACATTTTTCTATTTTTACCCACCTAACCTTCTTGAAATTAGGGTTTTAGGCCTCCATGGCGTAGAGGGTGGCGAGACCTTTTCAAAAAGTCTTATCCCACCCAAATCTAAAATTTTAATCAAATGACATGGCCATTTGAATTTTCTCAAGTCATGGGCCCAGAATATTTAAAAGATTCATTTTGTACTAGGTCCACGTGGTAACCTCACACACCTTGAAGATTCATCTCCTACCGTTCACTTCTGAAATTACACTGGTGAGATAGGCAGCACCTTCCACACACTCCTATGTGTTCCTTTGTGTTTTTCCTAAGTATTTCCCACTAGCGGAGGTACTGTGCCTGACTCAAGACACGTGGAGGATTCGTGCATGTTTAGAAACTACCCCCAGAATTTACCCTTGAAGTTACATGGGTACGACACATGTAGGCCTTCGCTTGCTTTTGTACTTTTCAATGACCGAATGCACCTCCTCAAACTCTGAGACACATGGCAGTTTGGCGCTCATTTGGGAACTACCTTTTGGTGCGTGCCTTGAAATTACACCGATGAGACACGTGGCTCTCTCTATGGCCCTGCTTGTTTCTTTATATTTTGGCTAGGTCCCTTTTTCTTGGTGGGGCCCTATATTTGACCCTAGACATGTGTAGGCTCACCGCACATTTGATTCTCCACACTCTGCCTTTTCTCTTATAGTTACGTCAAATCTCCATGTGGCACCTTCCACCAACTCTCTCTTTATTTGGACTTTTTCAATGGCCAGTGAGACCTTCTCTGACCCTTGGCTACATGGCAGACTGATGATCATTTGAGGACCGCTATGTGGACCCAAATTTGGTGTTGCGCTAAGATGACATGTGGAGGATTGGTGCTTGTTTGGGATTGGATTTTTGGTCGTGCCTTTGAATGTGCGTCATTGAGAAACTTGGCAATTTCCACGAACTCCTCCATACTTAACCAATTTAAGCCTACTTTGAATCATTTGTGAAGCCCAAAGACTTTGAGCCTTTCCCCATCTTCCTATTGAGCCTCTGGCTTCCTTTTTTCCATTGTTTGATCCTTTGCGAACTCTTCTTCTCCATTTTTGAGCTCACCATCATATCTCGACCCTACTCTTTACTTAAGTTGACCCCCTCCTATCCTTAATTGTTAGATCTGAACTATGAGCTCGTGGGACAGAGCTGACCCTTTTGATTTCTTTATGTGCAGGGTCATGTTTGACCAATTTTCCAGGGGGGGTGGAATTTGGGATAACAGTGTTTAATTATCTTGAAAACTATAAAATCATACAATGGAAACCTAGATGTAATGATGATGTAAACAATAAAAAGGTCATGTTGTGGAGTATGCCTACCCGGTGTTTCTTATTGTAATTGGGTCATTATTCTACTTTATTTCATTTGAGTATGAAATTGATAAGTACCCTATATTATCCTATTATATGAGTGTGTTCATGTTTATGTAAGTGTGTTATGCATTGTTGAGTTTCACTACTTGGATCCCTTGTGGTGTTGTCTAGTGAGAAATGTAAGTCAAAAATAAATTATTCCTATATTTTTATTGTTGTATTTGTGTGTGTAAAATGTGGGAATTACATAACATAGATGTAGTTGTATATGGATATGGATACTGCATAGATTTGTTTGGACTATGTTTGTGTTGATAGTTTTTGATGGGTTTAACGATTGTTAATGGCCAACTACACTAAAGTATTTGTTTTTTTCAATTCTAGGCAGTTTATTTTAAACCAATTCTAAAAACATTAATCAATTGAAAATAAATACCATTTCGATGTAATTAAATTAATGATATAAATTTCTTCTATTCAATGAAAAAAACTTTGATGGAAAATATTACATAGATATTGATGTTTATTAGCGACCGCTAGGCTAAACAATTATTTCCTAGACTATGGTTGGTATTACATTCTTTGATTAGCCTAGTGGCCACAAATAGCCAATTGTACAGAAGTAAATTTTTTTCAATTGTCTGCAATTTAATATTAACCTTTAAATTTTTTTAATTCAATTCAAAATAAATCTAATTAAAATATCTATGTTAGCGACTGCTAGGATAATACATATAAAATATAAACTAATTTGTTATATATTCCTACAATTATGGGTGGCTTATAAATGGTTTTGTTTATAATGTTACATGACTATTATAGCATTTTTGTCTCTAATTTTATGCGTGACATACCAATAACCTCCTCGTTTGGCATAAAATCTGAAAAACAATTTGAAGTTATATTAAAAATGTTTTAAAATGACAATTAAAAACTTCTTGTAGTGATAAATTTATAAAATGATCATTTCCCACTCACCGTTTATAGATTCATTGGATGGATGGTCAGCAACATCTAGGGAACCAAGTTGAATTGGATGCAACATGTTAATAATGACATTGTCTTATTTTTTTTATGTGGATAGGAAGAGACAGTGTATTCCACTATTGTTTGGTTGTCTGCATAAATATTGTATGTATCAATTAAAATGCGTTAAACTAATAGAATTTTTTAAAGTGATCTTAATCAACATAACTTTTTTCAAATGATATAAGTAATGTTTTAAAAAAAATTCTTGATCATGCTATTCAACAATAAAGACCAAACTTAGATCTAAGTGAACCAAATACTACAATGCAACACTACCATCATAAAGCACTATAATCAGAGAATTTTTAGAATCGAGTCGAGTGAACATATGAGACCAAAACTCATAAGATCTCTCGTAAAGAAAAGGATGTGTCTTTCCTCATAGGCTAGTTTCTCTTGCAATCACAAATTGATTCGGAAGTTGGTCCATCAAATCCATGACAATGTCTACTCCATCCCCATCATTAACATAAAAATTGTACGCATCAATTATTATGTACATAAGAGATAAGATCTTAATGTGTCTGTTCCTATCATAAAATTTATAAGAACCTTCCACAACTGATACCCCTTATCTTTGAATTTTTGCATGTATTTTTGTATTGTCTTTCTTTTTTTTTTGAAGATGCAACAAGTAAGAGGATGATAATAACTCATATTAGTAGACTATATCCAAAAACTGTAAGTAGGTCCATTATTGCATCAGAAGCTAGTACACTAGATAAATTGAAGAAATGGACAATCACACATTCTGCATTGAATGGATTAGTTGATGAAATAGATTATATTGTTTATTGGAGATGGAAGGGATATGCACATTGACACGTAAACTCATTGGTGTCTACCATCCTTGTTGGAATTTTTTCTTCCATTAAGATCACATAGTTTTCTATAATTGTTTGACTTTCCATTGGGATGATCTCTGACAGTACAACATCAATTTTTCATTGTGTCGATTTTTCACTTCCTTAATAATCAACTTTATTTTTACTTTCTTCTCTTCTCCCATGAATACACACAACTGGCGGTAATGAGATTCATGTGGACCAAATTTTTTAACAATATTATTTTTAGTGCATTCAACCAATACAATATTACATGGATATTTACTTTTTTAATATTTTAGAAATTTTACTCTCATTCTTATGTCATATTTTACTCTTTGGTAGTAATAATCAAAATTCTCCGTTATGACACCTTATTCAATAGAGAAAATTAACCATACTTTCACTTCTTTTAATTTATCTAGTAGAATTAATAACTCCCCATCGATCGTTCCTCTTACAGGCCCGAAGAAATTCACTGTGAACCTTGCCAATGAATTTACTTAAAATTTTTGTTGGTTATCCTTAAAAGGAGAACAAGCCAGCCCACCTTGTTTAAATAACTCAATGGTTGTTTTCAAATTTTTCCATATGTCCTCAGGAAAAAATCGAAATGTCATTTGTTCAGAAAGGCTCTCTATCTTACCCATTAAATGGAATTAATTTAATTAATTCTAATTACATAGAAGAGGGATAGAAATATCTATGTATGTTTATGGTGTCTACATTTTCCCCTCTTGATGGTGTTAATGTGAAGTAATAGTTCATTATTGATATTAGACATATACAGGTCAGTGAGTGAACAAAAGTGAAGAACTTAGATATCCCAATAAGTATTATGGTAAACGAATGCCACCTCATGTGGGTGGATGTCAAAGCAAGACATTAGAAAGCTAGTTGATATAAAGAAGACAAGGAAGTAGAATAATGATGATGGGAGTAATCATTCTCATAGCATGAGATTCATGTAGAGATTGTGAATAATAGAGAAACATTTTTTTACTATTGAAAAATAAAATTATCACCATGATTATTAAGAAATCAATATGGTTAATGCATATGTTCATAAACAAACACAACAAAGAAAAGATAAAAAGAAAAAAAAGCCCAATATGAATAGTAGGTGCAGGTATCAGGGCAATAAATGAACCAGATGTTATTACACTACATAAAATTGGTCCAAGAACTAAATATTAACAGTGTAACACAACTATGAAAAATAAGACAATCATCAATGCCCCTAATTTGTGCATCAATGATGATTATATAGATGTAACTGCCCGCAAGGTAGGAATAGGATTAAATTGAAGATAAAAGTAAAGATACTCATTAGAACACTCTTAGAAGATCCATTGTGTAAATGATATGAGAGAAATTGCCACAAAAGAAGTTATATCATGAAGGAAAATAAATTTTGTGAATTTACCCAGGTCGAGTAAATGTGCAAAGGGAATAAAGTGATAGTTGTAAGATTGGAATGATCACTAGGATAGTAGATAAATGTATGAATTTATAAAGATTATTTTGAAATGTTGAAATATTCACATCAAGGGTTTCCAATCGTAGGATTTCAATGATAAGTGAATGTTTCTTCAAAAATGTTTTATGATTTTTGTGAATTTTTTATTGTTTTACAAATTTTTAGAGAATGTGAACTATAAATATAAAGAAATGTAAACAAACTTGAATTCACTGCAAAAAGGAAAATGCACCATCGTTTATTAAATAAAATAGGAAGAAGATACATCACGAGAAAGCAGTCAAAAGACACAAAAAAGAATCCAAACAAACCCAAAATGAACAGGAATGTATGACACCATAGTTATATGTGAATTAATATCCCAATATTTTTCTTTCAATTTGTCTACAACAAAGGTAAATAGAGTGTAATAAAATAACAAACTGAATTAAGAAAAAGAATCATCAAAATATTGACAAATCACAACAATATAACATAATTTATAATAGTAATATCTAATGACACTCCAAATTTTTTCCACATTGAATAAAGAGGCACATATGAATTCCCCTGAGTGATATCTTATAATGTGATAGGATTGGAACCAGCCAAAGAGAGGATTTATGCTTATATACTCCAAAATTAATCTTTTCGAATCCTATTGAGGCATGATCTGTATGATTTTGAAACTGAGTGTGGCCCCAAGAAAAGTTATATAGCAAAAGGGAAAATGATTGAAAAAGAAGGATAAGAGACGATCATGACGAACACCATAAAATGGAAAAATTCTCAAACTATATTAGAAAATTGCTTAAACTTGGTCAAATATTATCTAATTCTTTTGATTTTTTCAGTTTTACTCTAATTTTTTGGTTTTGGAATAGTTTTATATTGTTTTTGGATTTTGGAACAATATTATATTATTTTATTTATTTTTTGAAACATATTTTAATGTTTTTTATTTTTTGAAAACATATTTGAATTTTTTGTTTTTTGTACTTGGTAAAGGATTGCACAATATAAACTCATGGTAAAAAAATTAGAAGTATTCCATTCCATTGGCATAAATATAGATGATGTAATGACAGGATGTCTCACTCCACTTGCATGACTCCACACAACTAGGAAGATGTGAGGGCTCATCACCGAGAGCTAGGAAGGACCTAAGAACCAGGTGAAAAGTGATATGAAAATGAAAATGATGGTGTTTAAGACATAAGGTGTATCAATGTTCCACATGAGAAAAATGTAATGGATATCAATTCAACATTAGCTAATTGATTCCAAGATCATTCCACTTTATAGGTTTAGACTCAACTTAGATCCATAGATGGCCTATTGAATAGCAATATCCAGTTGAAGGAATTGTTGTCTCTCTTAACATGACCAGATAAATTACTTCTTTGGATGTTTTGAATAAGAACTTTTGTTTCAGATTCGATAAAAGATTTATTGATTAATTATTTTTTTTACATGACCCCTTACATGTTACCCCATGTCAACGGTAAGAGACAAGAGTTCAACATCAAAGAAAAAATGTAGGTGAGTAAGTACATCTTTCTCTATTCCTGGTCTCATACTACTAGTGAGATGTATTGGCTCGTTGACAAAGACTATGAAGGAAGAAAGGTGTAATGATTAATTTTAGTTTTTTTCATATTTTATGATTGATTTTTCCTTCTTTATAGATAGATAGATTTTTGGGAAGGAACATTATACCCCAAAGTCTCATCCGCATGTAACTAGTATGATGCAACGGTTTAACATTGTATACTGAGATGGGAGATCAAAATATCCAGATATAAACGTTAAATGATTTCTGTTAAAGAGAGATATTTTTAAGAAGTAATTGGCATCAGTATGCTTCAAGACAAAACCATAGGTAAAAAGATCTGAAATGGTAGAAACCATAACAGGGATGAGACACACAATGCCCGAGAGGAATAAGTTTAACCTGTGTCTGATAGGTGAATAATGAGAAGATATGATTAAGATATTTTATAACATATGTAATGCTTAAAATTATTTGCACTTTCTTTTCCACTTTTTATTTTCCAACAGTTTGTTGAGAAAAGGTTTAATACAGAGTTTTATCTTCTTTTTATGCTTTATAATTTTTAAGAATTTGGATGGAGGAGATATGTTAATGGACTCATCAGGAGAGAGGTCTATATTTATTAAATTTGAATGCTCATGACTTACAATACTTGGAAAGATGAAATCCAATTCAAAGCAGAGGATAGAATTATTTGTGATGAATGATATATGAAAGTAGTCTGAATTTACGATACTTGGGTTGATGAGGTCCAAGTCAAAGGAATGAATTTTGAGATTCAAGAAGTCCATATTTACGAGAATTGGCAAGACAAGATCAAATTCTATATATGGAATCAAATGATATTATGAGTCATGAAGTAGGAGGCATGGGTGGACAAGGTCCAAGTCAAAGGATAGAATCCTAATATTCAAAGAGTCCTTCTTTACAAGATTTGGGAACACAAGGGCCAAGCCAATGGATAGAATCAAAAAATCTTACAAGTCCTCAAATATGAGACTTCGATAGACAAGGGCCATGTCAAAATATGAGTGATTAGATAAGGCTTTAATGAGATTAAAATACTTGTGTGATGTTAGAGGAGGATTGTTAATTTGAATTATATGTTGAAATACACATTCGTTCATGAGTGGAATAATGCAAGGAAGGAAGGATTTATCTTTTGATATAAATAAGAGACTCTTTATAGGTTGTAAAGAGTAAATATTTAATTGTTCTATGTCGAAGTTGTGGATTAATTGATTTGGAAAAATATTTTCAATTAAATTAGGAAAATTTTGCATAAGGATATTCTTGGGTATACATAACTCATGGAGTGTAAGCATGTAGATGTATTGCCATTTATGGTTCATTATTGATGAGATTCTTGAAATATTTATTGTTTGAGGGATTTTGGAAATGGAAGGCTTCATTGTTACAAGTGTCCAAGCTTGTTACAGTTGTGTTTGTACAACAAGACAAGGGATGTCAAACAAAAGATCCAATAGTGAAAGAATAGAATCAAGCTCAACGATGCTTGATGATGGACCCTCTTCTGTAAACTCTACAATTATATAAAATATTCAATGGGAGTCAAGAAGCAAGATCAAGCTCCCATTTTGTGTTGAAATATTATTGTCTAAATCAAATTCAATGTTTATGTAAACTAAAGGAAGAAAATATGGAGAAGAGATTGATTGATTTGGAGGGAGAGATACTTGACCTTCGTCATGATCTCAATGAATGTCAGTATGTATAGAAGTGGGGAAAAAATTAACTCTTCATTCTAATTTGTGGAAGTTAACATGTCTTTTGTTGTTATAGATTTGCCATCAATCTCTATAAAGATCTTTCCATCTTAAATTAAGTCATGGACATAGTTCTTAAAAAAGACAAATTTATCTGTTGAGTGGCCATCAATGCGATGAAAATCAAAATATGCATGATGTTTTTACTAGTATGTCTTAGGTTATCCTTCAACCCAAGGTCTTGTAAGTAGATATTTTATCATCATCGCCTCTTTGAGTTGATGAAATACACCAGAGATACTTTCTCTGAGGGGTGTAAACATATGTTTAACTTTGCATGGAGTAATGTCTTTAACAACTTGTATAATTGGTTTTTTTATTGATTGTGAATGCATTTTGTATATATTTTGATTATTTGTCACACCATCATTAATGAAATTGTGGTTGCGGTTAACATACCAAGATTCATTGCGATGAATTTTAGGTTAGTTTTGATTTTTAGTAGTTTTATTGGGATTATGCCCATGGTCTTTAGAAAGAGGATTGACTCAACCTTTTATAATGAGGGAATTGTCTCTTTGAGTTAAGGTGAAGTCAAATTCAAGTTTGAAAGAGAATGTTTTAAGGAAATTCTCCGAGAGGTCCACGAAGGTGGTGACACATCCCTTTGGAAGGTGTAAAAACCAGTCTAAAGCTTTTCCTCCTAAATTTTTTGGAAAAATCCACAAGAGATAGTTATCATTATATGCCATTTCATGGCATGTTATGTAACATTATTTGATATGTTGTATAGGTTATGTTGTGCCCTTGTATTTTTCAAATTTTGGTATCTTGAAATATTTTAGAAAGAGTGTGCAAATGATGCCCATGCCTAAAGGGCGAGGACAAAATTCATCATAGTTGAAATGTTTGCATTATTTTGAATGATGCAATCCTTATCAATGTAGATGCTATGATCAAAATTATATTGGAAACATTTGATTGTTTTGACCCTTAACAACATGAATGTTAAAATGTACAGAGTTTAAAAATATTGTTAGAATATTCAACTCTTTACAACGTGAATGTAAAAAAGAAAGAGTTTTAAAATTAAAGGAACTTTACCCTTAATAAAGATAATGTTAAAGTGGAAGATACTTAGATGAAAAAAGGTTACTTGAGGCAACTCGAAACTTCGTTACGATAGATGAAATTGGTGAAGTGAACCTAAGCTAGGGGAGGTTTCTTTAAGTTTAATATTTTTCTATTGGATTAATTAATTAATACATGTAATTTGGAGCTATGTGTGTTGTTACAAAACATAACAAATCTCATAGACTGAAATTTCATGTTTGTCTTCAACAAAAGAACACAAGGGCCCTGAAGGATAGATGTGTTATCTTGATGAAGACAGAAAATACATAATAGATGAAGTGTTAAGTTTTGAAAAAACAACCAAAGTTGTAGATTGCAACAATCAAAGTTCATTACTAAGGTTATAGGTATTTTAAAGTTCTTTCCTTCATGATTAAATACATTCAATTATGTTATTGAGTTGTTTAATTCATTATACAATCCATATACAAAGTTGAAATGTAGAAGAAAGTACACAACTCAATTTAAAAATTCAATGTTTGATTCATAAGGAATTTCAAATGTTTCCCACACAATCCATGGGATGTGACTCAAGTAAACATCATAAATACTGAAATAGAAGGTGCATGTGCATGAAAATAAAAGAAAAATAATATGAAGGAACCCATCATTTTCTTGTTCTTTTGTCCTACTGCTCCATCTTCACTCCATCTTTTGCTCCATCTTCATCCTTGCTATTCAACACTGCACTGTCCCTGAAAGACAAATAGAGAAGAGACTATCAGTCATGAGCTTAGGATTAAATCATGTTCTTGTAATATCTATCTTCATACAAATGAATATCTTAATATCAGGAGGTATGATTACAAAAAATATAAATGCATATAGATAAAGAATACTATTCGACATTAGTACATATGATTCTCACAATATTTTTAGAGAGAAAAGATGATAAAATAAATACTATGGAATATAAGAGAGGCCAAAAATCCTAATGTTTTAAAACTATTTTGTCAAGATGTGTAGGTACATGTTGTAAAAAAGGAAGAAATTAATCATGTCAAGCAAGGACAGAAAAGAAAATTTAGTACAGAAAAGAAATGAACAAGAGATATGGAAGGTTTTTGGATATAATGCATGTTGAAAGGGAACATCTTTTCAGGACAACAGACTTATACAGAAAGGAAGCTATGTCATTCATCAAATGTAGAATTAATTGAAGGTCTAAAAGCTGAAACAATCATGTTCAGGAGAGATTGCATCACCGGTGCCATACCTTATCAAACAGCTGAAACATAATGGAAAAGGAAATCTGAGAAAATTTTGACAGGGATTTGCCATGTAAAATGTACATTTTTACATCTTTCCATCATGCTATTTCACAAATAATACATGCTTGAAAGTTGTGAAAAAAGATAAACTATTGTACTAATCAAATAATATGCAAGAAAAGGTCATTCAAGAGTTGCAATCATCTAAGTGTTGCAAAAGTATTTTAGCCATCATGATCTACTAGCACAGTTTGAGCATCCTAAGAACTATCAGCTTGTAGCATCAACATGAGAAGATTCCATTACATGTGAACAAAGGAGGGTACAATGTATTGCTAGCTCATGATGCCTTTAAGGTAAACACAAGAACAATGAATAAAGAAAATGACATCTTCAGGTCATCAAATGACAATGATTCATCAAGAAAAGATCAAGTATAGTAAAAAATGCAAAGTTTCAAGGTGCCAGGAAAGTAAGACATCAGGTAAAAACCTTCAAGGCTACAGAATAAACTGAAGGTTGATTCATGACAATTCACATTGATTAAGATACAGAAGGTACAGGTCAAAATTAAACTTCATTCATGACAGTTTACATAAACTGAAGGTCATTCAGACAATCACATTGATTAAGATACAGAAGGTACAGGTCAAGAATTCTCTAGAACTACAAATATCAAAATTAATTTTTCAAGCAAATATCTTTAAATACAGAGTATGAAGTCACTATCATGCACATTACAATTATCAAGAACTTGAAAACAGATGTGGCAGCCATGCAAGAAAAAGAGATCAGTTTTCATCACATTACAGTCAGGTATAAAGTACATATTGTAGAATATATGTAACAGAGACACAGTCTGACTAATGAAAGAACTTTCTTATCAATGCAACAAGCATCAATCAAGCGGAATGAGGTTGTAATCTTTATGTGAATTTTATTACTTTTCAAGAAATATCAAGTATGAATAAAAGATCAAATACATCAAACCCATTTTCAGACATTAATCATTCAGGTTCTTTCCATGGTTACAAAATATCTGAAGGAAGATAAATCTCAGGTTATACAAATGAAATCTTTTGAAGAAATTACAAAAATGAAAAGCAAGGCACACAATCATCCTTAAATACATCATGTACATTACATCACAGAGAAGATGAAGACTAAGTGTCATGATTATATTTCAAAAAGTAGATTGTATTGAATACTTACAATGGAACAAAGAGTAGATTGTAAACTATTATCAACACCTGAGCAAGCTACGAGATGAAAGTAAACATGTATAGTTTTCAGTCCCAAAATAATGTAATTTACACTATTCCCAGAATGGAGCCTTGGATTTGAATAAAACAAAGAAAAATAAAGTTGCAAAATGGAAAAAGTAAAGTACTCATTTGCAAAGGAATCTTCAAGGATAAAATTATGCTACATGAAGAATGATCATTATCCAAATGAATGGAGTCAAGCTACATCAGTGAGTTAGAATGAGTTTTCATTTCCACAGTACATTGCAATATTAAAAATGCATATCTTACATACATTATGAAGCATATGAGACTCAAGGCACATGGAAAACACTAAGCCTAAATCCAAAGTAGAGGGAAATTAGAGAAAAGATCAATATAAAATCAACTGAGAAATCATGAGCAGATGCACATAATAGATAAAATGGTAATAATGTTTAAATACATTGAGTTCTACAAAGGAAATGAAATAGTTGTACTCCTATTAAAAATTAAGAGCTTCAGATTGAATTTCAAATTTATCAAATTTAGAGCCACAACCAATATTTTCAACAATTTTCAATGAAACAACTTAGGTGTACTGTAGAATGGATTATTTTAAGTAATGCCTGAGTATAATGATAAAATATCAACAAATAGACTATAAGGAATGTATGAATAAATGTATTTACACTCAGGGAGTAGAACCCCAAATATAACAAATGACCCTTAACAATGGTGTCTACAAGCTGAATAGAAGGCATCAAATCAAGCTCAAAATACAATGGATGAAAAGGGTTTTTTGAAAATGATAATAGTGCAAAAAAATTGTAAGATAAATACAAGAAACCTGTCTGGTAAAGAATACATATATTTTTAAGTAGTCTTGTATCAAATAATGCAGTAAGAAACCTAAAACAAGGAGCCTAAAAATATCATTTATGAAGGCCAAAGAAAAGGAAACAAAACCTCCTATGATACAAAAATGACAACCATTAAATTAGATATAAGAAATGCAAATCCATCAATGATAAAGTTCTAGCAACGGAATCAAACCAGAAAAACTAGTGAGCTATAAGCCATGTTAACATGCAACCCCAGATTTGGGTATTATCAAAATAACTTAGAAAACTGATAGTTTCCATTGCCATAAATAATCTCAAAAGATTTTACAAAATGTAAACCAGACTCAAGAAATTACTGATTTTCCAGTTAAATCAATCGAAATCCTCGAGATCATTGTTCAAAGGAGTGAAGACCCATAAGTGTTTTCAAAGCTCAAGCAAGTTTCAGAAAGCAAAGGAATAAGAACCCACAAAGGGTATATCATTTTATCATAAAATGTTGAGGTAAAGACTCAAGGAAAAATCATTTACAAATGAAAGAACCAGAAAACTCACCTATTCAATAATGGTGGCCACCTTGGGGAAAATAGAACAGAAAAACATGCTTATGAGCATGATTTAATTCACAGATCTCAACAAAGACAATGATCACTTCTGCTAAGGGAATCTACAGTGAAGCTCAAAATAGAGCCACCAAAAAAAGAAATGATATATATAAGAGGAAGCATGGTCAGAAGTAGAGAACATAAAGATTATCAATGACGGCCACTTAAGAAAGATCACAATGAAACTCAAACATTGACAATGTCTGAGAGAATCCAAACACATGTATACATGAGAGCTTCATAAGACCGATTTGCAAATGAACTGAGCTCAAGAAATATCATCAATGACAATGAGCTAAAAATTGGTTAGGGTTTCACCACTCATAATGAGAAAATGAGAATGACAGAATGATAAGCTTGATGAGATTTTACCCAACCTAACTCATCCAGAGTTTGATCAAATAGTGGAGATCAATTAATTACCACAATAAATGATCAAAAATCGATCACCTAATTCAATGAAACCATAGTTGGTATAACATGTCAGAAGGTTAGAAATCAATGATCCAGATTAAAAAGGTACAGAGATCGATGGTAGGGATGAAGTCCCAAATTCTATGCAAACCACCATGGTTACAATGTCACCAAACATATTAATTGCAAGGTCGAAACCCTAACCAAGGTATAGGAAAATTAAAGACCAAGAATCAAGCAGAACAAATCAACCGTCCTCATCAAAAGGAGGTAATCCAACTGTACCCCCAATCATGACGAAGGTTAGTAAGTTGATCACCAAAATAAATATGGGGTAAACCATCATTGGAGGGGGAATATTTCCTAATTTACAATCATCGCATTTGACCTTTGTGTAAGGTGTTAAAATATATGCTGAGAATAATCGTTTCCATCAATTATGTAAAAGGTCGACACATCATTATAGATGTAATGATATTTCAAAAGGGGTGTAACGACTACAACATGACCATGAGAAAATCCAAAGGGGGCATTTTCAATCATGATTTTTGATCAAGTGTATGCTGACTAAGTTAAACTAAGGTCCTTATTACCTTAGACAAATCAAATGACCTTAGTATCTTGGAATGAAAAAAGTAAGTGCAGGTAGCATATGAAATAAAAGAAAAGTGTCTCTACACCATGGCATGATGGTCCCCACATTTGAAGTAAAGTATGACATGATAACAAGAGACAAAAAATTATGCATGGAGATGTCAACATCAGAGCCTGTAAATGGTCCCCACACATTGGGTGAATTTTGTAAAGTGTTAAATCAAAAGAATTATTTTTCTCACACACAAAGATATTATTTTGCAAGTGTAGCCAAGGGGGAAAAACTAAATAAGGTAAAATTTATCATTACAAGTGCGTCAAGCTGTAAATCTCACATCATCAGCTAGAAGACAAAGATTACATGTATTCGAGAAGACTTGCTCATGAAGTAAATCTTATTGTTAGCTAAATTATTCATCCAAACTTTATTAAAAATAGAACAGTCAACTGTAGTTTGACTGAGTTGTATTTTTGTAACCAAGGCTATTAATGCCTCATTGTATTAGCATGTTTATTTTTATTCCTTTATTTATTCAGGATAAAGGATAAAAATAGGATGCATGGGTGAGTACAATTTTAGTATATTTTTAGGATGGGTGGGATGAATAAATTTGCTATATATTGTGTGCATTGAGCAAAGCACAAGAGGAGGAATTTTTGGACATAGGAATGCTGAAGAAGATTTTTCCAGGTTTTCCCTTTGAATGAGAATTGATTTCTACCTTTCCAATTATTTGCAGTGTCGTGTATACTTTATTATTTCTTGTGAATGTCAAAATTCCCTGATTGATCATCTTACCTTGCTACAAATTTAGTTATTTCTGCATAATATTAGTTTGCATGTTTATCTTAACAGTATTGTTGTGAATCATTCCCTTGATACATCAAGTTTTTTTTCTTAATATTCTGCTGAAAACTATTGGTTTGTGCACCTAGAATCCATTCTCAAAATATTTGTGCATGTACTTAGTCAAAGCCCTCAACAAGTTTGGTGTATCACCCTAGTTTTTCAATTCATTTACAGTCATCTTTTACCCTCAAAATGTCTAAAAATTAGTTTAGGAAACATCAAGAAGGAACTAGCCTTGATAACAGAGAATAAACTCAACAATAGGTATACCCACATACATGAGGTGTTTCCATTATATCTACGAAAGAGAGAGATCTAGTGCAAGCTTAGAACCCCTGTAGTCATCTCTATACAGGGTGCACTTTCGAGAGATAACAGTTTTTGGCATGCTTGGTGGGACAACGAATCATATCTGTGATAAAATTACAACAATTTACAACAGATTGATAGTAAATAAAATTTACTTTTGGAGCTACAAGATTCAACAACTTATTCTAAAGATTAAAATATTTATTTGGTGACTCCGTATGGCTGATTTAAGACCAGATTTGTAGCATGTTCCATGCCTAAAGTTACTACAAGATCATTGATAATAGTTTTTGGCATGCCTGGTGGGACAACAAAACAAATCTGTGAGCAAATTACAAAAATTTACAATAGATTCACAGCAAAAAAATGTTACTTTTGGAACAACAAACTACAACAACTTATTCTAAAGATTAAAAGATTTATTTGGTGACTCCATAAGGTTGATTTCAGACCAGTTTTGCAACATGTTCCATGGATAAAGTGACTACAAGATCATTGGTAAGAGAAATTCCTTCTGATTTATTTCTTTACCTTTGAATTTTACAAGAAGAAGAAGAGTTGGTAACACCCTACCTTATAATAGGCCTTATTTTAACAATGCTCATCCTAATCTTCCTTCACCACCTATTAATTTATTTGTTCAGATCCAAGTTTTTCCGATGGCTATTCAACCACCTAGGAATTTTTTGACCTTTACTAATGACAACCCATTAGTAATTCTAGTTTATCATGATATTCCTAATGCTTCCATGAAAATTTTGCCTTCATTCACTGGTGAAAATTAGGTTACACCTACATAGACATCAAAGATGTTGTAACCCTATGTTCAATCCATAATACAACACATGAAGATGTGGCTTATTACTTTTAGTTGCATCGTTTAAAGGGAAAGCATTTCAATGGTATAGAACCTTAGAAATTGGAAGCATAAGAACTTGGGATGAGTTAGGTGAGAAATTTCTGAAATATTTTCAAGATCATTCAAATCATTTATCCCTCATAGAATAGTTGTCTACAATAAAGAGATCTCCTCATGAATTCATGGTAAGTTTTAATATCTGTTTTACGAGAACTTGGGAAAGAATTCTAGCAAGTGTCAAGCCTCAAGTTTTAAATAGTGATATTTCAATGATGATTCAATCTATGAGAGGAGATACTCTCCCGACAGCTTATGATATTACTATCTAGGATGAAAATAACCTTATTCAAGCTGGTAAATTGGCACCAAGGACTTCAATGCCTCTTATAGAAAAATTTTCACCTATTCTGTAGCCTATTACCATTATAGAACCTACTATTTTAGCTCCTTCAGATGATGTATTTAAAGCTTTACAGACTATGGGTAATAAATTAACATCAATTAAAAACAAACTAGCCCACCCTAGTAGGCCATATCATGCTCCTTATCAGCAAAACCAACAAAATCAACAAAATAGGAAGCCATATAAGTAGAATCAGAATTATAGAAAACAATATCAGAAAAGGCAATTCGACCCAAAATCTCTTAGTTCATCTAGCACTCTTTTTCAAGTTAACATGGTTACGAAATAATGGTTTTAACCTTGTAACCAACCTCATTTAGTTGCAAATTTTCCAAATGCATTCCTGAATATAAGCCTTTTTGCAAAACCTCAATCTAAAGCATTATACATGCCTTAAATGGAGGGTGGGCAGCAAGAAACTCATGTTCAGAAAGCACTTGAATAGAACTTCGTCATTTTTAGTGAAGATGACTTTATTGCCATTACTATTAGGGCCCAAGAAAAGTCTCAAGAGAAAGAAACATAACAAAATAGGCCTGTTCTGTCCATAGTCAGGGATAAGAAAAAACATATGTGCCAAAAATAGCTAACATTTTTGCTGCTCCTTAGAAAACAACAGTTGTTTCATCTGGTAAAGAACAACAAAAATAGTCATAACTTATTCCAAGAATATTTTTTATACCTCAAATATCAAACGCACCTGAAGTAGACTTTGTTTCAAAAAATGTTGTTTCTTTTAATATTGTTGATGTAATGAAAAATAATAATGTTAATATCTCAATGTGGGATGCTATAAGTATTCTAGGATAGAAGGAGCTACTTTCTCATGAACTTGTTAAGCTGTAGATTTCTTCAAAACCAACAGAAAAGAAATTTCAAAAAATAGACATGGTAATTGAATCAATGGAACATGACTGTATTAAATAAGTTAAATGGATGGTTTGAAAGGTCTTAAATGCTCATGATATTAAGAATCCACAACCATTTTATTTGTCTATGATTATCAGAGATCATTTAGTTCATAACTACATGGTTGATAATGGGTCAAGTAACACAGTTATGCTAAAAGAAATTACGGATAAGTTTGGTATGCAATATGAGCCTATAGAGAATAGTGTGGTGAAGCTAGACGAGACAACAACTAATACAGTTGGTATTATCAGAAACCTGGAAGAACTTTACATGCTTGTCCCAATGATACCATTTCTACAAGATGTGACTCTAGTAGATTTTCCTCCTTATTTTTCCTGATGCTTATCACGAGAGTTTACAACAAAAATAAGAGGTTATATTTCTTCATATTGGTCATTTTTGTTCTTTACTACATGACATGGAACTAAGGTTACCATAAATTCAGAACCTCTAGCTAGGTTTCATATTGAGCCTCATGCTTCAAATGCTACAAAAAATTACTCAATTCTAGATCAGTTCTTATTTCGATGTTACAACTCATGTTTCCACACTTGATGGTGTTTCTAATATGTTTATGGATGAAGAGACTCAAAAATAACATGCCTATGACCCTTTTAAGGAAGTGGAAGAATATTTGTTTTGTGTTTATTCCTTGCATGAAGAAAATGCACCAATTCCCTTATTGTCCAAAACAAAAGTAGCAACAGAAGTGATATGGAAGCTTCACTTCGATAGAGCCAAAAATAAGAAAGGAGAAGGAGCAAGTTTAATGGTTACCTCCCCTTCAAATGAAAGGTAATTTTTCAGCTTTAAGTTTGTAATTTTCTTGTACTTGTAATGTAGTTGAATACAAAGCGTTAATTCATGGCTTGCAATGGGCTAGGAAGAGAGGTTTTAGCACTTTACAAGTTTTTGGAGATTTGGAATTAATTATTAATCAAGTGAAAAACTTTGATGTGTGTAAGAATTCATTTATGAAGTCTTACAAACATAGATTTGCAGACTTAATGGATGATTTTGATGTTATTAACATTGAATCTGTCCTAAGAGCTAAAAATAAACATGCAGACAGACTTGCAATAGTTGGTGCTAACTTTGATGTACTTGAACAAATCAAAAATAGTAAGGTAAAACCACATATTAAATTAGTTGTCAGACCTTTAGTGCCAGAAAGTGAAGAGAATTGGTAGGCTTTGGAAGATGATAAACATATTTACAGATTTTTACAACAAGATTTTCAGTTTTTTGCTGAATTTTCTGTAGTAAATCAGGAAAAAATACAGCACTTATATGGTGATCAGATTGTTCAGTTAAAAACAAATAGGTTGCCTCAAGGATTTTTCACTCTAGAAAAAAATTTCAGTTCTGATGATCAGTTAATAAAGGACAAAGGTGATATTTCAACTAACGTGGATAACTATGAAGAAATCTTGGCGGATGATGACAAAAAGATACTAATTGAAAAGGTGTTCTTTCACTAAAAAGAGTCATTTCTCAAATTATGTAAAGAATTCGGAGATTTTTTTTCCTGTAAGTTCAAATATTTGGGAGGGTTTGATCCAATTTTAGCTCAACATATAATAGAGTTATAGAAAATTCCAAGCAAGTTAGGTAGAAGAAAAGACTCGTAAATCTGAAAATTGAGCCATTGATGAGAAAATAATTATCTAAGTTAATCGAATTAGGTATTATTTTTCCAATCAAACATTCAAGTTAGGTAGCTAACCTTATTGTTGTTCAGAAAAAGAATGGAGAAATCAAATTATTTGTGGATTTTAGAGATCTTAATAAGGCTTTATTGAAAGATCATTATTCACTACCTAAAATGGATCAGATTTTGAGAATAGTTTTTGGCTCTGATAGACTATCTCTTTTAGATGGTTATAGTGGATACAATCATATTCTAGTCTAAGAAGCAGATAGATACAAAACAACTTTTACCACCAAGTGGGGTACTTATGCTTACAAAAGAATGCCTTTTGGCCTTTCAAACACTGGTGCAATGTTTCAAAGTGTAATGGACATGGATTTTCATACCTTACTAAATAAATGCATATTGGTTTATCTGAATGATGTTACCATATTTTTAAAAATTCTGATGAACATCTAATACATATAAGGCAAACTTCTTAGTTATGCAAACAGTTTGAAATATCATTGAATCCCAAAAAGTCTATCTTTTCAGTACACTAAGGTAAGTTTTTTGGTCATATTATTTCTAAACAAGGTTTAGCAATTTGCCCTTTCAGAATTGAAGCCATATCATAGCTATCATTGCCTCATCACAAGAAGGCATTAGAGATTTTTTTGGAAAAGAACAACTTTGTTAGAAGATTTATTCTATATTTTGCAAAGTTGGTTAAACCATTGACAACTATGTTAAGGAAAGCGAAGACTTTGTCTTGGATCAGCGCAAGGAGAAAAGGATTTGAAGTAATTAAAACAACCGTTTACAGGATCTTACTCTTGCAAATCCAAATTTTGATAAATATTTAATAATGTATGCACTTGCAGGAGCTGAAACAATTTCAGCCATATTAACACAGGTGAATGATGAAAATATTGAGCAACCAATTGCTTTCTTTTGACAAAGTTTGCATGAATACAAAACAAGGACCAATTTTCTTGAAAAACAAGTACTTTTAGTAGTCTGAGGACTAAAGAATTTGAAGTACATACTTTCAAACAATAAGATACTTGTTCTTATTTCTTTTCCATGTGTGAAAGATGTCTTGTTAAATAAAGAATTGAATGAGAAGAGAGCATGATGGATAATGAAGGTTATTGAGTACGATGTTGATATCCATGTTGTGAAAATAGTTCAAGGTAAAGGTTTGTGTGAGAATCTAATTGCTGATATGGAAAAGCAATAGGCTACATAATCAAAAGATCTAGAACAGTATGCTGAAGTTACGTATCAGTAGTCAGATAGCATGGTGCAACCAGAAAATCAGAAACTCTAGCTTATTTAAGAAGTTTAGCAATCAAGGTGGATGACTAATTTAGTTAACTATCTACAACATGGCACTCATCCAGAAGGCATGAACAAGAAAAGATGAAGGTATTTCAGGTTACAAGTTGTAGCTTTATGTTTTTATTGATGGCATGTTATTTAAAAGAGATATAAATGAAATCCTTCTACGATGTGTTGATTATGATAAAATTTAGCAATTATTATCTGAATTCCATGAAGGACCTACAGGAGGTCACTTTTAAACATGTACTATAGCCTTAAAAATTATGAAATTTGGTTACTGTTGGCCCAACATATCTAAAGATTGTTTTGAATGGATCAAAAAGTGTAAGAAATGTGCTTTCTCTGTTGGAAAAGAATGTTTAGCTTCGCTACCCCTACAACCTTTTTCAGTGAATCAACCATTCATACAGTGGGGTCTTGATTTTATTAGCATGATAAATCCACCTTCATCATAAGGACACAAGTGTATTTTGAATGCTACATATTACTTTACACACTACACTGAAGCAATAGCTTTGAAAGAGGCTAATGAGACTTTGATACTATCCTTTTATGAAGGTATGGTTTGTAGATTTGGTGTTTTAGCAACTATAACTTCAGATAATGCCTTAGCATTTCTTAGTGAAAAGGTAATAAATTAGGCTATTAAGCATGAAATTCATTTAAGTATGTCATCTAATTATTACTCACAAGGTAATGGGTTAGCGGAAACTACTAACAATAATATTTTTAGGATCATCAGAAGAACACTCAAAGATAACCAATGAGCTTGGCATCTAATGTTGAATTCAACACTTTGGGCTGACAGAGTAACCCTTAAATTCACCATAGAAGCTTTTTTATGGAAGAAAGGAAAGAATTCCCATCTCATTCGAGTTTCCTGCATTATATTTGATACATTAGATGGTGCTACTCAAGAATGAACCATAGTAGGCTTGTTATGCATAATTGATGGAATTACAAGAGCTAAGAGATCAAGCTCATCTAAACATGTAAAAGAATCAAAAATAGATGAAGAAAACTTTTGATAAGAAGGCTAAGTTCAAAATTTTCAAATGGGATTCTGATCATGGAAAGCTAGGAAACCACATAAAATTTGACACACTTTGGAGTGGTCCTTATATGATTTCATCTTGCAAGGAACATAATAATTTTCAACTTTCAAGGCTGAATAGAGAAGAACTTCCCATTCCTGTGAATGGTATGTTTATTAAACACTGTTATTGAAAATCCTAAATTTTTTGCTTAGAGTAGGATTTCCCTTTCAATAAGTGCAGTTCATGCACATTGTAATGTTTTTCAATTCAATAACTACATTCATACACGTGGTCTGGTTTACCAGATACTTTATCAGTTTTAGTTCATTTTGGAAGGGTTGGACCTTCAGAAAGGTAGATTTTGATTACATGCTTTGGACTCCATGACCAATGGACAAGAGCAAGGCCCTGGTCTATAAACTAGCAGGTAACTTTCCCCACAGGATCGCCAGAAATGTTGACAATTTTTGCACTAGTGTAAAAATGGGCAACTTGAAACTTCGTTACAATGAATGGCATTGGTGAAGTGAACCTAAGCTAGGGGAGATTCTTTCATTTTAACATTTGTTTTGTTGGATTAATTAGCGACTACATGTAATTTACAACTATGTGTGTTGTTACAAAACATAAAAAATCACATAGTCTACAATTTCATGTTTGTCTTCAGCAAAATAACAAAAGGGCCCCTAAGGATAGATGTGTTGTCTTGATGAAGACAAAAAATACATAATAGATGAAGTGTTAATTTTTTAACAACAACTAAAGTTATAGATTGCAACAATCAAAGTTCATTACTAAGGTTATAGGTATTATAAAGTTCTTTCCTTCATGATTAAATACATTCAATTATGTTATTGCATTTTTTAATTCATTATACAATCCATATACAAAGTTAAAATGCTAAGGAATTACACAACTCAATTTCATAATTCAATGTGATATTCATAAGGAATTTCAAATTTTTCCCACACAAGCCCTGGGATGTGACTCAAGTAAACATCATAAATACTGAAGTAGAAGGTTCATGTGCATGAAAAGAAAAACAAAATACTATGAAGAAACCCATCATTGCCTTGTTCTTTTGTCCTACTCCTCCATGTTCGCTCCATCTTTTTCTCCATCTTAATCCTTGTTATTCAACACTGCATTGAACCTTAAATAAAAATAGAGGAGAGACTATCAGTCACACGCTCAGGAGTAAATCATGTTCTTGTACTATCTATCTTCGTGCAAATGAATCTCCTGATATCAATAAGTATAATTATAGAAAATGCATAGAAGATAAATAATACTATTCTACATCAGTACATATGATTCACACAATCATTTCAAAGAGAAAAGATGAAAAAATAAAAACTTTAGAACAGAAGACAGGCCAAAAATCCTAATCTTTTCTAACTATTTTGTCTAGATGTGCAAGTACATGTTGTAATAAAGGAATAAATTAATCATGTCAAGGAAGGACAAAAAAGAAACTTCGGTACATAAAATAAATGAACAAGATATATGGAAGGTTTTTGGATATAATGCATGTTGAAAGGGAACATTTTTTCAGGACAACAGACTTATATAAAAAGGAAGCTATCTCATTTATCAAATTTAGAATTAATTGAAGGTCTAAAAGATGAAATTTTCATGTCTAGTAGAGATTACATCACTGGTGTCATACCTTAACAAACAACTGAAATGGAATGGAAAAGGACATCTGAGAAAATTTTGATAAGGACTTCGCCATGTAAACTATACATTTAAATTTTTCCATCATGCTATTTCACAACTAATACATTCTTGAAAGCTGTGAAAAAATATAAACTAACTTGTACTAATCAAATAATATGCAAGAAAAGGTCATTCAAGAGTTGAAAATCATCTAAGTGTTGCAAAATTATTTTAGCCATCATGATCTAATGGCACAATTGTATCATTCTATCAACTGTTAGCTTGTACAATCAACATGAGAAGATTCCATTATAGGTGAACAAAGGAGGGTACAATGTATTGCTACTTCATGATTCCTTTAAGGTAAACATAGGAACAATGAATAAATGAAATGACATCTTCAAGTCATCAAATGAAAATGATTCTTCAAGAAAATATCAAGTATAGTCAAAATTGCAAAGTCTCAAGGTTCCAAGAAAGTAGGACATTAGGTAAAAACCTTCAAGGCTACAAACTAAGCTGAAGGTTGATTCATGATAGTTCACATTGATCAAGATACAAAAGGTACAGGTCAAGAATTCTCTGGAACTACAACTATCAAAATGATTTTTTTAAGCAAATATCTTTAAATATAGAGTATGAAGTCACTATCATGGACATTATAATTATCAAGAACTTGAATACAGATGTGGCAGGCATGCAAGAAAAAGAGATAAATTTTCATCACATTACAGTTAGGTATAAGGTAGATATTGCAGAATATAAGTAACTGAGACATAGTCTAACTAATGAAAGAATTTTTTTATCAATGCAACAAGCATTAATCAAGAAGAATGAGGTTGTAATATTTATGGGATTTTTATTACTTTTCAATAAATATCAAGTATGAATAAAATATCAGATACATTAGACCCATTTTCATATAGTAATCATTAAGGTTATTTCCATAGTTACAAAATATCTAAAGGAAGATAGAGCTTAGGTTCTACAAATGAAAGCTTTTGAAGAAATTACAACAATGACAAGCAAGGTACACAATCATCCTTAAATAAATCATGTACATTACATCATAGAGAAGATGAAGACTAAGCCGTGATTATATCTCAAAAATAAAATTGTAGTGAATGCTTACAATGGATAAAAGAGTGGATTGTAAACTTTTATAAACACCTGAGCGAGCTAAGAGATGAAAGTAAACTTATATAGTGTTTAGTCCCAGAACAATGTCATTTACACTATTACCAGAATGGAGCCTTGGATTTGAACAAAAAAAGAGAAAAATACAGTTGGAAAATGGACAAAGTAAAGTATTCATTTGAAAAGGAACAAACTAAAACTATGCTACAGGAAGAATGATCATTATCCATAGGACTGGAATCAAGCTACACCTATGAGTTACAATGAGTTTTCATTTCCAAATCAAATTTAAGTATTAAAACTATATATCTTACATACATTATGAAGCATATGAAACTCAAAGCACATGGAAAACACTAAGCCCAGATCCAAAGTAGAGGGAAATTAGAGAAAAGTTCAAAATAAAATCAACTGAGAAATCATGAGTAGATGTACAGAATAACAAATTGTATAGTGTTTAAATACATTAAGTTATACAAAGAAAATGAAACAAGTGTACTCCTATTACAAATTAACAACTTCAGATAGAATTTAAAATTTATCAAATTCATAGCCACAACCAAGCTTTTCAACAATTTTTGATGAAACAACATAGCTCTACTGCAAAATGGATTATTTTAAGTAATGACCGAGTATAATGATAAAAGCTCGAGAAATAGACTATAAGAAATGTATGAATCAATGTATTTATAGTCAGGGAGTAGAACCCCAAATAGGCAAAAACCTTTAACAATTTTTTCTACAAGCTAAATAGAAGGCCTCAAATCGAGCTCGAAATATAGTGGATGAAAAGGTTTTTCTGAAGATGATGATAATGTAAAGAAATTGTAAGATAAATATAAGAAATATGTCTTGGAAATAATATAGATATTTTCAAGTGGTCATGTGTCAAAGAATGTGGTAAGAATCCTGAAACAAGGAGCTCAAAAATCTCATTCATGAAGGTCAAAGAAAAGGAAACAGAACCTCTTATGATATATAAATGACAACCATTAGAAAAGATATCAAAAATACAAATCCATGAATGATAAAGTTCTAGCAATGGAATCAAACTAGAAAAACTAATGAGCTACAAGCCATGTTACCATGCAAACTCAGATTTGGGTATCATCAAAATAACTCAGAAAACTGATAGTTTCCATGGCCGTAAAGAATCTTGAAAGATTTTACCAAATGTAAACCAAACTCAAGAATTTACCGATTTTCCATTTAAATCAATCGAAATCCTTAAGATCAGTGTCGAAGGAGTGAAGACCCATAAGTGTTTTCAAGCTTGTAGCAAGTTTCACAAAGAAAAAATAAGAACCGAAAAAGGGTATTTTTTATTAGAAAATGCAGAGGTAAAGAATCGAGGAAAAATCATTTACAAATCAAAGAACCAGAAAACTCACCTATTCAACAATGGTGGCCACCTTGGAGGAAATAGAATAGAAAAACATACTTATGAGCATAATTTATTTTGCAGATCTCATCAAATACAATGATCACTTCTACTAAGGGAATATACAGTGAAGTTCCAAATATAGCCACCAAAAACAAAACAAATGATATATACACGAGGAAGCACTGTTAGAAGCAGAGAACTTAAAGATCATCAATGGTGACCACTTTAAAAATATCAAAGTGAAAATCTAACATAGACAATGGCCGAGAGATTCCAAACACATGCATTCACAAGAGCTTCATAATACTGATTTGCAGAGGAACTGAGATCAAGAAATATCATCAATGGCGATGAGCTAAAAATTGGTGAGGGGTTGGGTACTCAAAAGGAGAAAATGAGAATGAAAAAGTGATAAGCTTGATGAGCGTTTACCCAATCTAACTCATCTATAGTTTGATAAAATAGTGGAGATCATTCAAGTACCACAATCAATGATCAAGAATAAATCACCAAATTCATTGCAACCACAGTTGGCCTAACTCGTCAAAAGGTTAGAAATCAATGATCCAGATTAAAAAGGTATAGAAATCAATGATAGGGATGAAGTCCCAAATTCTATGCAAACCATCATGGTTACAATGTCACCGACCATATTGATTGCAAGGTCGAAACCCTAACCAGGGTATAGGAAAATCAAAGACCAAGAATCAAGCAGAACAAATCAATGGTCCTCATCAAAAGGAGGTAATCCAGCCATAGCCCCAATCATAACGAAGGTTAGTAAGTTGATCACCGAAATTCCATGGGGTAAACCATCGTTGGAGGGGGACTATGTCCCAATTTACAATCATTGAATTTTACCTTGGTTTAAGGTCTTAAAATATATGCCGAGAATAATCATTGCCATCGACTATGTAAAATACCGACACATCATTATAGATGTAATGATATTTCAAAATGGGTGTCGTGACTACATCATGACCATGAGAAAATAAAAAGGGGGCCTTTTTAAACATGATTTTTGATCAAGTGTATGCCGACCAAGTCAAACTAAGGTCCTTATTACCTTAGACAAATCAAATGACCTTAGTATCTTCAAATGACAAAAGTAAGTGCAAGTGGCATATGAAATAAAATAAAAGTGTCTCTACATCATGGCATGATGGTCCCCACATTTGAAATAAATTATGACATGATAACAAGAGATAAAGAAAATTATGCAGAGAGATGTGAACATCAAAGCATGTAAATTTTGTAAAGTGTTAAATCAAAACAATTATCTTTCTCACACATAGAGATATTATTTTGCATGTGCATCCAAGGGGCAGAACTAAAGAATGTAAAATATATCATTGCAAGTGGTTCAAGTTGCAGATGTCACATCATCATCTAGAAGATAGAGATTGCATGTATTTGTGAAGACTTGCTCATGAAGAAAATCTTTTTGTTAGCCAAATTATTGATCCAAAATTTATTAAAAAATAGAACAGTCAACTACAGTTTGACTGAGTTATATTTTTGTAACCAAGGCTATTAATGCCTCATTATATTAACATGTTTATTTTTATTCCTTTTTTATTTAGGATAAAGGATAAAAATAGGATGCATGTGCGAGTACAATTTTAGTCTATTTTTAGGATGGGTGGGATGAATAAACTTTTTATATATTGTGTGCATTGGCAAAGCACAAGGGAGGATTTTTTGGACATAGGAGTGCTGAAGTAGATTTTTCCAGTTTTTCCCTTTGAATGAGAATCAATTTATGCATTCCCAATTATTTGCAGTTTGGTGTATACTTTATTATTTCTTATGAATGTCAAAATTCCCTTATTGATCATATTACCTTGCTGCAAATTTAGCTATTTATGCATAATATTAGTGTGCTTATTTATATTAACAGTATTGTTGTGAATCATTCCCTCAATATATCAAGTTTTTTTCCTTAATATTCTTCTAAAAACCAT
The DNA here is from genome assembly GCA_019776745.2 of Taxus chinensis. Taxonomy (NCBI): domain Eukaryota; kingdom Viridiplantae; phylum Streptophyta; class Pinopsida; order Cupressales; family Taxaceae; genus Taxus; species Taxus chinensis. The sequence continues at coordinate 157,246,874 of CM034155.1, read as the reverse complement.
TAGTTTGTACACCCAGAATCCATTCTAAAATATTTTTGCATGTACTCAATCAAATCCCTCAACAAGTTTGGTGTATCATCCCTATTTTTCAATTCATGTATAGTCATCTTTTACCCTCAAAACATCTAAAAATTAGTTTAGGATACATCAAGAAGGAAATGGCCTTGATACCGAAGACTCACCTCAACAATAGGTATAGCCACAGACTTGAAGTGTTTCCATTGTATCTACAAAAGAGAGAGATCTAAAGAAAGATTAGAACCACTACAATCATCTCTATTCATGGTGCACTTTCGAGAGATAATAGTAAGTGATGTGCTCAAACTTTTGATAAAGTGAATACAAACTAGATGAGACTTTGACAAGGTATTTTTGCTATACTTCTAAAAAAAATTTAGAAGAGAAGAGACTTAACAAGGTGATGTGTTTAGATCTTAACAAAAGGAGCGTTAAGAGAGACAAAAAATCATCACAAGGTTAACCCTTAACAAGATGAGTGTTAAGAGAAATGAAAGGGTGTGAAATTGCAATACTTAACAAAATGAGTTTTGTTAAGGTGGAAGAGGGGATTTCAGTGTTCGTTACATGAATCTTAACAAAATAAGTGATAAGAGAGATGAAAAGGTTGGAATGATTTCTTAATCCTTTACAAAGTGAATTTAAAGAGGAAAGAGGTTGGATTTATCGACTTACAAAAAAATGATTTCTATAAAAGGATACTTAGATATCACACTAAACAATCTCAATTCCTAACAAGATGAGTGTTAAGATAGAAGACTAGAAAGATGGTGAGAAAATTTAAATGCTTAGCAAGATGGGTGTTAAGAGAGTAGATGACAGAAAGGAGGGATAATACTCAAATGATGAAAATGTGAATGTTGAATTATAGAGATGAAAAGCTCAAATCTCAACAAATTGAATGTGAGAGATGAGGAGAGAGTAATTGGTAAAGGATCTCGATTTAAAGTAAAGTGAATGATTTGAAAGAGAGTATTGAAAGGATTGTTAGATGTCTTCAAGGGAATAAATTGAGTGTGAAACTTGATGACATGAGATGGTTTACTATTCAAAATCTCAACAATGTGATGTCAAACTCAAAAGTTATAAAGATGAAGGATCAAATTGATCACAAAGGTGCTTGATAGTGATAAAATGAGTATCACAGTGTCAATATTTAGATGAAGAAGGATGTTATTGTTTGAGTGTGGATACGGATATATAAAACTTAAGACATAGAATCGTTTAAAAAGACATGGAAATGAGACAAAATTGGATCCTAATAACGAGTATTTGGAAACATGAAAGAGATGTGAATGTACCCAAATAATGAGTATTTAGGAGACATAGAAAATGAGACCAAAGTGATAATGTGAGAGAAGAGTGTGGGAAAAAATCATGAAAATGAAAAGAGAGAAAATACAATCTAAAAACAAAAGTTTTATTCAAAGATTTTTTGGCCTCTGCCTTAGTTTGGTTTGGATAGTGTTTGGCTTCCTAGGTGGCATTCTGGTGAAAATAAAACACCCCTGATTGCTCACAAGTGAATGGTTGAGGTAATCAGTGTGATTCGTCAAACATGGAGCTATCCCAAAGTGTGGGACTTTGCAATCAAGATAACTCTCCGGAGAAGGCCGACTTCCTATACTATCCTAGTGCCAACTACTCAAAAGAGAAGATAGTTGCAGATATAACAATAATCTAATGCTTTCCCAAGGAGACATAGTTAGAAAAAATGCATAAAAACGAAACCTACTCTAAGGGAATGTGATTCACCAAGGAGTGTTGAACAACCTGCACAATAAACACACCACAACTAGAACCTTGCAATGAAACCACAACAATACACAATAAACCTTGCATGCAATAAAAGATCAGAAAGATGAAATAGAACACAAAAGAGGGTTTGAAGCATCAACATATATGATTTTATTATCCTAAAAGTTAATACAATACATTACATTTAGGACCAAAGTCAAAAAATTTGCATTATAATGTCTAGTAGGGAAGATTGGAATCTCCACAAAATATCTTACACACAAGAAGAAGAAGGGAGGGGGATATACAACATGTCCCACATTGAAATGAGCCCCTCTTTACAATATATAGGAAGAATGAGAAAAATGAGAAGAGAGGAATTCAAAGCCTTGCTTTAACCACCTAAAAATGCATTAAAATCTCTTGCAACAATGATGGTTGACATTAGAAAACCCACATCTTCATGTTCTTTGCCTTGTTGGGGAAGAAAGGAAGCCCATACGTTCATCATTTTGGTAGGTGAGAAATCTGAAACATTCCTGTAACATGGTGGAGTATATTTCTTCTTTTGTTTATACTTAGCGTTACCTTTATTATTAGAGGACACTAAGAGCTTTCCAAAATGACATATTTTGTGTAAATCAAAGCTCCCAGTCAAAATTTATGGCCATCTAAAGATAAAGGTGCCACAATATAATAAATGTGGGTGGTTAGCTCTGTTTTTTTGAACATTTTGATTTCAAAGTTTGGGTTACTATTCATCTACCCAACTCACCGAAACCACTGAAACTCTAAACCACTGAAGTCTGAAATTTGGACTTCAGGTTTCAGAATTCAAGTTGTGATTTTTGCACACTAGGGTACAAGGTTGTGAAATGTTGAAACCTCGAAGTCCAAAGTTCTAACTTCAAGTTTCGGACCTTTGTATTTTTAGGGGTTTCAGGTATTTAGGAATTCGAGAACTTGGGGGTTTGGGTTTTGAGGTTTCGGGGGTTTGGGTTTCGGGATTTTGAGGGTTCAGGTTTCCACCTAGTACATTAAAAATCTTAAATTCTGAAATCCCCAAGTCTGAATTTTGGAGCTTGGGTTTCAGACCTTTCTCGTTCTACATGGCACTATTCACTGCGAGCTCCTCGTGAAACCTCTGAAACCCAGAACTCTGAAAATTTAGAGTTCGGGTTTTTGGAATTTTTATTCCTTTTTTCCCCCTTCTTTCCTCCAAGTCGCCAAATTTGACACTATTCTACCTCTAAAGAACCCCACCTTTGAAGTCCAAAATTCAAACTTCAAGATCTTCTACATTCCCCAATCTAGTTTGAAATCCCAATATCTTTTGCAATGTGTTTGGCTATCTTCAACCTGCTCGGCTAATCCCAAAACTTGATCTCCCCTAGCCGAAATGATCCTTCATTTTCTCTCTGTGAGATCTTGTTTGTCCAATTTTTCCTGAGGGGAAAAATTGGATAACATGTGGCTCTCACAACTAGTTGTCAGTAGTATACCCAAGTGAGCATGGTGATATTTCTCATAATATTTTTCCCCCTTTGAAACCCTACGAAAAGATATTTCTCATAATGAAATACATTGGGGTACCCACTAAGGATATCTATGACTCTAATCTCACATGGTGTACTAGTCACTTGGGATGGTGGTACCTATTTTTTCAGCTATTTCCCTCAATTTTCTGACTACTTTGGTCTTCCTATGGTACTCCTTAAATTATTATTTTTCCTTATGCCAAATGAATTCCCATAGTAAAATTAGTTAGGAAATATATTTTTCAACCACAAATGAAAATACAACGTGAATTGTTCATTTTATGGAGATAAATTATTAGTAGTTTTCTTAACAAATGATCAAGGAAACATGAAGTTAGTAGTTCAAGAGTAACCTCATGTAGATTGGGTCCTACAAATAAGTGTTAGCAAGTGTTCCTAAGGTAAAGAGGAAAATACAAAAATAAGCGAGCTCACGTTTCTGATTTACAAGGTCGCTTATAAATCATGAGGAAAGAGCATACACATGAGAAAAAATTGATTAATAAAAGAAAAATGTTAGTTCTTAAAAACATCCAAGAAAGAATCAAATTTCTGATTTCGATGATCACTTTTCAAAGTGTAAGGAAAGAGCATGCATGTGAGGTTGTTATGTTTAAACAAAAAGAAATACAAATTTATTAAACACTAAAAATTTTATTAAAAAAATGACAAGTGTTAGAAGAAATGAAACAATAAATTTTCTATAAAGTTAAATCATAAAATTATTTTTCCAATGCATACATCTTCTCGAGACCTTTCCTTAAAAAAATGGATTTGTTTAGAGTTTTGGAGAAAACATTGTGGATTTTTAAAGATGAGTTACACTAGCTAGATCTCAGTTAAATGTTTAAAGGTGAGGAAAATGGCCCAATAGCTGGTTTTTTTGGCTTTTTAGCTTTTCTGTTCCACTTGAGAACCTTAACTGTAGATGTCTTACAAACCTCAAGTAAGACCGTACAAATATTTTAAACTTGTTATATCTTGTTAAATATTGCATTATGGATGCTCTTTAATATTACTCATGAAAGGTATTTGCAAATGTTACGAAAATATTTCACAAGGATGCGGATGTCAAATTGGTAGAAGTTAGATGAAATTTTCTCAAATCTCAAGGGATGGATTTATAAAGGAAATGGAGCTTTCTTTAATAGCTGAGGATAGAGCCATGAAATGTGGATAGAATATTGACTAATCTCTAGGATAATAGTTGAATCAATCAGGTTAGAAAGTATACTTAGCAATAGTAGTTGCACATTTATTGGGGAAGTAGAAATTTGGAATAATAGAAGTTATTTCTAGAAAGTTGGTTTAACATACAACTCTATAGCCCCCTCATTTATAGGAATATATAAATGGAGTTCAAGTTGAGTTGAATAAGGAGAAAAATTGATTAAATAACTAATTTAATTAATATTTAATTGTGAGGGAATAATTAACCATTTATTTAATTAAATGTTTAATTATATTAACTAGAAGAGTGTAGGAATTAATTTAATTATTTCCAAAGGCATGTTAGAATTAAATAACCTAATTCCAAATGGTAGGAATATAGATAGGGTAATAGAATTAATTTAATTAATTTCAAAGGGGTATACTATCGTAAAATAGAATTAATTTAATTAATTCTAATTAGATAGAAGTGGAATGGAAGTACGTATATATTTTTAGGGTGTCTACAAGGAAGATAATAATTACTTCCTAGAATCTATTCCATTTTTTCTATCTAAGGATAGTACAAAATAATCTACCTTAATCAATTTTAGGCTCACCTGGTGCACTAAATCTATTAAGCCAAGAAACACGTTAAGTGAGAAGTTCAAACCATTTGGAAAGGATTTTTGAATCTAGGGTACATGATTTACTAAGTTTGCAAATATGATTTCACACGCATAAGAAATGGTACTAATGAACAAGATACCCAAGAATAAGAATCCAATGGAGGAAACATATGATTAGTACTCAGAGATGCAGTACCCTCAAGAAGTAATAGCTAGAAATCCTTGGAAATAATATATTTGGAAGTGTAAGATTAGTGATTATAACCACCATACGTCAAACCATGAAGGTGATATCAAGAATTATTTCATAAGGGAAACATGCAGAATTACACCAGTAAGATATATTTTAATTGATGATGAGGTGTGCAAGACTGTAGTAGGTATTGAATTCTTACAGTTGATCAAATTTCTGTTTTTAGGTAAGACCGCATGAATATATCAATGGCTGATGTCAAGAGTCCATGAGGAATAATTTTACATCGCATGAAGAAGGATGCACATTGATCCACCATTTAATAGTGATATCATGTGCAATAAGAAGAAAGAATAGATTTATGAAACTTAGAAGCATGTTCTAAATTTGGCATAAGAATGACGCATGGCAAGATGAGGTGTAGATTCATCAAATAGCTTAAGGAAGTCAAGGTATAGCTCACCTCTCCAAGGGAACATGACTTATATTTATGACCTTAAAAAGGTTATGAGGGAAAGGTTCTAAAGTTCCTTAAGTGAAAATGAGCTATATGGCTAGGAAATGTTTAAAAAATAAAAACCTCATACAAGGAAATGCAAGATGTTATCATTTTCCATGAAAAAAAATATAGAGGTACAAGAATTCAAGATTAATAAGGATGCAATCAGTGAGATAAAACAGAAAAGGAACCTGTACGGATGAAATTTGACATGAAACCTTCAACTGCACTTGAGCCCCCAAGGTCGTGTCGAAGGAGCCAATCTTGAATATGTGTGACTAACTATAAGAGGATCAATGACTAATATTTGGTATTGTGATCTCCTAGTAGTTTAGTTGGCAAAGGGGAGATTTAAAGGCTATGTACCGGTAGAGTAAATTCCCTAAGTTTATTTTCCTAACTTGGATCTAAGTGTTGATCTAGTTTGAAGTGTCCAAATTAACCATGTTGAAACTAAAAATCTATGCTACTGCTGAAAGGAAACTAATCTAAACAAATCATAAAAAAGAAATATTACAATCACAAACAACAATTTTCTTTTATTCTATATAATTAAAATATTTCTACACTAAAAACAAACAAGCGAGATAACCCAATGTGGTTATTCACCTCTGTTGAGTGTATTAAAACTAAACTAACTTAAAACAAGAACTTTTCCAAATGATCTATGATATGTAGAAAACCTCCTACAAATATTCTCTCCTTCAGTTCCATAGGGATGAGAAGAAGAGGATCCATCACCAGGGGTTTCTATGAAAGACTCAAACCCTCTTGGAAATTAACTAATTACTTTCAAATGAATGGAAATTGATTTCTACTCTATTTGATATGATGTAACAATGAAATATTCTAGAAATGAAGGAAATCAAACAACAAATCCAAATTGGAATTCAAATAACAGAGGTATATCTAGTTTTGTGATGACTTTTTCCCTCATTTTGTTCCTTTCTTTATCTGTGTGTCCATATGAGTCAAACGAATTAGGAATTCAAAGGAAGTAGCAGGAGAAGGCATTTGAAAAATGGCAACTTGAAGGTAGTCTGGTTGCAATGTAGGTGGAAGAGAGATAACACAAGTGAATAGAGCTTGGCTATGCAATTTCCAACAGGATTTTCACGGAAATACTATACAAGATCCACAAAAAATCTCAGCCCCTTTGCTTGAATTCAAGCATGAAATATATAGGAATTGGATGGGATGTTCCTTCATGTGCAAGGTGGCCTTGGAGTGCTAAATCATTGGGTGAAGAGGCAGTTCAAACTAATTAAATCTATTTAAAAATAGAGGAGGGAAGGAAAACTAAGCAATCAAGACTATCTTTAGGCAATTTGGTTAATAAAAGTGCTCTGTAAGTCAAGTTAAGTGAAACCACACATGTTAAAATTACACATGAAGGATTCTAGAAAAAGTGCATAGGATCGCCACTCTATGCAGGGTGGTGGTCACAGGACCTCTGTCTTGCTAGGGTGGTGGTTTCAAACTACCACCCAGGCAGGGCGGCAGTCCTAACGCTAAAGGTAAAAACCTCCACAAAATGAATCAGGAAGCTGGAAGAAAACATGGAAAATCTAAGTAATGATTTTTAGGCTACAAATATACACTACGAATGGATTTTGGAGCTTGAACACCTTTAAAAAGGACAAGAATCATCATTGGAGACTTTTGTAACCATTTTTGGATAATGTAGTACATGTAATATTTGGTCCGTACATATTGCCCCCTTGGAGAAGCTTCTTAGCCATGAAGAGGTGTAAAACGTAGAGTATGTGTATGGCATTCTCGAAATGGGGGGTTAGAAGTTGTACCTGACATGCCCGTGTGTTGAAATGTCTCCTTCCAAATTCTCGCTACTTATAAAGTGAAGTGAAGACTCAAGTGCAGATAGATAAAATATAAAAAAATAAACACTAAATCAAAACCACAAGAGGACTTACCATTTTTACAGGGATATAGAAGTTTTCTTGTGTCAGCGCTCCAATCCTATGAACATATGCACTCAAAACATAGTTATAATAACATATATATATCTAAAACAACTCATTTTCTAATTCATTTGCGCATATCAATTTTGTGATTTTTGAGCTTTGGGCCTACGTTGACCGTTTTCATTAAAAGAATATTCAAAATGTTCATTAAGAGATCATGATCATGCCTCCGTGAGTGGGAGATGGACTAATGCGGTATCAGATTAGTTGTCCTCACTTGTGTGTTTTTAAACCTAAAATGTGAAAACATTAAAAGCTTTGCCCATGTGGAATTTTTTTTGAATTTTCTTGTTTTAAATGAGTCTCTAGGGGGGGCTTAAGGTAGTTCTTTATTTCATTGAAAATGGTCCTTTTCTTGCATTTTCGAGTGTTTTTTATGGTAACAAAGCTATACAAAAAATCGGTTCAGGAATACTGCCTTGAGCAGGGTAGCATTCGTAGAACTGCTGCCCTACACCGAGCGACGGTTCTAAAAAGAATGATAAAACCCCATGATAACTTAGATTTTTTTGTTTTTTTAATGTTTTTCTATGTTTTTTATGAGCTTGTTTTTCAAAATGGGTCACTAACTTTCTCTTTTTTTGTGTTTTGATGGATGAAAAAGAAGGAAAAGTATATTTGTTAAAATTGTGAGAGGGAGTGTGATTGGTTCCCAGTGATGTTGGATCAGTTGAATTAGGATGAGACTTATACTCTTCAGAGAGAGGACATGTGGAGGATTACACAGGTGCCACATGTTACTTCTTCCAGTCAAATACTATGTGAACTGTTCTATTATTGGGATGCAGACTAGAATACCTTCTAGTTTTCGGTTGTTAGGGGTGAGTGGACGATCACCCTAGAGGATGTGTACAATATTCTTGGGGTTATGATACTAGGAAGATGATTAAATTGGAGACAACAAGATCCAGAGCCACAATAACTTTTTGGGCTAATTATATGGGGAATGTCGCGTCATCGTTTGGTTCAAAGAAGGGAATCAAGGTTTGATTCATTCCTTCTGCTCCCATACCTCCTATCCATAAGGCCATCATGGGTATCTTGGCCTCACGGTTGATCAGGGACAATGGAGGTGACATAGTGCTCTATTGTTGGGCTCCCATAATTACCCAAATTGAGGCATATGGTTGTATTTATGCCTAGGGAGAAGATATACTTGACAACACTTATCAAGACCTGTATCAGATTGTCAAATTATAGGGGTAGTCTTTGAGTCACCCCAAAATAGTTATGAGTTGGGTGTACAAGAGGATTGTCCCCTATGGGAGGGGAGTGCCAATACATGATTTGGGGGCCATCAGGGCCATTAGGTGGATAGGGATGATAGTTTACAGAGTGCCACATCATTTGGTGGCTTCTTTGACTATAGGAGACATGGTTGCTACCCCATGCCATGACATGATAGAGTTATGGGGATAGGAGGGGACCACAATGGAGGCTTGTTCCACTACTAGTCAGTTAGTTGACATGATGGGGAAGCTAGAGATTCACCTATTTGGTCAAGTTCCTCAGCAATTCACCCTCCCTTACATCGATATGATTTTCCTAGTGGCACCTATGTATAGGACTATGAAGGAGGCCCAAAATGGGCCTCGTGGAGATCCAGGTTGGACATTGGTTGTTCCAGGAGTTCCTATCATAGTTAGGTGAGTTGTTTGTGCCCAATGGGCTACTCATGTCACTCCTTCACCAATGCTCCAGATTGGGGCCGAACCCACTCACAACGGAGAGGAGGACAACCCCATAGAAATAGACTCCAACTCTGAAGAGTACATAGGGGATGAGACTTGAGAGGAGACTAGTGGAGAGGAGACTTATGATGAGTGGGTGGGTGGTGAGGCTCAAAGGGAAAATCACATGGAGGAGGAGAGTGATTCCAAGTGGCATGATACTTGGGATGTTCTGAGAGTGAAGCAGGAGGAGGTGGCTATAGAGGAGGAAACACTTGTCTCCTAAGGACCACTTTTTCATGATGGAGAGGGGGATGACGAGTCTATGGTGGGATAGTGTCTTTCCTATGGTTTTGGGGAGGCCCCACAACTATCAAAAATAGTAGAAACATCAACCACTGATCCTACATGCATGCCTAGAGATATGAGAATGTTGATCCTCTCCTCGTTGACCTTGTTAGTAGGAAATATTGGTTTTTATTTCCTTTTTTTTGTTTTTATAATTTTATAACTCGTTGTTTCTTATTTATTTCTACTTGCATTCTTCTTGCAGCGACTACACAGGAGTGGCGAGGGATCATTTGATAGGTGTGCATGGAAAGCTTAATGATCCATTTGGGGAAGACCGAAGATGATATGAATGAGGATATAGGAAAACCACTTGCATCTAACAGACATACTAATGTGTTTGCACCCATCTAGAGGGTAGTGAAGGTTATGACTTGTCTCCATACTCAGGTTATTGGATACAATATGAATGAGCATTTGATGAGGTAGATTCACTTTCATAGTGAGACCACATCTAATGGCTGCCACCATGAGAACTCCCACCATTCAGTACATTCTCATCGTCATACGCATAGTAGGAGTTTTGGACGCAATCATGCACCATCTTAGTGGTCCCAGAGGGGTTGATAGGCTAATGGGCCTTTTATACCTTGGTTTCAATTTTTTCAGGCATTATATGATATGTTTTTGGTATTTCATGCTCATTCCGAGCATTTTGACCACACCTAGTGTGTGATGACATTGCACAAAAACTTAATTTATTATGATATATATAGAGACTCTTATTTTTTGTTCGGTATTTCATTGTATCTGAGTTGAATTCCTCTTGGCTCACTTCACATGTGTACTCCATATGTTTAGAACTTTTTGTTTGTATATGCTTTTCAAAATATATGCAATGGATATGAATGCTAACAGAAGGAAATTGTTTCTATTTTTTTGGTTTTGTAATGCTGAGATATGATAATGAGATAACATTGTAATGTTGAAGTTAAGTTTCTCTAAGCACTTTTTGGTACTTCGTATTGTTTTGGAAAAACATGTCAAAAGAGTGATATGATAAGTGAATGAACTTTCCCCGCTTCTAACTCCATGCAACCAGTAAAATGCGAGGGCTCAATACCAAGAGCCAGAAGGGGCACAAGTTATCGAAATTTGTTGAATGGTAATGACAAGGGAAAGAAAAGGATTCAGAAAAATCATATTAAGATAGTATAACCTCATTCTACTCATGTTTACTTCATATTTTAAAATGTGGATTTATTTCTAGTTTATCTAGACTCAAATCCGTAGATGGCCACTTGGTTGACAAAATATGGTTTTGAGGTTTTAAATTCTTTTGGAATTTCAGACATCTAACTCACTTTATTTTGATTTATGATTTCACAGCATTTCAATGAACTATTTCTAACTTTGAAATTTGTCAAAGAGACCCTCTACACCTTGCCCCATGCTACTAGTAGGAAGTATGGATCATCACCATGGATAAGGCATAGGTGAGTAAAGGAATGTCTCTCCTTTCCCAAAAATACATCACTAATAAGAGAAGCAAGCTCAACACCGAAGGTTGGTAGGGAAAAGAAATGTGTAAGATAAAAAAATTATGTGGATTTGTATTTAACTTATTTATCTAGGAAAAATGTCTAGAATGTTATTTTTTCCAAAGATATGTATATGGGATAGATGCAACACCATTAAGCTTATAGAACAGATTATAGGAAAAGACGCATAATTTAGAAGAAACTATAGGTAGAACCAAGTATGCAAGCCTCGGTATGGTTACTGTCAAAGTTTCTCTTATCTTATTTCAATCGATGAAATGATTCAGAAACAATTGATGATACCATTAAGACTTGAAGAGACATGATTTGAATGTTTTTCCAATGTTTTGAGAAGTTTTTTGGAATTTCTATAATAATAAGTCCCTTGATCAAAAAATTATGAAATGAACTGGAAGATGAAAATGCAATGCAGATGCAGTAATGTAAATATGGAGATGCAGGTGAAACTACATGCCATGATGTCTAAGGTGAAGAAATTTAACGAATATTGAACTCTTCACCCCTAAAAGTAGACAGTGGAGAACTATGATCCTCAAAATATCCGTTCTCTTAAAAAGGGCCTACCATTCTTGGTTTAAACTTATAACCCTTACCCAGGACTATATATGTTCAATAATTAAAATCATTTTTCTAAAAGACGTTTTCTTGAAGCTCTTTGTCATGTTTTTGAGACACAGTGTATGGGTGGGCATGACTATGTTGCTCAGCCTTATTTCCTATGTAGAGCATTGTGTTTAATTTTGAACCTTGTTGAATTATGAGACCTTGCCCCATGGATATGGAAAGCTTAGTTTCAGATGCACATGGGTTGAAACTAGGGTTTAGAATAAAACAACCCTCATGGATGGTTGGGATGAGCATTGTTTCAATCTCAAATTTCCCTTATTTGTTTGTTAATTCTATCAGGTTTACACCTAGACCTAGGCCGTTAGAAGGATGAGATGCTAAACTGAGAATACTACCCATCCCCTATGGTTCAAATGGGAGGAAGATCAGACCATCACTCTCTAAGAGTTTCATAATTCCCGTTGTGCTTTTAGTGGACACTATTTCCAAAGATATTTATTTACTCTTATTTGTATTTGCCACCTCAAATGTTTTTTAGTCAACAACTTTAGCCTTCAGTATACCCAGGGTGATTAAGACTAATTCTTTTGATGAAGGTGTTTTTTTCCAATGATTCGCAAGAATTTCATACTCCGTATGGACTCCTTTCTTCTTCTTGAGGTTTTATAAGTGTATATCAAAGGAATGAGGATACCCCTGAGTGATGAATACCTTCCCCAAATGGAGGAATCAAATCTCCTAGAACAGGATAGAAGGGATAGCCTTCATTCGAGGAATCTAGGATTTCCCAAGGATCATGTTATAGCTTGTTTCCACACCGACAATGTAAAACTTTGTCAAGATGGTTTTTGGACCAAGAATGGCTGAAATAACTATGGTTCCAATCAAGGTCTCTTTACGAATGTCATACCCCCATAATGTGTTTCTTGTACAGAGGAACAATTTGTCTCTCCATATCCCAGCTTTTGTAAGAAAGATAAGGGAACCACATTTATAGTAGCCTGACTATAATCATGGATCTATTAATGTAATTTTTATAAACCCAGAATTGTAAAAATAAGGCAGGATCACCTCTTCGGGCCATTTTATCATTAGATGGCATCTTGTATATATCGAAAACTAACCCATTATCCCTATCATTATATCTCATAGGATGTATTTCAAATTTAATATGACATATTTGAGCGCTAAGAGGTGCGTAACATGGATGAGATGACCAGGACCTAGTGAATTGAGAAACACAGAATGATGTGCAAGAAAAATCTTCAGTAAATCTAGAAAAAAAATATGAGAAAAGTTCTTGTTCAAATCCGATATTAAATCATAGGATCCTACTAAGTTTGTGATTGTAGGAATGTCATCCGATGGGAAGGAAAGAGTGGGTAGGGGTTACGAAACATACTCCATCTAAGTTGTTGCATTAATAACTATCTCCAACATTAGCTCGGTAAGCCCTAGGATTTTTGTAATGTTGTTTAAACCAAGGTAGGGAGCAACCCGAGATTTTTCAAAAGTTGAGGCATCATGGTCTTTGTTTCCTATAAGAATACCCTGTTTAGATTTTGATGATTAACCTGGGAATCCCCAGGACTTTTAGGTTTTGCATTTTGAGGTGTGACATGTCTGGTATGACTAGGATATGGGTTTATTTCAGGATTTGTTAGGAACATGTCTACAAAGAGTTTCATTTGGTTTTTGGGAAGTCTTTGCAAATACTTGTTGCAATCACAAAAAGTCCAATCGTCATGACCTCAAACCTTATGAAAACCATGATATAGGTTAGGGTTAGAATCTCTTAGCCTTTAATAACCATATTTCTTTCAATGACTATAACCTTGGTTATAATTTTAAAATTGGTTGTTATAACTAGTATTTGTTTCCCTTTGTACAAAGTTTTCATACTAGTTTGGGCCTTGGGTTTGATTTTGCTTTTAGGGTGGATGATTTACATCAACTATTTCAATTGACACATGACATAATGTTAGGGCCTATTTAATTTCTCAAGTTTTTATTATTATTTCTTCCTTTTTTTTAAAACCAACATTCTTCTCCTGATTAGTAGCACTATTCGTGGTAGCACCATGATTGCAATTCACGCCCTTAGGTCCTTAGTTGTTAGCACCATTTTTTTGAAAATTTGCATTATTTTGATTTGGGGATACCAATTTCCCATTGGGACCATAGATATTATGCCCATAGTCTATAACATCATTGTCATTCCAAAGCGCACCTTCCAATACTTCCTCGTAACTATGGAAAGGAAACTTTTGGAATTCCTCCCTAGTCTCTCGATTAAGCGAGTGAAGGAAAGGATCACAAAGTTCCATCTGGTCCATGTTGGGTGCACTTGCAGAAGAATAGAGAACTTGGCACCATCTTTGGATGAAATGGGCAACAAATTCATTTTTCTTTTGTCTAATATGCAAGAACTCCCTAATCCATGTACACAACAACTTGTTCATGTCAAATGTTTTGATGAACTTAGAAACAAGTTTTTTAAAGGAATGTATAAAAGCTTCTGAAATACGGTAATACCAATCCAGTGGGATTCCTTTGAGAGTCTTGTGAAATATCTTAGCCACTACATCATCCAAAGGAAGTAATTCCCTGGTAGCAGTAACATAGGCCTTGATATGAGCATTCGGGTATCCTTATCGCTTAAATTTTGGAAGATCTGGCAATGAGCATGGAAGAATTACACTAGTTATGGTGAATTCAAGAGACTACTTTAAGTGCTCAGTGTATGTAACCATTGTGTAAGATTCCACCATTGAAGATCCTTAATGAGGAAGTGGAGGAGGAGGAGTTGGATAAGTTACATTATAAGCGTTGATGGGAAAATATGGGGTCCCTTGATATGGCATGTAGGGAGAAGGAATGGCATATGGGTTCATCTGGGAAGTTTTTGAATACATGTGCATGTAAGGTGGGATAGAACCAAGATATGGATTAATGGGTGTAAAATGAGACAACGTCACATTGCATGTTGTGGCAGAATTTGAGAATGTACTTCTGGCCAGCCCTTACGTAGGATAAGATTGACAAGAATGAGGACCCATCCCTAGTGTGTCTAATCCTATGAGAAGATAACCTGAATTTGAATTAACCAAATAACCTTGTCATATAGGATATTACGTTGGTTGATCATTGAGAGGGATGTATCCTTTGTCATCAATTGGATACCCTGAGTTTTACCCCACTCCATGTGTTGGTTGTGAAGTTTGGGAACTTTCTATTTCTCTAATCCTCCCTAATAAAGTAGAAATAAGAATGTTTTGATAGGATTGAGTCCCTTGTTGGGGCGCATGTGGCGTAAGGTTTGATTGAGAAGGCTCATGATACCATGTCATGAATTGTTTAGTTTTATGATTCTTATCTTCCTCATAAGTAAGAATATTAGGATAGGAATTCGAAATCTCAAAGGTTGTGGCTTTCTTTCTATCAAAAGACTCATTTATCTAGTGAAGGTGATTAGTTATCCATACGTATGTATCATCTTCTGTTGATTGTATGGAAATGTGAGATCTTTAGAAGACTGTATGGTGAGAAACTATTCCGTTTGTGATAACAACGTGATTTACATTGGATTGAATGTATTGCATATTTAACGGTTGATTAACCTCCTCCATCCTTACATAGCTAATGGAGTTTGAAGTGTAAATTGGGGATGTTTGGACATTTCTTGTGTAATTCTCACCCCACCTCAAAAGAGAAGGGGACTGTTGTGGTTGAACATTGGTGTAATATCTATCAGAGTTGAATGTCCCACCAAACTCTCTTCAAGGCATATTTTAGAAAGTATATAATAACTACCAAAATAGGGGAATAAATAGAAAATTGAGGTAATAACAATGAAAGAAAAGGAAAAAAGAAGTAATTAATCCTTCACGTTGGGTTCACACATTTGTACAGGTGAAAATTGACATGTAACCTTAATCCACACTCAACCCCTCGAGGTCATGGCAGAGCAACCGATGGTTAATGTGTGTGGCTAACTATAGGAGGACCGGTGACTAAGATCTAGGAGTGTGATCTTCTGGTAGCTGAGTTGGCAAAGGGGAGATTTAGAGGCTATGAATGGGAAGCGTATATTTTCTATAGTTTTTTTTCCTAACTTGGATCTAAGTGTTGATCTAGTTTGAAGTGTCAAAATTAACCATGCTGAAACTAACAATCTATACTACTGCTGAAAGGGAACTAATCTAAACAAATCACAAAATTGAAATATTACAATCCCAAACAACAATTTTCTTCTATTCTAAATAATTCAAATATTTCTACGGTAAAACTAAACAAAAAATATAACCTGGTGTTGTTATTCACCTTTCTTGAGTGTATTGAAACTAAACTAACTTAAAAAAAAAAAAAAAAATTTCCAAATGATATATGATGTGTAGACAACCTTCTACATATATTCTCTCCTTCAGATCCACAGGGATAGGAAGAAGAGAATCTCTCATCGGGGGTTGTTATGAAAGACTCAAACCCTCTTGCAAATTAACTAATTCCTTGAAAATGAAAGGAAAATTATTTCTACCCTATTTGATATGATGTAACAATGTCAAATTGCAGCAATGATAAAATAGAGATAAATCTAGTTGTGTGATGACTTATCCCCTCATTTTTTCCCTTTCTTTCTCTGTGTGTCCATATGAGTCTGAGGAATTTGGAATGCAAAGGAAGCAACACTTGCATTCCCAAAATCATCTATTGTGCATGAAATACAAAGGGTATAACCCGAAAAAAATATTATACAAGTATAAATTAATGGAAAACAGTGTCAAGAAAAGTGTTAGAAAACTACGTTGGAAAATTTTTCCTGTGAAGAAAATGATAGACATGAAGCACCCATTAGAATTTTATAAATATAAGAAGTATGTCAAAACATGTATGTATCCATAGAAATTAGTGTGATAGTAATACTAAGGAGTATTAAATAATGAAACAATAAGACATGTAATGTGTGAGAAAGTAGATGCCCCAAGATCCTCGGTGTGACTGGTAAGAGGTAAAGTGCCAAACATCATTTTTGTGTGTAAATATCTGTAGGAATTTTACATTCACAACTAAATACCAAGTGAAAGTGCATATGTATATATAAAATATAGTGACATACTAAGTATCCTTCTATCATGGGAATAAAAGTGTACATGTAATTATAAGAAAGAAAGAATAGATGCAACCAAGATATGTAATATGTTGTGTATGAGTGAGATGGAATTGCATACAATATGAATGTGATAGGAGCAGTGTGACCCCTAGGGGATGTGTATGAGTGTGAGATGAGGTTAATTTATAAAAAAACCCTAAATAATCAAGAATGGACCATAGAACAAGAGTGCATCATCGGGAAATGGTTTGAAAGAAATGGTAGAAAGATATATCATGAAGCAAAAAGTGTAAAAGGTGATGAAGAGGTTAGTTTAATTTCAGATTTATACCCTCAGTAGTAGACTACGAATTAAGGAACTAGGGTGTGTCATACGGTAGTATGATGTGTAAGAATGGAATGCTAGAAAGATGTATCGTGAAGCGGGGAACATTAAATGTGTATTATGTAAGGTTCATGGATGTAGTATGCACTCAATTGTCAAGTGCGAACCTTAACACAAGAGTGTTTCA
Organism: Taxus chinensis; assembly: GCA_019776745.2. Lineage (NCBI taxonomy): Eukaryota > Viridiplantae > Streptophyta > Pinopsida > Cupressales > Taxaceae > Taxus > Taxus chinensis. The sequence continues at coordinate 157,229,417 of CM034155.1, read as the reverse complement.
TAGGGTAATGATGATATAAAGTTTATCAAGTTATGTAAAATCACCTAGAAATAGGAATTATGAAGCACCGATCATAATAGTAGAAATGGTAGATAACTAATGGCACTTGGAGGAGGAGGAGGAAGTAAGTGTGGTGCCTTCAAGTATGTGAAAAGTGTTGATCTAGTAGATTTTTCTAAAGGGATAAATATAAGGATTTCTTGACAAAAGTGATTAGAATCATAAGTGGAGGGTGGAGAGGGACCTTGAATGGTGGTATCTTATTTGAGATTGATAACATTGTAGAAGACTTGAGAGGTCAAGAGGATGGAATGATTTTGAAATGTGGTTGCTTAATTAGAGTATGTACTATTGTAGAATACTTATTATCTAGAGATTATGGGGTAGATAATTTTTAATATGGTTAGAAATTGGGTTGAATAGGTGGATCTTGACTTACCGAAGAAGTAACATTAGAAGTGATGTCATGATGTTCATTTTTCATAGAAGGAGCAGATTTGGGAGCCCATTTGGATGTAGCATTTGAAGATGGTCATGTAAAATAATGTTGTGTAGAGAATGAGATAAAACCCTAATGGTCAATGTTCTTGATTCGTTGTTTTAAATTATACCAATCATTTTTATCATTTCCATTGATTCGATGATAATTGCAATATAAATGACCTTGATATTGTAGAAAAAAATAAGGAGGATAGTAATGAGTAGATGGTAATTTGATCAACTGATGAGTGAGGAGATGAGGAATAATATATTTTCTAGCATTATGATCAACCTTAAGAGGTTCTAGTAATGGTAAGAATTGAGGCTCAATAGTATGAGCACATGTAGAAAATAGAGAGGTAAAAGGAGATGTAGAGTAAGAACTAGCATGAGCTTGAGAAGTATCCTTAGTATGTCTAATTTCAGTTGTGAGAGATGTTATCATGGATTCTATAACCTATATTTTTTCTTGAAATAAATAATGTAAAGATTGAATTGATTTTCATATTGATTGATTGACATTAGGAATCATAGATAAATCAAAAAGACAGTCAAAGATGGAACTTACTTGTGAAGGGGAACTATCTCTAGGGAGATACACAGAATGTCTAGGGTCTTTTCAAGAAACGATTTTCAATATGGATGCATTTAAAGTCATACAAAGAGATTTGAGAAACCTTTGGAGATATTAAATAATATTGGATAGAAGAATAAAAATGAGAATCTAAGAGTGTTCAAATGTGGGTTCACCAAATGATTTAACAAAAATAGAATTATGCTAAACCCTAATTACAAATTAAGTGAATATACACTATGATATAAAACTTCTATGATGCACTATGAAACAAGCAATAAGAAAATAAACATAAAATCGTAAGGTCAAGAGAGAGAGAGGAAAATACTTAGATGATTCACACTAATCTTGAAATATATTTAGACTGGAAAACTGATGAATAGGTAGATAAAAGTTTTGCAATCACTCAAGAAACATTGCAGAACTATTAGACAAAATTCAAATGGGGTGCCTTGACTAGGTTAGGGGTGCTTGGGCACAAGAGTCTTATACTTGGTTCATGTGACTGTGTAGATAGTCAAAATATAATATTTCTTATATCACACAAGTTTTAATGTTGGTCTTCTATGTGTCGCACCTTCATCATTAAAGTACCTGTAACCTACAAACAAAAAATTCACTTGTAAAACCCATAATACCACATAATATGCAAAAAAATGAAATATACAATTTGGGGATTCAAAATGACCCTAATGGTCACCCAACTGAATGAACTTAGGACTTACGATTGCACTACATTTCAGACTCCATGTAGTTATTATGAGTGTGTGAAAGAATCATGCCCTAGATTGCCCTTGTGCAAGTGCGTGTTGTTGGTATCCAAATTGATTCTCGCTCAAAGTCTAAGCAACATCACTGGTTTGACAAGAAGCTTAGAGACAGATAGATAATGGTGTTTCATTTTGTAGCCAGAGATAAGATCTAAATGGCCCTCTTTCACTCAAATGTGGAGAAATGGATAGGACCCTCAAGAGGGTTTGATCTATCCTCACTATTTTAGGTTATGCCTTTCAACCAAGGTAAGAGAACCCTTTTGTAGCCTATTGTTTATGGAGGAGATGGAGATATCCTTCCTGGTGAATTTGTTAAGGAGACCTAGGAGAAAATATGATCAATGCAACAAAATCTAACTCTGATGAGTTCTCACTCTAGATAGTGGAGATATTCTCTAGGCAAGGTTCAGGATACTAAAGACATTTGAATCCTCATTGTTTCTGCATGCTTTAGTAATGGAAATTGTTCATTCGTACACACACATGACAAACATAGGTAGTATGGGTAGGATTATTTGTTTTTAAATAAAAAATATGGTGGGAGGTGAGGCTAGATGAACCTGGTTCACCAAATCCTTGAGAAATATTACAAAATTGTAGGTTAGACCAATAGAATGCCACAGGACAGCTAAAATGTTTCTTTAACCAAAATATGTGCTTCAATGGAGGCCCAAATCAGCACTTTTTCACATAGCCTATGAGATTCTAACATGAGGGCTCAAGTTAAAGAACTCAACAAAGCATCAATATCTAAGCCAAATCATGCCTAAGGTACAACTAGAGGCTTACAGACAATCTCTGTAAAATAGATGAAATAAAAGTGAGTTTAAATCATTTATTTCACTTCAAGATGGAATCTCTCCTGAGAAATGAAATTTCATATGCCACTAAAATGTCATAGGGATTGAGACTTGTATAATTGAATCAAATTTTAATACAAGATTACAATAGAAATAAGAAAGACTACCCACATACATTTAGAGATGAAACAGACACACTTTGCTCAAGACAACATAGAATAGCTCGAATTTGATTAAATTTATTAGAATGGGAAAGTTTCTAGAACAATATCAGAGCTTGTCAATGGTTGTACACTCGCAACCACCTTGACACGATAAAACATAATACAAAAAGAGATAACCAGGTTTCTTAGACAACTACTCAAAAGACAAGCTTTGTCAAATTTTCTTTTTGAGAATTTTCTTCGAACTCTTAACACTCCAAAATTTTGCATGAAAAAATCATGCAATTTATAACCTTTTACAATAGATTTTTCCCACCAAAAATACAAACATTGAGTACACCAGTGCTTGCCATGATCATGATCGCGGTTTCCAGGATCAGATCTACAAAAAGTCACCAGGTGCTCGAGAGGGCATATCTCATCGAATATCTCCCGCATTCAACTCCTTCCTCTGGTATATCACTCTTTCTTCAATTCGTTAACCACTTCCACCCCTAATCTATCAAATCTGGCTTCTTGCATGCTTTGGAGAAGAAAAACAAAAATATGATCCGGGCTCGATAGTGAGACCATTTTAATGGCAAAAGACGTCTTCCAAATCTCCCCACCAAACTTAGATATCAACATTAAATCCCCTCTCTTCCTAACATGTAGGAAATACCAAGAAATCATGAATAATCACACTTACATGTGTGTTTTACTAAAATGGGGGGAAAAACAGATTTAGACTCTCAGCTGTCATCGATATTTACTTTGAATTTGGGTCATCCCCATGGAAGATTCAAATCTTAAAAATATACCTGGGGGTTCCCTTTTAATTTTTACAACTTTTGGGAAAATGGAAAATTTTCATATTTTTTTCCGCACCTCAGCTCTCGAGAAATGATCCTGACACGTGTCCTGAGGTGGGTCCCAAAGGAACCAGGACCTTTAGAAAAGGGAAAAATTTCAAAGTTTTCCCTGTAGCTCCACCCTTGAGAAATGCCTCTGAAACGTGTCCCAATGTGGGTCCCAGTGGAATTGCGCTTCCCTTTTGCCCTTTAACTCTTTTCTCTCAAAAGGAAAATTTTCCAAATCTCCTCTGCGGGTCGGCAGCTCCGCCTTTGACTGGAGCGAGCTTTGACCTTTCCTTTATTTGGATTACAGGCCATTTTGATGTTTTAATATTTTGAACCTTATGGGTAAAAAATTCAAGTTACCCTCGATGGTCTGTTTCCCCGCCCCCTTTGATTTTTCAAACTACCATGCGTCACAATGACACATCTTGAGATGGTCCCAAAAAGTTGAGACCTTGAATGAGCGTGAGTTCACCATGTGTCCTGGCTTGGAAAAATTTGTTTGAAGGCTCGAAGCTCAGTGGAAGGTGTCAAGTGTCAGGATCTGAGACAATCTCCTTTGGCTATTGAAAAGTCCAAGTAAAAAGCTAAGTGAGCGGAGGCCTCCACGTGTGCTCTTGGTGCTTCTTCAAAAACCGTTAAAGTTTCAAAAATGATTTGGTAGGGGCGCGCTTCCATTTTAGAATTTTACTCCATTCCGCCAAGAAGGAAAAACATTCAATTTGCCTTCGAAGGCCCGCATCTCCGCCTTCAAATTTGTCGAGTGTCCTTCTGTGGGGTCAAGGTAAGACTTTTTCCCTAGTGCTTAAATTTTTCTTTAATAAAATTCTGGCGGGTTCAAACTTTTTGCCAAAGTAGCCAAAAAGAAAAAGTTCAAAAACTAACCCTCTATGTCCCATCCAATTGGAAGAAGCCAGTAAGAACCAAAAGAACCGATTAGATTTGAACGGGGCTATGGGACCAAATTTGCCTTTTTGCCAAAAAATCAAAAAGTGATAAGTTAAAGCATTCTCTTACCATCCCCTGACCAACCAAAGGGAGCCATATTTCCTGTCGATGCAAGGATGTGAATTTGATCTGGAGAAACACCCGTCGAACCGTCAAATACAAAAAAACAACGATTTGAGCCCAAAAATAAAATTTTCTCATAGGACAGAAAATTTAGGAATGTTACAAGCTTCAAATACATTCCTTAGAGATACATCCATTCATCTTTCATCAATTATTTAGGGAAAAAATGACAAGGGCAGTAAATCCTAACTTTGGAAATGGAAAGAACGAGAAAGTCTGAGTTTTTTAGATGAATGGAAAATGAGAGACCCAAATTACAAACTTCCACTAGAGGACCAAAGAAATTAGAAGACAAATATGGACCCATACGTGATCTATGACCCAAATATAGATTAAAAATGGTGACAGAGACTAACCAAGCACAACACAGGGTAGTAGAGAATGACAGAGGCTGTAAATCGATAGATTTTCAAAGGCAAACTATGGCGAGACTATTTTGAGCACCAAGATCAGCTCCGACTTGGGGATGGGCACTCTCTGCGAGTGCCACAAGAACAAAGGTAGACGAAGTGCCAAAATATCTAGTGGGCAATAGAGTCATCTTGTAGAGAAGAGAAATAGAGCCACCTCCCAAAAATGAACTGAGAAACCAACAAAAATAGGTCACCAAGGACCAAAATGAGAAAAAACACAAAAGACAAGAAACAAACAACAAATTATACATTGTACACAATATTTTTACCTTGATTTAGGGGAATCAATCCAATAAATTATTCAAATGCCTACCATTAACATGCAACTCAAACAATTCACCATCCAAATCCTTGAGGAAGAAGGTATGTTCACCAATCCTAATATCAATGGAGTAAGGGCTCATCCATAATGAGTCAAAGTTACGATGCTTGCCCTTATCTTCATGCCTACTAGCCCATAGTAGCACAAGATCCCCAACATTGAAAGCTCTAGAAGTGACCTTCTTGTCAAATAAATTCTTCAATTTTTCTCTGAACTTTACATGCCTCAGGTGGGATGCCTTCCTCTCTTCATCAAGCTCAACAATCTGGTTAATGTGAGCATCATAAGGACTTACCTCTTCATCTTCCATCTATTACATAAACTGGTATGAAGATAGTTGCTTATGAAGGGGAAGTAGGGCTTGAGTCCCATATACCAAATCAAATGGAATCTTCCCAGTAACTCTCTTGACATTGATCCTATCTACCTAAACAAAAAACTTCAACTCTTCACCCCACTTTCTCTTGTTCAGCTCCAAGGTTCTTCTGATGATCTTCAGTAAATTTTTATTACTAGACTTAGCTTATCCATTTCCTTGGGGATTGTAATTAGAGGCATATGTCAAGTTGATCCCATACTCCTTGCACATTTCAACCAAATTTTTAGCTCTAAACCTCATGGCATTGTCAACAACAATCTTGACTGGCACCGCAAACTTGCAGATGATATGGTTCAACAGAAAATCCATGACAATTTGCTATGTTGCTTTTTTGGTGGGGATTTCTTCAACCCACTTAGTAAAATAATCAATTACTACAAGAATCCACTTGTGGCCAGCACTTGAAGGGTCTAAAATCTCACCAATGAAATCCATCCCCCAATGCTTGAATGGAGCTTCAATTGATACAGGATGTAAAGGAAGGGAGCCTGAAGATTTTAGTCTTCTAGAGAAGTACTAGTAACTATCATATTTTCTAACCAAAAGGGTTGCATCCTTGAAGATAGTTGGCCACCAATAACTAGCGCTCAGGATATTGTGTGCTATCACTCTTGGAGAAAAATGTCCCCCACAAACTCCTCCATGGAGATCAACAATTATCTTGGGGGCTTCTTCTTCAATAATGAACCTTAAGAGGACTCCCTCTAGGTTTTTCCAAGCTAACCCATAATAAGTAATGGCATATTTCTGGGAGGCCAACATAAGAGATCTTTTCTGGTTCTTACTTAAATGCTCAGGGAAGTATAAGTGTCTGAGATAAAAAATTACATCCTTATACCATTCAGAACTCACCATCCTTTCAAAAAAACATGCCCTTTCTTCTTCTCCCTCATTTACCTCAATAGTTTGCAAGTTTCTCTCAGCCATAAGCTTAGCCAAGCCCAAAACCTCTCTCCAACTTCATGGTTTGGATATCCATATCATATTCCTACAATTTGTTCACCCACCTGCACCTTTTTCTTGAGACCTCCATCTCTAATAAAATGTCCTTCACCATGGTGTGGGAAACATAAGCAATCACTTTAGAACTTAGAATGTAAAGTCTAAAAACCTTTGTTGTTTTTACTAAGGCAAATGCCTACTTTTCCATGATAGTGTACTTCATCTCAGCCCCTTGCAAGGCCTTACTGAAAAAGGCAATTGGCCTCTAATCCCCTTTAACATCCTTCTGCAGTAGGACGGAAGAAATAGTGTTCTCAGAAGCAAAGGAAAATAGATGGAAAGGCTTCTTATAGTCTAGAACTGCTAAAACAGGGGCATGCTTTAATGCCTCCTTGATCCCATTGAAATTTTGGATGGAAGCCTCCTCCCATTTGATGACCTGGTCTTTCTTCAGCATGGAAGTGATTGGAATGGTGAACTCAGGAAATTTTGATATGAATCTTCTAATGAATTTTATCTACCCTAAGAAGGACTGAATTCCCTTCTTAGTTCTTGGGATTGGGACCTTGGTGATGGCCTCTACTCTTTCCAGATCTATCATCACCTCTTCTTATGACACAATGTGACCAAGAAACTTTGCCTTCTGCACTCCAAAATGGCATTTATTTGGATTGAGTGAGATGCCATATTCTTTATATCTTATCAGCATCTTCTCCAAGTGCAACAAGTGGTCACTTCTCTTTCTAGAGAACATTGTTGCATCATCTTGGTAAATTGTAATAATTTCATTGATGTAACTATTAGTGTGTGTATTTTCCACATCATCAGGTAATTCATCTCACTTAGGTGAGATCGTAGGTCCATGTGTCATTTAGGGGTCATTATGAGATTCCCTTACGCGTCAGTGTGTCAACACGTCAGTGCGTCATATGCATCATTGGTAGTTACACTTCTATTCTGGGAATGTAACTCCCCCTCTCTACTTGAGTTGTCATGATTATAGCACTGGGGGTTACTCAATACCTCCTATATGTACACCCCATTTGATCTATGAGATAGAGGAGAGTTTTATGGCTTAACTAGGTTCTGCCCATTTGTCAAATCTTTGCATGCACATTCGGTTGATGCTCGCTCCTTCCGAGATCTCTTCACGCTGCCGTTCAGACATCCGTTGATGTGCACATCGTCCCTCATGATCCTCGCTTACGGGTTTTCAAACCCTCTTTCATGGTATCAGAGCGGATCTTGTGGATCCATGCTATCAGAGTTCTCGTTGTATGTGTCATAATGGATATTTCATTATGTACTTTAGTGCATTGATTCGAGCACTTATATCTCCACTCGGTTGTTCGTGGTTCATGGTTGGATCTACATGTGTTTTATGTGTATTCCGGGGTGCATTTCAAAGTTCACATGTTACAGATTTCTGAGTTTAGTCTTTCCTGAGCTTACCAGAGTTTTATGCTCCACCGATGTGCATTGTGCTCGTGTCTTTACCGGCTCATGCATTAGTGGTTCATTGCAGGTTACCTTTGCACTATAGACAGCTTGGGAGTGGTCTTTTTTGCTCCGTTTCAACTCCAGATAGCGTCACATGGTTATTCCAGCTACCTGCTTATGAAAACACTTTGTTTCTCCCAGTGTGTGGGCTCCAACTTGCTCTATCTCCACGCACCTGCTCCTTGGGCGTTTCAACTTGCTGCTCCACCTACTTATTTGCTTTGGAAAACGTTATTCTCAGCTATGACACATTTTTTCTTGCAGACCTGCATTTTTTTCTCCTTGCAGACTGTTTTTGGGTGGTTGCATAGTTGCTCGTGGTTCCTACAGCTTCTCTCCTCCACGTGGGCTCTCATCCTTCCACTCATTTCATGCATCGTTTAAGAAAAACATTTTTTTGACCTGCACACCTAGCACAGCCATTTTTTTGGCTTTTCTAGCATTTTTTGGTGGTTTGGGATCTCTGCTGCTCTCCCACGTGCCTGCAACACCTTCCATCTCACCAACATAGCCTCCAGCGACCTCCAACGACCTTCAAACCCAACCACATGCGTTAAAAAATGTTTTTTTGCTACTCAGCATTGGAAAAACGTTTTTTTGATTTGTTGTCTTCATTGGCAGTTACAACGTTGCATTGGTTACTATTCTTGCTGGCTGGTAACGTCTCCTCCAACAGCCTGTAGATCTCTATGATGTCTTTAGCTTCTGTAGCGGCCTACCCGCTCTCCACTCAGCCTGTAGTTTCACTACAACTTCAACGATTACTTGTCTTGCTGGCAAACCTACACACGTGGACTTACACTCACCTGGACTGCAGATCTTTTACTAAGCATGGGCCCACTCTCAGCCCTATTTTTAATGTTTTATGGATTAAAAAGAAAACATTCATGGCATGTAATTGAGTTTTAGACTATTTTTTGGCTTGTATTCTTCCCTTCCTTCGAGCATCGAAGACGGAGGGCGAGGTTCAGGGTTGGCAGGAGGCTAACCCACCCTCGCAATCAAAACAAACCCCTCCTAAAATTTTGTGCCATTTCCAACGAGTACCCACATGATACCCTTTGCACCTGTTTCATGCACTTTTTTAATTCTAGTGTATTTTTCCATCAGTTGCGAGAATCGTTTTAATGCTATAACTTTTGACTCGCTGCTTGTTTTTGAGTGCTTCCTTAGTCAAAGTTGCATGATTTTTCACACTTTACATGATGACATTTCCAATTTTGTAAATGCAATACTTTTATAAAGTGTCACATTCTGGGGGGGTTGCTTGTACTCTTGGGCCTAACACGTAGACGCATTATCGGCTGAGTCTGACCTCTTACTTTTGTGCATCTTACATTTTTCATCATGGAGAGTTCTCTTTCTAGACTTGAGCATCGTAGGATCACCTTACAGCCTCCGCCACTTCTCACCGGGAGAGGGAACTATTCAGCTTGGCGTGCTTTCATGGAACGTTACTTCACCCACAAGGGTCTTTTACCCTTCTTGCTTGAGCCAGTTCTTGCACCCGCTGATCATCATCATCTAGAGGACTTCCTCAACACTTGTGACCATGTCTTTAGTCACATGATGATGCATGTCTCTCGTTCTCTCTAGTTTCACGTGGCAGAATCAGATCCACCTCACCGTGTTTGGAGCATTCTTCAGTCCTTGTATGGAGACCCTTCACATACTGCCGCCATTGTTGCTCCTGTTGATTCAGTTGTCTCCTCAATTTCTTTGTGTCATGACAGTTTCACTAACACAGGCTCACTTGGTTCTACTTCTGATGACGAGGATTATGCATCCAGTTCTAATGTCGAGAGTACTACAGAGGACTATTCTCCTCTTTCTCTCACTATTCCAGACATTGTTATCACCCCCCACATTTCATCAGATATCGAGCAGTCTCATACTCAGTCTCACACCAGCCTCCTTTCCACTTTCAGTGTGCGAGGCTCCCTCCACTCCTATACCTTCATTGGATGATTCATATCTATCTGACATCGCTCTTCTATTTGTTGAGCACCTCATTGGGATGAGTATCTGCCTGACCTTAGTCATCTTTTCGCAGAGTCCACTTGTGATGCACTACAGGTCTCTCATCCATCTATAGGTGTTTCAGAGGAGTTCATCATCTCTGTTGTTGGGAGTTCCCCTTCTGGGAATCATGTCACTTCCACATTTCCGGAGACCTTCATTGATCCACTCTCAGCTATGGATCCCTTTTCTGTTGTGCAGGATGTTTTGTTCCCTCCACATCACTTGGACATCCTTTCTACAGGTGTTCCTCTTTTTAACTTTGATAGTTCTACGCACGTGGCATTACCTTCAGTTCCTTAGCACTCACTCGCTAGACCTATGTCACACTTCAGTTCACCAAACTCAGAGTTCTTCGTGTTGCTGCCTTCAGTTTCCTTTGTGGAGTGGGTGGACTTCCAGCACGTCATTTCTGTCCTTCATAAGGGCAGGCACATAGTTCGTTGTGGGTGGCTCTTCTTCAGTCCAGAGGCAGAGGATCTCGTCATTGACATTCTTCTGGGAGACCTCCTAGAGCTGCAGAGTTTAGATCCATCCATGGCATCTTCTGCATTCCTCTCTTCTCCCTCTTCTTCTCTCTTCTTCTTCTTTTTGAGACATTGCCTCTTTGTACATGGGTACCTTTTCAGGCTCGTCTAGAGCTAGGACCCATATTTGGCATCTTTATTAGATTAGAGAGTTTTTTTTTCTCTTGTGGTGGATGTTTTTCCCACTGGGTTTTCCTTCACTGCTTGGGACTTCTTCTTGTATATGGGTACCTCATCAGGGTTTGTGCCGGGACCCATTTCTGACTTACCACCTCATCCTAAGTTACAATGAAGGGGGTGTTGGTGTGTGTATTTTCCACATCATCAGGTGAGTCATCTCACTTAGGTGAGATCGTAGGTCCATGTGTCATTTAGGGGTCATTATGAGATTCCCTTACGCGTCAGTGTGTCAGTGCGTCAGTGCGTCATATGTGTCATTGGGAGTTACACTTCTATTATGGGAATGTAACTCCCCCTCTCTACTTGAGTTGTCATGATTCCAGTACTGGGGGTTACTCAGCACCTCCTATATGTACACCCCATTTGATCTATGAGATAGAGGAGAGTTTTATGGCTTAACCAGGTTCTACCCATTTGTCGAATCTTTGCATGCACATTCGGTTGATGCTCACTCCTCCCGAGATCTCTTCACACTGCCGTTCACACATCCGTTGATGTGCACGTCGTCCCTCGTGATCCTCGCTTGCGGGTTTTCAAACCCTCTTTCAGTAACTAGAAAAAGCAACATCCATTGCTCTTTGGAAGGTGAATCCAACATTCATTAGACCAAAGGGAATCCTAACATATACATACGTTCCCCAAGGAGTAGTAAAGGTTTTCTTGATCCTTTCTAATTCCTTCACCACAACTTGGTTATAACTATAAAAACCATCAAAAGTGGAAAGCAAATCAAAACCAGTCACTAACTTCAGCATGTTCTCCATATTTGGTAAAGGATAATTATCCTTCATTGATGCTCTGTTTATATTCCTAAAGTCCACACATAATCTAATATCACCTTTTTTCTTTCTAACTGGTACTAGGTTTACAACCCAAGAAGAATACCTGGTGGGCTGAATAATCCCTCCATCTCTTAGCTTCTTTAATTCCTCTTGCATTTTGAGAGATACGAGTGGATTGATGGGCCTCTATTTCTTCCTGAATGGATTTGCATCAGGCTCCAAGGGAATATCATGCTGAAATAGGTCCTCTCTATATGCTTTTAGTTTAGAATAGGTGGACAAGCCATGCAATCTTGGTATTTATTCAAAAATTAGATGTATGACTACTTCTCTTCCTTGCTGAGATTACTGCCTAACCAAATTTTCCTTAGCTTCTCCTTTGTACCAAGGTCATGCTCCTCAATATCCCTCGAGGCTTTTATGCATCTGTTAAAAATGTGATCAACATTATCAAAATTGGACTCAAGAGCAACCATCCCTCAAGGAATGGTATTGGTCTTTACCTAGATGATGCCCTTTCTAAACAAGGTTTCCTTTCCCTCTATTGTACATACCATTGGCTCCAAATCAATACACTGATCAGCAAACTCTCCCTTTTTTTGCATAAATCTTATGATCTAAGCATCATCATCAAAAACCTACCAATGTTTAATGTTGTCAGGGACAGAGGGTCTTTTCAATACCTCAACATCATATTCATAGTATGGGGACATTGCACAATTGTCAAAACGAGACCCCAACACTGCAAGCCTGTCTGGAAAATCATTGGACTTTCTATCATGATGCACTATGTTGAATGAATCAAACATCTCAATGAAGTCCCAAACTGCATGCTTGTATTGTTTGATTCAATGATTCTTTGTGGCATACAGTTTTTTGAATTGTTTTACAATTAATTCTATATCTCTTTTGACAATGATGTCCTTGAAACCATATTACCAAGCAATTCTTAAACCTATCAACAATGCCTCATACTCAGCAATGTTGTTAGTGCACTTAAAGTTGAGTTTGAAGGAATAAAAAAAATTTTCCTGACCAGAAGAAAGCAAAACAACACCAACACCATTCCCAAACTTGGAGAAAGCTCCATCAAACAATAGATTCCAAGGAGATCCTGCATTCTAAAGACACTTGCATTCTTCAATCTTGTGCTCCTTTCCATCAGCAAATCCCACAAAGTTTTTTGCATCAACATTTCTGTATAATACTTCATAGGATACATTATTGGGATCCTCAATAAGGTACAACATCTTAATTTTACCATACAACCTGACAAGGTTGCCCTCAATTGGAATGGTGGCATAAGACCTATCCATTTGGACACTCCCTCCAACACTTGCAGTCCATTTTCTTGACAATAGTATGCCCACTTGAATGGGAAGTCAACGATGACAACATCAAGTTTTAAATTTTTACCTGGGTAAGCTACAAGTTACACCACCAAACCACTCACACACCCCACCACTAGCACTGCTCTGGAGTCCATGGCAGTGCACTTCCCATATGTTGCCATCACTTTGATATTCAGCTCGTTCATGACTTCCAAAGGCATGAAATTTCATGATGCCCCTGAGTCAAACATGCAGTTTTCCAACAGTCTGTCCTTAATGATGAAAGTGGTGAAAAATGGATCCACATTCAGCTAAGAGTCCACCAAGGATGTCCCCAAATAGACCTCAGGTGGTTCACCTAGTTCCTCCAATGCTGGTGGTGTCTCTAATTCTTGAATGATTGGAGGATTCTCCACAATATTTATATTTTTTCCTAGGGAAGTCTTCTCTTCTTTCAACCCCAAGTATTCAAATGCTCTTTTTTTGTTCTCAGGAATCCTAAGCAACTCAACAATTGGAACAGAGACTTTGATTTGACTTAAAACCTGGGCTATGTCATATGGGACATTCCTTGGCAAGACAATATTGGAAGGAAAGTTAACACACTCATTAGGCAGTACAGGATTTTTGACAAGTTGGCCATGAGGAGGGATATGATTTTTGTTTAGAACTATAAGGATTTTCGTAGATGCATCCTTCTCAGGAGCCTCTTTAGGAATGTTTGAAAGTAAGGGAGATTTTTTCTTGGCTTGATGCCATATCCCTTTGACAACCTTACTTCTTGTGTTATATTCCTTCTCTTGAGCCACAACAATATTCATTAGTAAGTACATGTCTTCCTCAGATGGAATTCCTCCATCATACTTCTTTATCATTAAAGCCCTTAAATATTCAAAATCATTATTGGGAAATTCAAAATCCTATATAATATCTACTTCTAAAGTATGAGAGGGAGAAAGAATGGGTACCCTATGAATGCAGTCCCAAAAAGTGGCAGCAGTCTGGGCACTTATCACCTCAGTTGAAGTTTCCCCTTGTTGTGAGCTAGTGGAACAACCCATCATCCACACATCATCATCATTATCATCATCAACTCCCTCTTCTTCATGTTGATCTTCTTCACAAGGAGCATGAGGAATGAAACATTTGTCACACCAATCAATGATATATGTCTCCTCTACAACAGCAACTCTAGCAGCCAAAGGATCAAGCACCATTATGTTTTTCCTACCTTGGGGCTACCTATTTCCAAATCCAACAAGTCCCTTTCCTCAGTCATCAGATATTTGGTGATTTGTAAACCTGTCTTGGCTTTGTTGCTTTTGTTGACCTTGTGATCTCTACCCAATTCCTTTCTCAGCCCAGGCTAGTTTGTTAGAAATTTCCTTGACATCCCCTGTCAAAGTCTTCACAACCTCCTCCAAATCAGCAACTTTTTTTGTTTGAGGTTTTTCTGGGTTAATCAGCTTTACACCCTCCCTTTTTAGAGGCTTTCTAATTGCCTTAATGTTGTTCTCTATTTACAAAGCCATGGTGAAGGCCTGCCTCTAATTTGTGGGATTCTTATCTCTTAATTAATATGTGGCCTTTATCAAATGCATCAAAATATTTGATCAAACACGACTCATCACAAGGCCTTATCCTAATAGCCAATCTCCTCAAGGTCTTATAAATACTTGTGTTGAAATCATGTACTAACTCATTAGGATTCTTATTTATGTTTTCAAATTCTGTCAAAAGAAAGCTAGGGTCAGTTCTATCACTATACTGCAATCTAAATGCATTGTTCATCTCAGTCCAAGAATCAATAGAGTTATCGTGCAATGCTTTATACCAGTCCCTAGCATCTTCTTCCAAAGTATGGATAAACAGTTTGATATATACATCTTCATGTTCAATCTCAAAATCTTCCATCATATTGATAAAAAGCTTTAGATGTTGATCACTAGTAATAGCATTGTTCCCTTGGAACTTGGAAGTCTGTTCCTTACATCTTGAGGAACTGCATTTGGCTAACCAGCCATTCCCAAAAAATTTATAGGTCCAAAAGTGTTTACAACAAATGGAGGTTTGGGTGGGGGCTAGGCCATACCATTTTGAGGAGGTGGCCCTAAAGGGGTGACAAATTGATAAGGGGCAGAGGGTCCTAGGAACACAGGAGTATAATTTTCAAAATGGATACCCCCCATAGGCCTTGTCTCTTCGAAATCCCTATCAACTTCAGAAAAGAAAGGTACAGTATGTGAAGCAAACTTTTCAAAGTCAAATGAAGGCCCTTCTCCTGCTAGAGAATTCAATTCCACAAAGAGGCTACCAGATTTAGAATCACTTGAATGGTAGTCTTCAATGATAGGCAGATCAATTTCATCAATGGATATCCCCCTTCTTGTCTGTTGATCTCCCACAACTCTCCAGGCTTTTCTTCCTTCTGATTTTAATTTTCCTAGCTCTAGAAATAGTGTCCTAGCAAGATACCTATCAAAGAAAGACCTTCTTTCTTCCATATTTGCAAATTTTAGTAACAAAACTCACTTGACAAAGGTTAAGACACTGGTATTCATTAAAATTCAAATCAACAGGGAGTCGCCACTAAGGATTTATACCTTAGTTGTGTAAATGCACTAAATATGATCTGTCAAATGTCTGTCAACACTAGAAACTGGAAATGGAAAGATTATGAATTTTCTTTAAGAAAATTTATCAAATGAAATCTAGTGTAAAAAATTGTAGAGATTGGAGAATTTCAATACAGCACCAGGGTTTGAGTATGAACTATATTCCCCAGTAACGGAGCCACTTAGGTGTTGGTATCCAAATTGATTCTCCCTTAAAGTCTGAGTAGCATCACTGGTTTGACAGGAAGCTTAGAGACATATAGATCATGGTGAGTTGTTTTTGTAGCTAGGGATAAGATCTAAATGGCCCTCTATCCCTTAAATGTGGAGAAATGGATAGCACCCTCAAGGGGATTTGATCTATCCTCACTATTTTAGGTTACGCCTTTCAACCAAGGTAAGAGAACCCTTTTGTAGCCTGTTGTTTGTGGAGGAGATGGAGATATCCTTCCTTGTGAGGTTGTTAAGGAGACCTTGGAGAAAATATGATCAATGCAACAAAATATAACTCTCATGAGTTCTCACTCTAGATAGTGGAGATATTCTCTAGGCAAGGTTCAGGCTACTAAAGACATTTGAAATCTTTATTGTTTCTGCATGCTTTGGTAATGGAAATTGTTCATTTGTGCACACACAGGACAAACAGGGGTAGTATGGGTAGGATTAGTTGTTTTTAAATAAATGTTTTTGTGGGAGGTGAGGCAGGATGAACTTGGTTCACCAGATCCTTGAGAAATACTACCAAATGGTAGGTTAGACAAACAGCATGCCACAGGACAGCAAAAATGTTTCTTTAACTAGAATATGTGCTTCAACGGAGGCCCAAATCAGCTCTTTTTCACACAACCTATGATATTATAACACGAAGGCTCAAGTTAGAGAACCCAAAAAAGCATCAAGATCTAAGCCAAATCACACCTAAGGTACACCCAGAGGCTTGCAGACAATCTCTGTCAAACAGATGAAAGAAAAGTGAGTTTAAATCATTTATTTCACTTCTAGATGAAATCTCTCCTGAGAAATGAAATTGTAGATGCCACTAAACTTTCATAAGGATTGATACCTATGTGATTAAATCATATTTTAATAAAATATTGTAACAGAAACAAGAAAAACTACCCGCATACATTCAGAGATGAAACAGACACATTTTTCTCAAGACAACATAAAATAACTCGAATTTTATTAAATTTATCAGAAGGGGAAATTTTCTAGAACAATTTGAGAGCTTTTTAATGGTTGTACACTCGCAACCACCTTGACATGATAAAACTTAATACAAAAAGAGATAACCAGGTTTCTCAGACAGCTACTCAAAAGACAGGCTTTGTCAAATTTTCCTCTTGGGAATTTTCTTCGACCTCTAACACTCTTAACATTTTACATGAAAAAATTGTGCCATTTATAACATTTTACCACAGAATTTTCCCAGCAAAATCCTAGACATTGAGTGCATCAGTGATTTCCATGATCACGATCTCGATTTCCTGGATCAGATCTATAAAAAGTCACCAATTGCTCGAGGGGGCAGATCTCATCGAATATCTCCCACATTCAACTCCTTCCTCTAGTAGATCACTCTTTCTTCAATTCACCAACCAATTCCACCCCTAATCTGTAAAATCCAGCTCCTTGCATGCTTGGGAGAAGAAAAATGGAAATCCAATCCAGGCTCGATAGTCAGACCATTTTAATGGAAGACGTCTTCCAGATCTCCCCACCAAACTCATATATTAGCATTAACTGCCCTCTCTTCCTAACATGTAGGAAATACCAAGAAATCATGAAGACTTGCACTTCTAGGCGTGTTTTAGAAAAATGGGGGGGATAATCAGATTTAGACTCTCAGCTACCATTGATATTTAATTTGAATTTGGGCCGTCCACGTAGAAGATTCAAATCTTAAAAATAGACCCGGGGGTTCCCTCTGACTTCTTATAACTTTTGGAAAAATGGAAAAATTTCATATTTTGTTCCGCACCTCCACCGTCGAGAAATGAGCCTAACACATGTCTTGAGGTAGGTCCCAAAGGAATTACGACCTTTGGAAATGGGAAAAATTTCCAAGTTTTCCCTGCAACTCTGCCCTTGAGAAATGCCTCTGACATGTGTCCCAATGTGGGTCCCAGCGGAATTGCGCTTCCCTTTTCACCTTTAACTCTTTTCTCTCAAAAGGAAAATTTTCCAAATCTCCTCCACGGGTGTGCACCTCCACCTTTGACGTGAGCGAGCTTTGACCTTTCCTTTATCGGGCTTGCAGTCCATTTTGATGTTTTAATCTTTTAAACCTTAGGGGCAAAAAATTCAAGCCACCCCCAATGGTCCACTTCCCCACCCACTTTGATTTGTCAAACTGCCACGCGTCACAATGACGCATCTTGATATGGTCCCAAAAAGTGGAGACCTTGATTGAGCACGGGCTCGCCACATGTCCTGGCCCGAAAAAATTTGTTTGAAGGCTCAAAGCTCATCGGAAGGCGCCAAGTGTCAGGATTCAAGGCAATTTCCTGTGGCCATTGAAAAGTCCAAGCAAAAAGCAAAGTGAGCGGAGGCCTCCATGTGTCCTCTTGGAACTTCTTCAAAAACCCTTAAAGTTTCAAAAATGATTTAGCGGGGGACGCTTCCATTTTAGAATTTTACTCCATTCCCCCAAGAAAGGCAAAACATTCAATTTTCCTCCAAAGGTTCGCATCTCTGCCTTCAACTTTTCTAGGTGTCCTTTTGCGGGGTCAAGGTAAGACATTTTCCCTGCCACCTAAATTTTGATTTACTCAAATTCTGGTGGGGCCGCGGGGTGGGTTCAAACTTTTTGCCAAAGTAGCCAAAAATAACAAGTTCAAAAACAAACCCGCTGCACCCCATCCAATTGGAAGAAGCCACATAAGCACCAAAAGAACCGATCAGATTTGAGCGGGGCTATGGGACCAAATTTTCCTTTTTGCCAAAAATGCAAAAAGTGATAAGTTAAAGCATTCGCCCGTCATCCCCTGACCAAGCAAAGGGAGACATGTTTCCTATCGATGCAAGGACGTGAATTTGTTTGGGAGAAATGCCCGTCAAACCGTCAAATATAGAAAAATGACCATTTGAGCATGAAAATGAAAATTTCTCCAAGGACAAATAATTTAGGAATGTTACAAGCTTCAAATACGTTCCTTAGAGATACATCCATTCATCTTTCATCAAGTATTTAGGGCAAAAATGAAAAGGGAAGCAAATCTTGACTGTGGAAATGGAAAGAATGGGAAAGCCTGATTTTTTAGATGAACGGAGAACGAGAGACCCCAATTACAGACTTCCATCAGAGGAACAAAGAAACGTGAAGACAAATATGGACCCATATGTGATCTATGACCCAGGAATAGATTAAAAATGGTGACAGAGACTAACCAATCACAACATGAGGAAATAGAGAATGACAGAGGCCCTAAATCAAGAGATTTTCAAAGGCAAAATGGGGCGAGACTATTTTGAGCTCAAACATGCATGATAGTGGGTAGTAGCTAGATGTAACAATGTATATATATATGTGTGGATTAAAAAATTACCTTCCCCTTCATATGCATTTTATACATAAAATGCAATCACTTTTCCCTTAAATGGATAATATATGGATTCCTTTAATGCTCTTAGATTCCTTTGGATGCAACTTTAGGTGATGTTAATAGATGCTTAGAGCTTCATCCTTTATTTTTGACACATAACTTTGTATTTAAATGATTCCCTTTATTGAATATCGTAATTGAGAAGAAGAAGTCTGACCCATAAGAAAATAATATGCCGACAAGATAAAATAAACTGAATAAAAGAAAGTAAGGTTGAAAGAGGTCAGGGGTTACCGGAGGCGATGAGGGCGCCTAGGCCTTAGTGTCCAAGTTGGTGCTAGTTTTTAAAGTCATAAAATATAAGTAAGTAATGAACTTACTGGTCTGTAGGTGTAAAAGACCAAAAATAGGACAAGAAGCAAACAAAAGAGGCCAAATAAAGTTTTCAATTACTACTTTTCTTGTTTAGGAATCATATGAAAGTAAGTATGATTTTAGGACCAATAAGCGCATGGTCCCATGGAGGGGCTTGGGCTCCTATTTTCCCCTAGCACAAGGTCTCATGATTATTTTTAAACCCACTTACGAGAAATAATAGAATTTCCGCCTAAAAAATAGGAGCTCCATTTTTTTAGCCCCCTAAACTTAAGAGGTGGTTGGAGAGGGGGGGGCTGGGAGTTTACCACTACAGTTTAGCACTGAGACAATCTAATATGCATTCCCGCCATTATTTTTGGTGATTTTAAAGAGAGATGATTTTATTTTCCTACAAATAACCATAAATATCTAATGAGATCCTATAATACCTCAGCGGATGTTATTGAGGAAACTAATAAAAAATCATGGGACCTTAAAACTGCTAAAATGCTCCTAAATTTTCTCAGCAGCACCCACTAAGATATTTAAGGAGCCCTCCTTCCATGGGACCATGCCCTAAATCTAACCAACTGCGTGATTTTGTGTTTATATTTTTATTTATGTTTTATATCAATTGGTTTGTAGATGGTATGGTTGCATTATTTCTTTTTTTCAATATTGTAATCTTGCAACTCCAATTTTCCAATAAATTATGTTTTTATAAGTATAGAAGTTTATTATTATTTTTATCATTTCAAATATGGTTGGGTACCTTTATTTTGTATTTATTTTTCAACAAGGTTATGTTATTATAGTTGTTCCAAAGATTTCTTTGCTAGCAACTTTTTTATATTCTTCTATTGGCGTGCCCATTGCATGTTATAGTAAAATTGCAAATTTTTACTTACAATTTTAATAAGGATATAGTCTACATATAGTTTATGTGATGTTCTGAATACACTAGTGTATTGTTGTATTTATGTATTTCTTGAATTAAAAATAGGATTATATTGGTGCATAATTTTAAACACAATTGACAACAAATATTAACAAAAATAAATAGATAAGGTCAAAAATAAATTAAAATTAATTCCATATATATATATATATATATATATATATATATATATATATATATATATATATATATATGAATATATTCATAAATAAATGACCACAATTATAAATACCAAAGTGATAACAATCCTTCAAAATCAATCAATTTACAATGAATAAGAGATCAAAATGAAAAGGATAAATTAAAACTGGAAGAAAAAGGACAATGAAAGAAAACTTAAAAATTGACCCAATTTTATTTTAAGTTATTTAAAACATAATTTAACACTTTCCTAGGGTTTTTCCCTTTACTGGCATGTCATTTCTCAACCATCTTATGTCCTACAGGTTAGTAATATTCTTGCTAGGTTCTAGGGTTTGTCGTCCTCTGGGATATCCTATATAATTTCCCCTGCACTTCAAGCCCAACTATTGATATAGAGATTGGAGATGACTCAATGGTGCCATCATATAACATCCACAAAAGGTTTTCCCCAAAGTGTTCGATGAGGTAATATCTCTCTCGCTGATGTTGTTTTACCTATTTTTAAATCAATGTTGCATGTCAATGGCTCGAATTTTTGTCTTATTAGTTACTTTGTGGGCCAAATCCCTAGTGAAGGCATGCTAAAATCTTGTGTTAGCTCAACTTGGGCTTCTCATTGAATCAGGCTTGAAAGCGTTCAAAACATGAACAAAGGGTTATTTTTTTCATTCTCTTACCATTCGCATTCCCCATTCATTTTGAACTGTTCTTTAACCTAGTATGTTTGAAATTATTTATTGTTTCTCTCCAATATGAAGCAGGACTTTGTTGTATTCAAATTCAAAACTCTTAAATTTCATGTATGGGTTAAATTTTCTGGTCTTCTACTCCCTTGCATACTTCTTACATCAAATTGCCTCTTCTATTGGGTGAATTGTATGCATGGAGATGCAACACTTTTACACTACCCAACCCCAAAAATGGGTATGTGTAAAGGTTGACCTCTCAAGGAGTTAAAATATTTTGTGGATATTTAAATGGGCTATACTCACAACTCACACCAAGTTCTGTATATGAATATTCATAATGCTTTCTTTCGTTGTCAGGATTCTTCTCATAAGATCAAATATTATCCACTATATGTGCCTCGTAATTGTGGCACCTTTAAAAGGGTTGTATAGACCTCTAGACCCCAATAAGAGGAAGGATGGAAAATTGTACTGGCAGAAAAATAATCATAAGGAAACTCAAAATAAAGTGAAGCCTAACACTGGATCCAAATAGCCAGATGTTAGGGAACATACTCCGTTATCTCAACATACCCTAAAGCCTACTTCTGAAGATTCCCCAATGATGTTTCCTAAATTATCTAACATGCCAAAAGTAGCTAAGGAAAACTCCTTCTATCCTGCTTTGATAATTTCTACATCCTAGTCACTCTTGACATCCATCTCACATGGGCCTTTCAAATTGGTCCAAAGCCCTCCATGACACCCCATGTCAAACTGTGAGCATAGCCTTGCATGAAGTGTGGAGTCGATGGAGGAGGAAAATAATATTGAATATGTCGAGAGAATAAAAGTGGAATTGTGGGATTTTTGGAAGCAAAATAATGCCCAGTTTCTTGCAAAACTTGTTTGATGACTTGGATGGCCTGAATTCATATGGTATTTCCCTTTGACTCACATTTATCATGAATTGTATATCATGGAATGTGAGGGGTATTACTGAATCAAAAATCAAGTATATTTTTAAAGAGACTCGACAAAAAATTTAAAACCTAGATTTTTTATGTTTGCACGAAGTAAAAGTGACAAGCTTTCAATTGAATCTGGTTTGTAGAACCATTTGGCCTGATAGTGTAGAAATTACTAGCTATAATGATGGGGGAGTGGGAGATTAGTATCTTTAATTCACCCTGAATGGTGGCCCTTATTCATGGATCATGGCATAAACTCACCAATGTAGCTATTTGGACATTCTTTACTATTAAAAGCTGCCCTTTCGGCATCATCAACATTTATGCATCAATTGATGCGGTGGAAAGAGTAGATTTATGGTGGTGGATAGCCAATGAGACCCCTGATGCATATTCATTCATCTGCGGTGACTTTAATAAGGTTTAGATTCCCATTGATAATTGCGGGAACCCTCTAATGTTATCGACCGTTGACGAAAGAGAGGCATAGTTTTTTATGAATAATAAATTTGGGTTTTATGATCCAAATGGTTTATGATGACCCATCTTTGAGAATTAGTTCAGTTGGAAAAATCTTCGATGTGGATCGGATCCAGATCTTAAATGAATTAACAGAGATATGTTTTCCATTTAATATTTTTTTGTTTTTGAAAATATTTATTCTCTGCCTATGGAAGTGATGCCAAATCTCATCCTTTCTAACAACTTTCCCACTAGATTTTTTGTCACTTGCCAATTTAGGCGCCCTTTTTGTCACAAGTCTTAATTATTCCTCAACGCAAACTTGATGAAGCATGAGCCCATTCTCAATCATATAAAGTGGGTGTGGAGCTTAGTTTATAACCCACGTCACATGTAAAATCAACCTCTCTAATGTCCAAATAGACCCACTGATGGTAAGATGCGATGACTAGGACCGCCAAATTCCTTAGAATTTATGGGTGATAGGTGGCCATCATTAGGAATATCTATTAATTTTCCACCACCTCTTCACTCATCCGGGCGGTCGCGGCACCTGAGGGAAATACGGCTACAGGTTGCTGAGCTTAAATAGAAAATTGTAATCGCCGATAATTATAATGCTTGGGGTTCACAAATTGATGCATGACTATACTGGCTAAATTTTTTGGACTAGGTTTCTAAGGAATTATTTCAAATGCTCAAACTTAAGCACTCCACCCATAAAATCAGGGCCATTTTTGATGGTGGAATGCAACTTACTAATCCCCAACTTATGCTCCAGGTGTTTTTTAAACACTACAGATAAGTTTCTCAAGCCAAAACCCCCTTGCCTGAGCATAGAACCACCCTGAAATAGTTCTTGGCTGATGTGCCCTACAAAGAGTCTCCATCTCAAAGAATTGTGTGTGATCATCTACTCTCCATTAAGGTTTTGCAGGAAGAAAACGTGCTAATTGACAATGACAAGGTTCTCATTTGCAATGGATTTCCATCTGAATTTTACAAGGATCTTTGGGACACTATTGGACTAGACATCCATCAGATTTATATGAAAGGTGTAGAAAATCTGCAGTCTTATACAACAAACAACATAAAAGAAATAAATAGAATACTTAAATAACTTGCATAAACATATGAATATTCAAACCAGCACTGCTATGCATAATCTCCATTAATAAAAGCTTCATCAAACTTAGAGCTTCAGCTCTTTACAATCAAGTTGTGCGTGCAGTTGTGTGCTTTCAATGCACATCCTTCCTTGCTTGTGCAAATTTCACACCTTTGTGTGTGCATACAAAGCAATTACAATTGTTTTTATTTAAATAGAATAACTCACCCACTAATAGCTCTTCGACTGAGCATTCTAAATCTAAACTCATGCTTTAAAATAGTTGCATGCTATGCATGATGTAAAACATATTTATTTGAATTAAATCTAATGATAAAAATAAGATAAAGCTAACTTAACTAAAGCAAACTAAAACAAGACTAAAGCTAAAATTAGCTTTCCCAAAAAGCTACGGTTGGAATTAAATATGCAACACATGCATATTTCCAACAAAAGGATTGTTGACCCATAATCTTTCCCCCCATATCAAAAAATGGAATATCAAATTAATCCCTAAACCAGGAGATCCTTAGTTTATTAGCAATTGGCATTCCATCACTCTACTAAATTTTTCATATTAGATCATATCCAAAGATCTTTCTATTTGGCTTTCCCATCTCCTCCTTTTAAAAAAATTTCTCGAACAAACTTGATTTATCCAAGGCTAGTATATCCACGATAACATTATTATGGTTTGGGAAGGCATGTATTGGGCTTGGAGATCTAGTTAGTAAGCCCTCCTCCTCAAAATTTAATTTGAGATGGCATATGTTCGAATTGAATGGCCGTTCATTTTAGCCATGCTTAAATATTTAGGTTTTGGTTTGAATGTTCTTTAGATTACATTAATATATTTTTTCAAATGCATCTACCCATATCACCATTAATGGACGAAGCTCAGATTTGTTCAGTCTCTCTAGATCTATTCAGCGAGGTTTCCCATGTGCGTCCACCCTTAGTGTTTTGGTAGCTGGAGGATTTGGCTACTTGCTTACTCAAGCTCAATCTTACGAACTTGTTAGGAGTATTGCTTTAACCTCTGGTTATGGTGCTCAACTGCTCAATGGCCAATTCAATGATGACTCCTTTATCACACTCATTGAATAGAACCACAACATTAATCATGCCATGTAGTGCCTAGAAGTTTTCTATTTGATCTCTAGATCTTGTATTTAATGGTGCAAAATGTAATGTTACAAACAATTGTTTCTTCCTGACACTGCTTGGTTAACATCCTATGATCGGAAGCAACTCAATCACGGAAAAATATTAAAATTTATGAGTACTCCTTTTTCCTTACAAGCCTCTCTTGTTGAGTTATGTAATATTTTGTTGATTGAGTGGCCTAGAAATTGGACTACTTGATCACCAAGCCACTTTCTTTAGTGGGAAAATTCCAAATATTCTACAAAGTGATTGAATCCACGCGTGTGTATTATTCCCCTTGCTAGGTACTTTCTAAGAATTCTTTACAAAAGAGTGAAAAATCCCTTAAAGAATTCCTTTGGGACAATCCCACCATCGGAAAAGGATTTCAAAATAATTTCTCAGAATACTGTTGTTTTCCCAAGGACTCCGATTTCTTAGGCCTTATCGACATACTGTGGCAAGGGAAAGCGCTTTATGCCAAATGGATCATTCAAGACACAAACAAAAAAATGAAGATTGGAAGGTTCTCTTGTGACATGGTATAACAGAAGGCACCCCTTATGGTTTTTCTGCATGGAAAGGCCTTAGCTTTACCAACCTTTTCATTGCCCCTATCCTAGTCAAACTGGTGGGTACCTTCGTGATTAAAAGCATCTGGAAAGCTTGGAAGCAGATTAAATCTTAGCTTATGTGGATTGGAAATGGATTTCGTGAAGACATTTCCTTTAATCTCCACTCTTTATGCTAGTCGCCTGTGTTTCAATATCAAGATGGTTATTTTTGATGAGGTGTCTTGGATTCCTTCTCTCCCCTTCTTTAAATGTAGAATTCGCAATATCCAAGATCTTTTCTACAAGAACACTCAATCCTTGTTTCCATGGAAAGTGCTCAAGGGTAAGTTCAAATTAGCCATGCCAGACAGACCCCTCATTGCCGATATTATTTCCTTCGTTCCAAATCACGTGATCCATAGGATTTTTTTCCTTCAAGCTCGTCCTTGGCAGACAAACTGGAAGTTGTATGTGGACACCCCTTTCCAAAATTATTCAGCTATCTAAGGTTATGGGTGGATTTTTCCACATCTACCCATGGTGGCTAAGCTTAACACTCATTTGGGAATTCAATCCTCACCATTGATCTGGGAAAGGATATTTCATATAGTCTGGTTCATCTGTAATGAACCTAAAATTGCCCACTTTTTTGTGGCATGTTCTTCATCAAGGCCTCCCATTTGGAATACATATGGTTCAACTGGGAGTGGTTTTTGTGCGCATCTAAAAACCCTGTCACACATCTTCTAGTTCTCTCACAAAGCCTTGGAAGCATGGGGTTGGATTCATTCCTTCTTCCAACCTTTGCATCTAGAGTGCTTCACTTAGCATCATGTTCTCCTGGGAGATAATCCTCGAATGCCACACAAGTTTACCCAAATTTGGCATGCTTTTAGAGGGGAAAATTTATTCTGGTTATG
Organism: Taxus chinensis; assembly: GCA_019776745.2. NCBI lineage: Eukaryota > Viridiplantae > Streptophyta > Pinopsida > Cupressales > Taxaceae > Taxus > Taxus chinensis. The sequence continues at coordinate 157,202,876 of CM034155.1, read as the reverse complement.
GTAACAAATGAATGCTTGTTTGTTTTCTAATGCAAATGTTGATCATCACATGTCTAATTATAACAAGTTTGTGATTATGGCCAATGACTTAGTGCAGATTCAAGTTCAAGCCAATAAGGTGGCGCTAGAGGTAGAACATCTAGACTCTTCTACACCATAGGGCGAGACCCCCTGCAATGTTACACATGAGTCGTCGTCATCCTCTCGCTACTCCCTGCCTCGTGGCAGTGCCAACGGTCAACAATAAGGTCCTGGCCATCAAAGATGCTTCCAACATTGTTCATTTCACTAAACTCGTTTCTCCCTTTGTAGCCAACCTCATTCGAGGAGCTTCTCCACAACACATTCATCTAACTACCGGGGTTGGGATACCCCCCCGCACCACGGTTGGTGCTCACTGCCTGCGCCCAACCCTCACTTTCATGATGGATGGAGTCTTCCTCCTCCATCGGATAAGTTTCTGACGCTAGGATGTGGCGGATTCCAACAAAGCTCTGTCTGGCTCTAGTTGGAATGATCAAGACTTGCTCCTTGCATGACAATAATTTGCAGCGTTGACTTAATTTTGTTTGTCTATGACGTATTGATGTTTTTTTGCTCTCCCTCATTCCTACGTTTTTTTTGCCTAGTTTGTTCCGTGGCATTAAGACATGCTTATGTACCATCCCTTTTTTTATTTTGTTCATTATCTTGTACCATTTTACTTGTTAAATTAATATAAAATCTTAGTCATCCACCCAATAAAATAATAATATTAATAATAACAAATCGGAATTTGGTGATCGCCAAGAAAATGTGGGAATAAAAGTCTGAACTTTGATAGTGATTTAGAACTCTTATTGTCGGTGCACACGAAAATATAATGATGCCATGGCTATTAAGTAGTTCCCTGTACCAAATTTAGGTGTATTCACGCTATATTTGTGATTAATTGCCAATAAATTTTGTACCCTACGTGGCTAATGCCGTAATGTTTACAATGATTTTTCGTATTGTAAAATAGTTTATTGACCACCGACATTCAATGAATTTTGGCCTCATGCCCATTGCCAATCATAACCCTTTTGTAAATTTAACTAACCCGGTTTAGTGAGGAAGATATCATCTCTCTTTTACATGACTTAGTATGATTTTTTGATAGACAATAGATAAAATATGCACTAAATTAGATTGCTTAAAAAACCTAAAAAGGCCCTAACATTGGCTGTATTATTATACAAATGCTCTTAATAAGATATCAAATGGAGGTACAACCAAGATATTCAAATCTGCAAGTTCAGTCCAACAGACTGCAGTACTGCCATTAATGGAACCAGAGCACATTCCAATGGTAATGCATCGGAATATCGGATAAAGTTAAATACCCTTTAAAAATTGCCGATCTGTATTGTATGCCACTCACAGACTACATGGAGCTTGAAAAGACAAAGAAAGGTAAGGAATCCGGGGAAGAACAAGAAAGAGACCATTTGGAGGACATGTGGAAGGAGGCAGAGCTGGCCTTCAGAAAGAGTAGACTTTATTCAGACAATAAGGTAAGCAATTCTAATGTTTTTCAAATTTTAATGCCCGTTTAATTTCTCACAATTATACTATTGTTTCATGTGGATGTTTTAATCAGATGAAGGACTCAAAACTTGAAGCCTTTTGTGGATTTGAAATGGATATCTACAATAAATACTGCAATGGCCAGCATGTGTTTGTTATAGATGAAGAGATTGGAAGTATTTGCAAGTTTTGCAAATTTGTGGAACGAGAAATACATACAATATTCCCACCCTTTGTAAGCATTCCAAACTTAAACAGAAATTAATGATTAATGATATATGTGCAGATATGCAAAGGATTATGTAAATGATATATGTGCAGATATGCAATGGATTATGTAAATATTAATGTATGCACTAAATGTTAATGTATATAGGATCCTGCTTGTTTTATGGTTGTGTAGATAGTAGACAGAGGAAAAGGAAGTGCAGAAATGATGGATGTCAAATGTTCCAAACGGGGATTAGTGCCTCAAAAAAAATTTGACCATGGTTATTATTGCAATATTTGGTTTCTTGTGGCCAAAAATTGATGTTTTGTTAATTCTTGCAATTTTTCGCTTCTTCTTGTGTGAGAGGATTTTATTGCTAGCACTAATATATCTTAGTCTAAGTAGTCCGGGGTGTGGGTTATTCGTTTGTTATGGCTACCTTTTTGGGAAGTGGGGTTTCCATTTACTACCTAATTTCTTGTAGATATAATGAGGTCGGGAGTTATGAAAACTCAAGTTAAATTATCAATTTAAGTTCAATATATATGATATGTTAAAATGATTGTTTTATGTAATTCAGGTCGTGGATTCAAATTTTGTGATTTATTTGCAGTATGTATTGATGGTTTGTTATATAATATTTTAACTGAGGTTGATCGTGTGTTATATTAGAACATCATTCTTGAAAAGAGTCACTGAATATTCATTGTCAGATTACACAAAAACATAACATTTATTTATAAGTTAATACCTTAAATACTGTTTAGTGTTAATCATTGGATGTTGTCCGGTGTATAAAAAAGGGCGTCACATGCTTTGTTTTGTATCACTTTAATTTTACCAATAATTTATAACAATTGTTGAGTAGAAAATGTTTGCATTGATAAAGTTCCTACTTTATTTTTAATTAACCTTAGAAAGACATAGATTAACATGTTTGCAAGATATGAAAATTAATTTTAATACAAATAGTAATTTTCACAAAATGACCTATAGACATCCCCTCAATCCGAAATGTTTATTCATTTTGTTTGGTATGAATATTTTTTAATACAACAATGCGAGTTTATTAGGATGATTATAGATATGTTTTCTTAATGAATAATGTTGGACATAGTAAATAATTGTTTTCTAATTAATGGAAAGAAGATGAAAGTATTTTATACTTAATAGAATTACACAATGAATGGACATATCCTCGAGCACATTTATAAAGAATAGAAAATTCATATTAAGATTGTAAAGAGTTGCTTTTGTCCCCTATATGATGGGGATATTGTTTATTATTTTCTATTTCTCTAACCGTTGTGGATGACTAAGTACTAAGTCAATTGCTATTATATGACTAATAGGCATTTTGCACGCATGTTTGTTTTACTAATTCACCATTGAATAGGTACTAAGTCAATTGTTATTAAATGAATAATAGGCATATTGCATGCACGTTTGTTTTACTAATTCGCATAGAGTGTACTAGTGTGTAAACCAATAATGTAATAGAACACTATGGGTGATATCCAATAGTATTAGTATTATTTTTTTTAATTTTTTATATAGATGTTTTTTTTGAAACATGCATATCCTATTACTTATTTAATATTGTAATTCTTGTATGAAATGAGACATAAACAGTTATTATTTGAGATTGTATAATATATAAGAGTAAAAGAACATCATATCCATTTGATAAGATAAACTATAAAATAAAATTGAAAAATTACAATTCTCAATTTTATAAACTGCAATACAATCCAAGATTTAATCTGTACCAATAGATTGGGTACCATTATAAAAACTAAACCCCAGTGATAGAAAAACCAAAAAACAATATACTCATGAAATAACATGTCTAAAATCCTTCAGGATTAATCTCTCAAGTAGATGCACACCTTACATCATACAAATATAGATCAGTTCGAAAAAAGTTGGCTTCCTTTCAAATTCACTGACATCACCGCAATGGATACCTTATGCCATAAGAAGTCTAAGTCCTTCCAATATATTGAAGCACGTTTTTTTTTTAGCAAAACCCATTTTACTATAACACATTACACTGAACAGAATTGTTAATGTCTTGTTATCCAAAATTCACCCCTCAAGGTAATTTTGATAACATGCATTAAATTCTCAAGTCCCAGGTAAATAGATTGAGTCAGGGCAAAAGGTCATGTTTCTAGGGCCCCCTCATATTTTCTAACTCCCCTGTCCAAGTAGAAGAGAGTTCTTCGCCAAAAAAAAAAAATCATGAAAAATGGCTAAGTCCTAGTCCAGGTGGTCTTTGAGACGCGCGGGACAAAAGTACGCGAATCGGCCGAAATGGGAAATTTCAGCACTGTGCCAAGTGGGACAGAGGGACGCGCGGGGCGCGAAAAGCCGAAGCGGCCGAAGGCAGAGAAGAAAAGTCAACGTTTGGCCCGTGGAACTTCAAATGGCCATAACTTTTGACTCTGAGCTCCGATTTTCACAAAATTGGACTTTCTGGAACGAGCACGACGTCAATTAGAGAAACTTATTTTAATGAGGGTAGATATATTTAAATAAGAGAAACATATTCGGCTCAGTCAATCAATGCTCATTCCCGTCAAATGACAGAAAACGTCTGCCAGACCCAAAATAGCTGCCCGCACTCAGAAGGCCATAACTTTTGCATTTCTCAACGAAATCGCACAAAATTGGTACCGTTGGAATCGTGGTTCCGAGCCCGATGCACAGCAATCAAGAAATTCCAGATTTGATCAGAAATTGATTGATTTTTTTAAGAAAACGTGGCTGGGTTCATAACAGTGTTTTATTTGGTAGCTGGGAGTGCAATTAAGAGGCATGGTCATCCTTCTTTCTCTACTGCAGCACATGGGGCAGTATGGGAAGCCTTTTGCAAGCAATATACAATCATTTCACTCAATTTAATGCCTCTTACAAGTGGTTGAAGGACAGATTTCGGGATTTCCATTTTCCCTTCTCTTCTCCTTTTTTTTTTTTTTATAAATTGGAGTGTTGGGCTCATTGTAAAGGGGAGAGTTTTTGGGTAGCAAAGCTCTACCAAAATTGCTTTGTGAAGCCAGTGTGTTGCAGGCCCTTGTAGTGGACTCCTTGCATGGTGATCCAGGCCCTTATCTTGTAATAGACTGAACTGTGCATACCAGGAAGCAATAAAATACAAGTTTGTGGATGTATCTTCCCCTGCTGTGTTTTCTTGCATTCTTCTTGCCCCTTTTATCTTTCTACAAGAATATTGTGTCTATTATTATGTTCTTGCAGGAATTCATTATCATTGTGTGTGCTTGGAATATTGCTGTGGATGCATTTTGCTAGATTATGGTGAACTGTCATCACCTCTTCTAGTGTGCACTTTGCCTCTGTATTTCACACATTTAGAGATTACTCTCACACCCTCCTTTTCTGGTGTATCACCACTTTAGTGTAGGCTTTCGTTTTATGTATTCTCTCTCCCTGGTCCCTTGGAAATTTAGAGTAGAACAGTTAGCTTATCCTGCATTAGAGTAGATTGTGGCAGGTAGTTTAGGAGCAAGAACCATCTTTCTCTGGAGGTCTATCTCAAGTAGCAAGTCCCACAACTTGGAGATAGTGCCCATGTTATCCAATCACACTGTGAGTTCTAGTATATGCACAGGGGTGCTGTGATTCGGTGATAACATGTCTTTAGCATCAAAACACAATCGTCGTGAAGGGGTGAGCCCTACCCTTACACACTACTGATAGGAATATCCTTAGGGAGAGCAAGAATTGTTTTCCCAATGTTCGTTGTGTAGGGGTTTCAATGAAACCAAAGGTGTAATGCCCCGTATATATAAAGATTTTCTATTTTTTTTTTAAAAAAGGGAAGCTAAATTTAAATTAATTCTTGATTCCTTTCCCCCTCCATATATCTAGCCTAGGCTTTGGATGCGTTGAAGGAGGAGGCACAAATTTTGAGGGGACTATTTCGTTGCAATGATGGAGGATTGTTGTTAGTGTGAAATTTAATGTTTCCACCACCGATTTGGCCTTCCACGTTTGATCTTTTAGTGTCTTGTTTGACAAGATGGAGATGTGGACTCCTATTGATTATAGTTTGTTCGTTGTTGGTTGAAGGTGGGCGGAAGTGATGGCCACTTGCCATTTCTCCTTTATTGTTTCATCAACATGCTTTTACTTGTTCCCTAGTCCTTCACACGAAACTTTAGTGCTGGCCGTATGCCTTGAGCCGATGGTTTTCTTTTTTTCTGCCTTGGCTTCTATTTAGCCTACAACACGTTACTCTGGCTGTAGACTGTGTGTGGAGAGGTTGAGAGGTGTTTTTCCTGGTTGCATGGGCAGAGAGCCCATCAAAACCTGTTCTGTCCAGGTGTTTGTCTCTATGGTTCCACCTTGGGGGCCTTCCCTTCTGGTTGCGTGGGTTCGATATGGCGGGTATAGATGAAGCTACAGGCTAGTGAAGAAGGCGTGTTACCTCCACTTTCATTGGGTGCTGTGAGGTGTGTTCTGGTCAGAGAGCCTCAACAACAGCTTGCAGCAGGAATTAGCCAGGCGGCAGACAGGTTATAGTTTGGTTGAAGCCTTTTGAGCGCTTCCAACAAGCAGAATGTCCAGCTATGTTGTTATCTGTTCAGTTTAGAATGCATCCTCAGATTCAGGATTCTCCTTCAAGATATTTCTATCAGAATCGACTATGTGACAGTGAGAGTGTAACCAGGAGACCTGGTGAAGTTTTTTACAAAGACTCTCTATTGAAACCTTTCTGCTTGTTTTATGATGTAACCCATGGAAGAGGATCTCGTAGAGGTGGATCTGTTTCATATCAGAATTTTCATGAAGCACTATTTGCTTTGCAATTATGTGAGCTTCTTCAACGAGTCACTATGTTGGTAGGCATAAAGGTTTCTGTTGGAATTATCACACCTTACAAGCTACAGCTGAAATGTTTGCACCGAGAGTTTGATGTTGTCCTCAAATCTAATGAAGGAAAAGGTTTATATATCATTACGGTAGATGCCTTTCAGAGCCAGGAGCGTGATGTAATCTTTATGTCTTGTGTCTGAGCTTCAAATCATGGGGTTGGCTTTGCAGCTGATATTCGCCGCATGAATGTGGCACTAGCACGAGCTCGCAGAGCACTTTGGGTTAAGGGCAAAATAGCTACATTGAAGCAATCTAGTGACTGGTCAGCCTTAATTGAGGATGCTAAGTCTAGGGACTGTTTTATGGATATGGAGTCTGTACCAAGAGTTTTTTTTGGTTTTAAAGCCATCTTCTTTTGCTTATTAAACGTATGCCCTAGTTTTTTTTTCTTTTGGTGACCTGCTCACTGCCAATTATTGGCTGGCTAGCATGAGGATTTGGTGGAGAATATAGTTGGGTTTGTGGGCAAAAGGAAAAGGGGGTCTATAGCTATAGGAGCAGGTACAGATCATCTTCACATGTGGCAGTGGTGAAGTTGGTGCCATTAAATTAATAAACCCTTGCAGAAATCCAACTTTCTAACATACCCAACTGAAGCTGAGATTGGAAAAGTGGGTTTATAGATATAGAAACAGGTACAAATCTTTCTTTGGATATGGAAGTCATGACGATGGTTGTGTGGGTTTATATGGTGGTTGTGATGCTCTTTAGAGCAGAGTGCTTCTATCTTCCCGGAGTTGCTCCCGAGGATTTCAAGAAGGCATGTTTCAATCACCCCTTTCCTATGCCAAGCATGGCCGTTAATAGAGTATAGACCTTCAGCAGGCTGAGGAAAAGAGGTTGCGCAGGTTATGTTGCTATTGCCCGAGCCCTGGTCGACATGCTTGTTGGTTGGAAGAATTCTAATCACGCATGTTAAATATACTCCTTGCAATAGTTTTCTACCTTCTTTCAGTATCTTGAAAAGAATATTCTTTCCTCTTGAATGGTGCCTAGACAAATGTTTTCATGGTTGTTATATCGCTACCTGATTGTGTTGGTTGTTCCTTTAATCTCGTTCCAATTTCGCTGGTTTTGCTTGGAATGTTCTTTTCCTCTCTTATAGATTACTCTTTTTCATATTTGTCTAAATGGGCTGCTGCAATATTGAGTGATGTAGTCTAGTTCGTAGGGAAGGAAACATTATAGAGTTTCATTTGCTTATATGTATCTCTTTTAAAATAATTCTGTGATGGTTTCTATAATTGAAGGCTTACTTTATGGAAGGTTAAGCATTCATATCTCTATTTGCTTGAATAAATACGTATTTCCTGTTTAGGGCTCTCCTGTTTTGCTAAAGGTACATTAATAGTGACATTGTGTTCTAAAACTTGTTTAAGCCTGTGGGCATTCCTTACTTTTTGTTTAATTAGAAAATGGCATTAGGGTTTTGCTTTAGAACTGTACATGGTTGACTTTTGTACACAGTTCTAGAGGATGAATAACCTGACATCTATTTTGGCCTCTACATGTTGAGAAAATTACTATACCTACTTCCTGGTTCAAACTCTTGTTTGATTAAAGAAAGGGGGAAACATTGTAAGTTTAATTGAATGAAATCTTTTCAATTTTTATTAAGGGTCACAAGCAAGCTATTAATAGCTGGACTGAAACAAAAGTTGTAGGTGAATCCATGGTATCGGACTCGTGAACTCGTTTCCTGTTAGATGACAGCTGATTACAGTGATAATATAATAGGTGGCTATTATATTCATCTGTTTGATATTTGCTAGACATTTCCTTGATAAGCCCACATGGATCGGGTAAAATTTTCCATCTTCTATACCATTGGCAAGGAGCTCATAGAACTTCTAGGCCTGACTGCACTGTGTAACCTTCCTGATGGATATGTGTGTTGGTTCTTATTTTTGTGCTTGCACTCATGGTAAGGTCTTTTGAGTCTGGGGCATCGCTGGTGTATTACCCACCGTGTATCGAATCCCTTTGTTTCCAAACTTGAATATCTTATTCTTCGAACTTGGTTACTAAAAGTCCCATTTTGTGGCTTTGTTAAGGAAATCAATTTTTATTTTTATTTTAAAATACTTTTTGACATTGTCGGAAATATTTAAAAATTATTAACGACTTTTGGGTTTAGCCTTCCCTTATATTATGTAGAGAAGTTGACGATTAGGATAAGGTTTGTTGGTAGAATAATGTCCCTTTTTGTGTCTCTTTTGTACGCTTTTGGAAGAGTGGATTTGTTTTGTTAACTAGTCCTATGTTTAAGAAATCCTGTAATGCCTTGTTCTACATTAGACCTATTCGTCCTGTGGCGATCGAGTGCTAAGCATGGAGTGTCATTGTGCCTTCATCGACCTCGATTTCCGACCATTATGACTATAATTGATAATTATTTTACAAGATGTAAAATGATAATAATGATAATAATAATAATAATGACATTATGATTGTATTTTATTATTACCTCCTTTATATCGATTGTTATCGATATCATCCTCTGTTATCGTTAAACTATCCTTTTGATTTGTTTGTCGCTCCCGCCTTGACTTTCTGATCCCACACGCATGCCTCATTGCAATTCTTAATTCCGGGGTGCACTTATTGTTGCGACCATTGCCTTTCCTCCCACGTTGGATTATGGATGCGACGGGCTAGACATGAGGAGACGTGGGCTACATTGTTGTCCTCGGACTCTTTATTTCCTTGTTTTCTAGCAAGAGGGGTGCGTGGTAGAGTGTATGGCCTCCTGCCATATTCCCTTTTTATTTTATTTGGTGCCTTGTTTGGAATATGTTGGTGGGGATTAATGAAACTAACTGTTTTCTACCCACCCACCATATGCCTTCCTCCTTGCTGGCCGCGTAGTTCTCAAAAAGGATCAGATTTTTATCTTCCGTGTAATTTTCTCCTACCTACCCATTTATGAAAATGTTGACTTGTCATCTGCTGTCACGTGGGTATACCTGTTGTTTTTGCCCAAAAACCACGAATGCTTGTCGCGCTCCATCAAATGCTGAAACAGATGAATTGCTACAACGTGTTCTAGATAGTGGTTCATTAATGGTGAAATGAAGGTCTGTCGCCCTGATGTTGCGTGGGTGGGTGTGGTTTCTCAAAATCATGCTGTGTAGGTAGTTTCAGTGGAGCGTAGAACTGAAACTCTACTAGGAGTGCCGTGAGGAGGTATTTGGCTGTATGCAGCAGCTACAGGGTCGAGAGGTAACTTATCTCAGAAAATCAGTGGCCTCCAGAGAGAGTAAGTGCGACAGCTGCTATAAGGTGATCCCAAGGAACCGTTGGTGTTGATCTTGATGTTCTGGTTGCACGCGACCACAGTCATGATCAGTTGTTGCAAGATCTTGCAGTTGTAGTAGCAGAATGAGATAAAATTTTAGTTGAGCTATCTTGCCTTTTCATTTTGGAAAGTCACTTCCGTCCAGGTGGTGAATTCAACATGGAAGATCTTACTGAGGTGATAACATCAGCAGAATTTCATCCTAGTCACTACAATATGTTAGCATACAGTAGCTCCCAAGGGTACGGTGTGCCTGATTGACATGCGGCAATCAGCTTTGTGTGACAACCATGCAAAATTATTTGAGGAGTAGGAATCACCTGGCTCAAGATCATTTCTTTTTACAGAGATAATTACTTCAATCTCTGATATTAAGTTTGGAAAGGATGGCCAATATATCCTATGTCGTGATTATATGACTCTCAAGCTCTGGGATATAAACATGGAATCTCACCCAGTTGCAACATTCAAAGTCCACGAACATTTACGGCCCAAGTTATGTGATTTATATGAAAATGATTCAATATTTGACAAATTTGAGTGCTGTCTAAGTGGGGATGGACTTCGTGTGGCAACTGGTTCATACAGCGACCTGTTTCGAGTTTTTGGTTGTGTTCCTGGCAGTGATGAGGCAACCATGTTGGAAGCTAGCAAAAGTCCTAACAGAAGACGAAATATGCAGGCCTCTTCAAAGCCTTCAAGATCTCTTACCAGTCTCACTCGTGTCCGTACAAGACGAGGTTGTTCAGTAAAAATCTTTCCACCATTGTTAAATCTTGGGCCATAAATTACTTTGTAAACGTGCATCATAATTGTTGATAATTTAATGAAGTTATTGATAATATAAGTGTCCTGGCATCTTTGCAATTTGTATTCATATGTTCCTTGTTCTCTACATCTTTTTCATCTTAGATGATGGTTGCATTAGTACTGAATATTGCTGCTGTTGTTGCGGTCATTTTCTATTATCTAATGTTCTCCCTGATTACGTTACTCTATCAGGGAATGAGAGCCCAGGTAGTGAGATGAATGGAGGTGCGTATGACTTTAGTACCAAGCTGCTTCATTTTCCGCGACATCCTTGCTAGGTTCTTCTCTGAATATATCTCCTCCAGCCTTGTGTAGATCATTTGTGTTTGTGGTAGCACATATAGGGTATGTGAGTTGGTTGTCGAATCCCCACAAGAAGTAAAAACTCAAGGAAAGCAATATTTGAGCACAAGTGCATGGAGTAATTTCAAATACAACAATACTCGTGAACTGTTTGACAAAAAAAAACCCTCTTCAATTGCATGGTCTTGCGGATCGTGAATGTGGACCGCGTAGAACTGGTGCACCCGGATTACAGTACCTACAGTTCTTATGCTGACCCATGCGGAGTCTGTACGACCTGTTGAGGCTGGAGAAACATGCAAGATATTTCTACACTTCTCTACTGTTATTTTATTTAAAAATATTGTGAAATCGAACCACTTTTCCTTGCATTGATTTGTCAGTTGGATGTCATGATGGGAGATTTCCCTTTCTACTTGTTTCTTCTTGTTTTAGCTTTTATCGTTGATAGTATGTGGGTTGAAAGGATGCGTGTGCCCTCTCCTCTGAATGTTGTATTACTCGAATGATAGAACTTCGTCTGTTTGTTTATGTATTAATTCTTCTCTGCGATTGAGTTGCAAGTTATTATGTTGATCAAGCTAGTATTTTCGATATCATGGAGGTAAGTTTACAATAACTATGAAACCCCCCTTCCTAGCACCCAATTTGTCATTGACGTTTTTTTTGTTAGCTCCTTCACAAGTCCCTTTGATAACCTTTTTGGCATTGAGAAAGAAAGGTTGTAGGATTGTGTGAGCAATGCGTGGGCTAGCCAACTTAGAGTTTTTGTATTAACACTAGTAGAATAAAAAGGCTTGTGTGCAATGTGTTTTACCATCTCGCGTGTTTAGAATCTTATACTATCTTTCATCTTGTTTCTAGGATTTTAAGGCCATCCTCAAGAAGTACCTTAACCATCCCTATCAACTTGAACCATAACTAGCTTTTCGAATCAACTAAGCTGGAGGTTTCATTGTGCAAATCCAGTACCTCGTTGACACCAGAATAGTTTGGTCTAATTCCCCCCCTCAGAATTATTGCTGATGGCACTCTTCTATGTTTCCTAACTTGCATTATTTGCTCCCTTGTAATGTTAACGCTATTAATTAATATTGGTCGGTTTTTATGCACGTAATTACCGTAATAGTTTGTGATGGAAATTTCGTTAAATGTGATTAACCTTCGGGAAAAACTCAGCTTTCATTTGATAATCTTATGGATTCATAGCAGAAGGTTTTGTTTTGATAATGTCACTTAGAAGTTATGTTTGTATCTTTGTGTGACGGTTGACTCTGTTACCAAGGGTTGCCTTAAAATATGGTTGTTTCGGGAAATGGATAATTTATTTTAAATTAATCAAACATTAGAATTGTTGTGGAAGTTTTCAAACCTTTAGTGTTATAAAATTGTTGATGACATTATTGTATACTCTTGTTGGACGAAACCCCCCCCTTCTTCTCTCGCATGTTTGCTACTAGCCTGTAAGACTTTAACCCTTCCTGGATGATTGGTAGATCTCTTTGTAGTTAATGGTCAAAACTAGTATACTATGCCTTCACTTCGAAACTTATGTTGTGTGTATACTCTAATTGATTTCCGGTTTGAAACTCATTTATACATGACTTTTTGTGTTAAAATTTTGGAACCCGTGTTTCCCCTTTTCTTGGGCCGATCAACATTTTGTATCTTTTAGAAATGTATTATTTTAGCCTATGCGTTGGTACCTTTGATAAATTTCTAGATGGTTGGTCTATTTATATCAAATCTCAATCTTGTAATTATTGTTTAATTACTTACTTGATGGGAATTCTGTTTTTGCTAGATTGTTTGTTTTCTCCTTATAGGGCCAAGGGCCATTCTCTTGTGATTGCTATACTTTCGTTGCATATTACTCCTAACTGAAGTACAAGGTCTTCTCCTTCTTTGATTGGCATGATGATAGACCTTATTATAACTTGATGTGTTCGTAGTGTTTTGAGGTTTGAACAAAAATCTTGTAATAAAGTGCCTCTTTTCATGATATTGTTAGATAATAGTTATGGTGGTTTTGTGTAGCCTTATCTTGCTCAGTTCTCGTGAACTGACTCTTGTAGAAAATTTGCTGCAGATGGATTTTGCGTGCAGATGAGGGATAGATTTGTAGACTTTTGTCATCAACCTCAGTTGAGAAGTTCCTTTGCTCAATTTTTTTTTATGTTGTTCAACTGTTGTTAACGTCTAGTGGAAAGTTTAAAAGAGGATTAATGTCTTAGTATAATGTATTGTGGGCTTGTCATCTGAACTTTGGAAACCTTGTATTGTTTGACCATCATTGAAATTATAAGAAAATTTGGTTATTGTTGTTGAGTGACTTGTGGAGTATCAGTATTTTAAAAATTGATGTAATCTTGTTTTGTTCTTGTAAATGAGTGTTGCTACAACCTTGCCTTGAGAATAAATTTTGAGTTAAACCTGGACATGACTTAGTAATAAAATGTCATAAGTAAACGAACATGGGATTGTTAATACTTCTGGAAGTTAAATTAAAAGTTGTATTCAAATAAAGTAACATAGGGGTCACCAACTTGAGAGCAGGAAATTATTAAAGTAAATAAGGGCAAGACTATCATTGCAAGTAAACCTTATAACACGATAACCCTAGCTCCTCTAGTGAACATTATGCCTTTCATGGTAAAATTTGTAAAATGACCCTAAGGTGAAATGAACTGTTAATTGTTGGAGGATAATAAGATTTAATAAACAGGAGTAAAGAATGCAATTTTGAAACCACACAATCTATCTCTCAGCCATTTGGAAAGTAAAGTTCTTTTACTCCTGTGAAAATACTTTTAGCGAAGCCTAAGAAAAGTTGTTAAATCTGGTTAAGAGCCCTAGCTTCAATTTAATACTGGCAATAAATAATGAGGTCCTAAAAATGTTTCATCTCGACCTTCTCCCCCTAACCCTTTTTCAAGGCACCTTATATCTCTTCTCTTAAGCAGTGTTGAACTTAAAAACTTGTAATGTTGTCTTGTGGGCAAGAACGAGTCTTAGTAGCATTAGTGGTTAGCAGATGGCCTGGTGGAATTAAAAGTTCTCCTTTTTCTTGATAAACGAATTAAGCAAATAAAGGTCATAATAGAGAAGCTACCTAAAGTTAATTACTCAGTGACAAAATGAATAAACTTAGCTTGGTAACCGATGAATTGTATGAAGGCATATCTTGAAATAGTCTCCTTGAAAACGTAAGCTAAGAATTGCAAGATGAACTTATTAAAATTGCAATAACCCTCAAGAATATCTCATTGTGATTGGCCCTAACTGTAAGTGTGTTTTGTGGTTGGACTTCTATGTTGTCATGTCTAGATAGAAAAGTAAATTGTCCTTGAAAGGTGTGAACGTTTCCGTGCTGCCAATTATGGCCATCCTTGTATCAAGTTGTTCACAGAATTTTAGTTGTATACTTGGTGATGACATGTTGCGTCATGTAATGTGTCAAGCAAGTCAAAAAAAAATTATCCTGTATTTCACTGTGTTGTTCGTGTATGGATTTTTGGGTAGTTACAAATCCTATAAGAAGGTAGTGGTAAAACTCCTTGGTTAAAAATGAAACTATAGTTTTTTTTCTTTTAAGGGCGTCGAACATTCTTAAGTTTCTATGAAGCGGAGCTCCCCTGGGAAATTTGGATAACGTCGTTTTGTTTCGCGCCTACGATCATAATTAGTATTTTTTGTCTTCTCTTGGACCTCTTTAGATGGATGGATTGGGTATTGGATGGTCTAATCATGTAATCCATAGGGTTACATGAAGGAAATATCAACACTTTTGACTTTCTTGTTCCTAACCAGTTTGCATAAGGTCTTGCCTTGATTTATGTGATTTTGGGACAAATTTTCTCGTATTTTGACTTTCTCTTCTGTTGGATGGTTTAGATTTCTTTCTCATGCGAATAATTTTGGAGTTGTTGGGTTGTGTTTTAATCCATTTTTGAATTAGAACATTCCTTTCTTGATATTGTTAGATGTTAGCTTACTGTTGCAATGTGTAGGCCTTAACATGCTCAGTTCTCGCAAACTGATCCTAGCCCTAGTATTTGTGCAGATGGAACTATGCAAGTAAGATTAAAGGAAAGAGTTTGTAAAGATTTCATCAGTGCAAATTATGAAGTTCTGCTTGTAAAAATGTCCTATGTGAGGTAAATTTTGTAATAGTGCTTGCAAAGGAGTTTAGAAGACCTCTTGCCTTGGGTTGTTCTGAATGCATTTCGTGTTGATGTTGAACTTGTCCTTCTTTTAGGTAAACTTTTTCTGTAACTTACCTTTGTGGGAAATGGTATTCAATCTTTACATTGATATGAGAATTAGTAAAACTTTGATCTTGAGAATAAATTGTCAAGTTAAATCCCTTCTAAGACTGAGTGACAATTATATTATAAGTAAAGTAAAATGGGTCGGTTAACCCTTAAAGAAGCTAAACAAAAATTACCTTGATTTTATATTCAACAAAGTAAATGTAGAGGTGATCCATTGAAATCAAATAATTCCATGAGTGATCAAAATGAAACCATCCTTTGTGAAGTAAAATTTTTTTATAACTTGATACCCCTAGCTACACTAATGAACACTATCCCTTTTAATGGTGGAATTCTTAGAACGAACTTAAAGTGAAATCTAATGGTTAGTTGATATGGAAGATAATAAGATTTAATAAGTAGGAGAAAACAATTTTGAAACCACACAATCTATCTCTCAACCATTTGGAAAGGTAAATTGTTTTCTCTTGTAAATAATTTTCCAGTGAAGCCTAAGTAAAGTTGTTGTTAATTCTGGATAAGAGCCTCTAGCTTCAATTTAATACCGGGTTAATAACTAATGAGGTCCTAAAAATGAATTCATCTCGACCTTCTCCCTCTAACCAGTTTTTTTTTGGCACCTTGGTAATCTCTTCTCTTAAGTATGTTGAAAGCTTAAAACCATGTTGTCTTGTGGTTAAGAGCGAATTTTAGTAGCATTAGTGAGTGATAGATGACCTTGTGGAATTTAAATTACCTCCTTTTTCTTGATAATTGAATTAAACAAATAAATGTCATAATAGAGAAGATTTAAAGATAATTACTCAGTGAAAAAGGAATAATCTTGGCTTGGCAAGTTGAATTGTATGAGTCATATCTTGAGCCTCCTTGAAAACGTAAGCTAAGAATTGCAAGATGTCTTATTAAAATAAATAACCCTCAAGAATATCTCTTTGTGGTTGGCCCTAACTGTAAGTGGGTTCTGTGATTGGACTTCTATGTTGTCTTGTCAAAAAGAAAAGTAAATTGTCCTTGATATGTGTGAACGTTTCCGTGCTGCCTTTATGGCCATCCTTGTATCAATTTGTTCACAGTGTTAGTTGTATCCTTGGTGACGACATGTTGTGTCATGTTATGTGTCAAGCAAGTCAAAAAAAAAAAATTATCCTGTGTTGTTCGTGTGTGAATTAATGGGTCGTTACAAAAGGGGTCACATTACATACGTAGGCAAAAGAGGATAGATCATTTACATTTTTGTGATTAGAAACATGAATGTAAGAGAAAACACCATTCTTCAAATACACATTCATAAGGCCAAACAAAGAATCAAATCCAAAAGAAACATGAGACAACAAACAAATTCAGCATTGGAGTACATTTGTAGACAGTTATTTTATGTGTGCTCATGGTGTACATGACATATATTACTGATTTTTCTCCAGTTCAATGAAATTCGAATATATGATCTTTGAGTGCATAAGTAAAAGGGAATATAGTAATTACATCACAACGTTTATTAGTTTTTTAAAGAGCACTATAGTAATTGTTTAATGATCGTTAGGCTTGTTGTAATCCTATCATATGTAATAAAAAATTATTAGTGTTCAATATGTTCTATTTGTATATTTTTAGCCACTGACATAGTATCCATAGCCTAGCGACCACTAGCTTCAAAAGGGTTACGTATGAATACATGTGTATTTTTTGTTTACACCTTAATGTTATTGCAGTAATAGTTTAGTGACCATTAGGTTTACTTTAGGCATATCCTACATAATAGTCTAGAGATCATTAGCTTGTGTAGTTTCATATTTGAATACATATGTGTGATTGTTGTTTGCAAATTGTGGTTCACATATTAGGTTTTTCGTTTATTGTTATTGCATTAATAGCCTAGCGAGCACTAGACTTGTTATAAACATATCATGTGCAATAAAGAGATTAGTGTTAAACATATTATGTTCATAGAATGTTTACTATTGGAATAATAGTTTTTCAACCATTAGATTATTTAGTTCCATACATGAATACATATATGTGTAATTTGTTTTTGAAGATTGTGTTTGACAAAATGACTTTGTAGTTTTTTGTTATTTTGGTAATAGCCTAATGAATAATAGGCTTGTCATAATCATATCCTGCAGAATAAAAGGGATTAGTGTTCACCATATTATGGATAGTAGGCTCCTAGTGAACACTAGCCTCATAAGTTTCATGTACAAATACATATATATCTGTACTTTTTTCTTTCATCTTATTGTTGTGAGGTAATAGCCTAACGTCCACCAAGTATGTGATAATTATATCATGTGCTATGAAAGGGGATAGTGTAAAGGGGATAGTGTTCACGATTATTTCTAGGTTATTACCTATTGTGATAATATCATGGTGAATTTTAGGATGATTAGGTTTATGTACATCAACACGTCTATTTGTGTTTGTTTATGTGTTTTATGTTCAAAATATGGGGTTTCCATATTATTGTTATGACATTATCAGAATGTATCAATTTATGGCCTTTAATCTAATTACACCCATTTATAATTTTAACTCTTATATCCTTCATCAATCTTGTTGCTATTTGAACCTCATGCAACCATCGCACTTCTGCATATAGGTGTTTGATAGAAGAACCTTAAATGCAATATTTAACATATGCTATTCAAAAAGAAGAGTTCTTGTAACCAATTGTGGCTCCATATTCTTATGTTATTTATATGCACCGAGAAAAAAACATCCACATAACCACCATAGGTTTAATTTACATGTTAATAATAAAGTTTAGAGTTTTCTTAGTTTATCCAACTTGGTTAAGAATGTCAACCATGCAGCAGACACAATTATCAATTTTGCATGTCATGTACAAAAGGAGCTCATGTCGTTGGATTACTTACAACCCTCATCCACCAAACCTATATGAATACATCATAATAAAAAATTAAGTTTATGCAATTGAGGTATGTTACAAATAACTTCATTACATCAAATAATTTGATATCATCCTTAGGGGAAATCCAAGCACTGTTCTTAATCTCTGATTTTGGCAGAATCTTGGATAATGCTGGAAAACATTGTGGAGTCTAGATTTACACCCTATGGTTGCAGTTTTTACAAAGGTTTGTATGCCTTTTCTATATACCATTTTATACATATCGCACAATCATTTATCCAAATTTATATAGATCTCCTGTAATTATGGGTTTGAACCATCTCTTCCACAAAAAGCATGCACCATTTTATGGCCTTGAATCCAATTCATCCAAGTATCATTTTGAATCTTCTATCTTTCATCAATACCATTACAATTTGAACCTCATTCAATAACAAAATGTTGCATAGATGTTCAATAAAATATTATAAGTTGTAGCATTTTCAAGATCCAACTAAAAATAAGAGTTGTTTTAATTAATGTGGATCAATATTAGTATGTTGTCTATATTTACCAACAAAAAAAATAGCATAACCACCATACGTGTAATTTTCATGTTGTAGATAAAGTTAAGAGTTTCCTCAATTTATCCAACATGGTTAGGATTGTAAACCATGCAGACATCAGTATCAATTCTAGGCATAATGCCATAAGAGGCACTCATGTTACTAAAGTATTTACATCCATCATCCACCAAACTTGGATGGATACATGATAATAAAAAATGATGTTTACATGTTCAAGGCATGTTTCAGATAACTTCACCACGTCAAATAATTTAATAGCATCGTTGCAAATTAAGGATGTAGCAACATCCAGGGTCTGGAATAATACTACATAATTTTGGCTAAGTGTGAGTATGTAGGAGGACTTTACATAACATCTAATACTCAAGAGCACAATGCACATGGAGTGCACTACAGATATAGGAACATAATAATGTGTTAATGTTTTATCCTGAAGGAAGGAAGAAAGGCATGGAAGAATAATTCACAAGAGTTCACGTAAGAGTTTTTATAACGTAAGAGTTTTTATAACGTAATAAATGGTTAGCTCAGTCTAGTTGATTAAAGATGCAAATAGATTGTGAAGGATTTATGTTTAATGTCAAGGAGTGTACAAAAGGAGCAGGATCATGAAAGAATGAATTCAAAATATATTGGATTGCAAAATAAGCACAACTATGTTTTGGAGATGGCCCAGATGCTCAGAGATGGTGAACTAAAAAAAATTGAAGGGGTAACTGAAATATAAGAATTCGTGGCATATATGATAAGTGGCATGGCAATGAAATTTGAGCATTGAGTTTGCATTTTTGTTGGTAGTTATAAGATTAGACAAAACATATGTTAGAATATTTATGACAAGGAGGATGACTAGGATAAATGGTCGACTTTGCTTAACCACCAGATCACTATGGAACAATAGGTAACATTTAGATGGGGGTAGCTCTAAAGGAGATTGAATTGAAGTTTTAATCTGAGTGGGAAGATCAAGAAGCATATACAAGGGACCATCTCACTCAAAGGAGAATTAAAATGAGGAGCGAGAATCGGGAATGCATGGCTATAAATAGAGGACGAGTTTATCATACGAAGGTAGAGAGGTAATTATTTGAGACCATACTAGGAAGGGTCTAGAGATTGTTGAATGTGTGCGTGTGTGTAAGTCTAGAATCTACTTGAGAATGGATAAGTCATGGTAATATATTATATCCAAGTTAAGAAATGTAACCAATCTAGGCTAGGTCCTTAGGAAGAAATAACATAGTAAGTAAAGCCTCGTGAGAGAGTTATAGCTCCATGTAGAGTGTTTGTATGTATATTTGATAAATTACATTAGAATTTTCATTCCATTTTTTAAACTCTAGAAATAACCGGGGATCTTCTTGGTCCTTGTCTCCATTAAAATATATATATATAGAACACATCCTACAAGAATAGCATTTCTTGAGACCACATCTCTTTCAAGAATGTTTTCAAACACTATACATTCATTGTGAATGCTTCCACATTTTACATACATATCTATCATACATATCTATCATGGCACTTATGAAAAAAAACATATGATAAAATTCAATTCTTTGTAATTATTTGTCGGATGTCTTGACCATGTTTCAAAGATCCTATTTTGGCACAGGCTACTATAATGCTAGATAAGGTGAAGTGATCAAATCATAAACCCATTGGTTTCATTTATTTATCTACCATAAAATATTTAAAACATTTTTTGAAGAAAAAACCAAAAGGGATATTCATGCCCTATTCTAAATCTCCCATTATGTTAGTTGTTTGTACGATTCCAAGAAGTTCTATGGAGTATGGCTTTACACCTCCTAGTTACTTTTTTTGGAAAGTTTCCAATGTGTTTTCTACATAACGATTTTTTGTATATCACATGATCATTTTCACCAAATTGTTGTTGATCTTCTGTAAGTGTGGGTGTGATTTGTCTCCTTAAAAGGAGTCATACACCATTTTATGACCTTTATTAAAATTAAATCCTGGATTTATAAAAAATTCAATTATTCTATCCTTCATCAATCACCTTTCACCTTTGAATCTCACCCCATTAGTGCACATTGGTATAAATGTTTGATATAAGAACATAAGTTGTAGAATTTTTAAGATCCAACTCATGAAGTTGTGGCTACATATTCTTATGTGCTCTATAAGAACCAAGAAAAACATGCACATAACCACCAGAGGTATTATTGGCATGATGATAATAACATTTAGAGTCTTCTCAAGATATCCAAGATGGGGAAAAGTGTCAACCATACAGACATAATGGTCAATTATAGGCATAATTTTATAAAAGGAACACATTCCATTGGCGTATTTACAACCGTCTTCAACCAAAATTTGATGGATACATACTAATAGAATAAAAATGATCTTACATGGCTAGGGTATGTTCTATATAACTTCATTACTTCAAATATATTGATAGCATCCTCGCATACCTTAACATAATAGGAAAAAATAGGGATATCCTCTATTTTGCTTTTTGTTATTACCAAATGAAAATATATGTGTGTGCCTTGCTATCCAATGTCTCCCCTTAGGATAAATTGGACAAACATGACCTCACACAGAGAAATAGGAGGATTGATTCGCCCATGGGAGCTCACATTTCAGGCTCAAGCTAAGAAAGTCCGTGAAATAAGCCAAGCACATTACAAAGGAGTTTGGGAAATGAAGAAGCTCTGAAGTCCGAATTTCAAACTTTGGAGGTGAAGCTATTCAAAAGTAGGAAAAGGAGGATTTTGGTGACTCGATGGAATGAAGTTCGAAAACGGAAAAATTCAAATTTTGAAACCCAAACTCCAAATTTCAGAGTTCGGGATTTCAGAGGTTTAGAGGTTTCAGTGAATGGGGGTAGGTGAATAGTACAAAAAACCCTGAAGACATAGAGGTCTAAAACTAGAATTCCAAAATTCAAACATCGGGATTTCAAAATTTTGGTATATTTTGGTCGAGGTACGAATAGTGCCATGTGAGGAGGAGAAAATTCTGAAACCTGAAGTCTAAAATTTAGATTTCAGGATTTCGAAAGTTTGGAGTTGGTAGCAGTGTCAAACGGATGAACAACCCTTGAACCCTGAAACCAAAACCCACGAAAAAAACAAAGGTCTGAATTTCGAAGTCTGAATTTTAGACTTCAGGTTTTTAGCAATTTGAAATATTGAAGCCCTAAAACATGAAAATCATAACTTGAGGTATGAAACCCGAAGTCCGAATTTATGACTTCGGGGTTTTGGTATTTCAGAGGTTTTACAAACTCAAGAAGATGAATAGTGACAATGATCTCCGAAGCCAAAATTTCTTAATTCCTGAACTCTGAAATTTCAGATTTTGGAGGGTGCAATGTAAGATCGAAGTCCAAAAAAATAGATCAACCAGTCGCATTTATCGTAGTATGACACTCTCATCTTCAGAGGACCATATGTTTTGACTATTAGCTTGGATTTACACAAAGTAGGACTTTTTGGAAATATCTTAGTGTCCTCTACAAAATAATGACTCATTTCGTAATTTTACTAAATTTATGTATTTCAAAATGAGGAAATATAGTCTGACCTTTTTGAGGAATGTTTTCATATTTCTCACCTACCAAAATGATGAAGGTGTGTGCTTCCTTTCTTCCCCAAAAAAGTAAAGTACACGTGGGTATGGGTTTTGTAGTGGTACCCATCATTGTTATAGGTGATTTTAATGAATTTTGAGTGGTTGAAGCAAGATTTTAAATTCCTTCTCTCATTCTTCCTATGTATTGTAAGGAGGGGCTCTTTTTAAATGGTTGGAAAATTTTATATGCCCCTCCCTTCTTTCTTGTCTATAAGATAGTTTTGGAGAAAAAAACCTTCCTATTATGCATTCATGTAATGCAAACTCTATGCCTTTGGCCGTAAATGTGATGTATTGTATCAACTTTGAGAGCAATAAAATCAAATTTATGGATGTTTCAAATTCTCTTCTGTGTTTTGTTGCATCTTTCTGATATTTCATTACATGCAAGGTTATTTTGTATTATTGCTGTTATGATTGCAAGGATCTCATAGTGTTGTGTTTATTATGCGGGTTGCTTAACATCCTTCTTGGTGCATCACCTTCCTTCAGTTTAGGTTCAATTTCTTGCATTCTTCTTAACCCTGTCTCCTTGGAAAGTTAGAGTAGGTTTTTGAAAAGTTCTTCTACACTTTGAAAGTGTGTATCAAAATAGAGTAATAGGAACCAACCTTCATCCACATATATTTCCCGATTACAAAGTCCCACAGTTTGGGAAAATCTCCATGTTATGCAATCACACTGAGATTTTAAATCTATAGAGTTGCAAACAATTAGGGGTGTTATGATCATGCATAAATATGCCTCTTTAGTGTTTTTCCAAAATAATATTAATGTAGATTTTTGAAGTGCTGAATAATTTTCATTTTTTATCTTGGACTCAAACTAGATACTTAGCTTTGTTAAAGATACTCTGGAATTTTTTCTTATGCAACATCTAGATTAAGTTTTTTTTATTCCATCCACGTCATTGTTTATGCCCCTTATGTTGCGTATTTCGTTAATATCATATAATGTTTTGCATATATATTTAACACTTGTCTAAAATAATATTTACATAATATCTTGGGTTGATGAATGCGTATTAATTTTTTCCCTTATGTAATTGATTTCTAATTCCTTTCAATATCAATAAAATTAATAGATTCTCTTGCAAAACCATCTTACTCTATCCTTTAATGATTTATCTTCAAAAAAAGAAAAAATTCTACAAATAACTATGCGTCTAGGATTTTTTCATAGTGAAGATCGTTAGATCCTCTTCATTGTGGGATAAGGAAAATTTTAAGGAATGTGCTGGAAAATAATTATAGAAATATTGTCCAATATGGTTAGAACCAGAATTGTAGGGTTAGTAAACTAACTAAAATCACTGGTTGTGACATATATGAAAAGTAATATTGGTTTTGAATCAAGTTGTGGATGCACTAGAAAATGTAGGATAATTTTTAGTAAATGCATATTTTTTTGGAAAATAGAAAAGATAACGCAAAAAAATCCAACAGAGGAATTTAATTTTTCCCTTAAGTTTGAATGTTGAGTCGCTAACCACACGTGTGGAAAAACCAGGTTCATCTGCATCCTTGTGCTCTGTAACCTTTAGAAAATATGTTTTGTTGATAGATTATTGATTGAGATCCTACCATTCGTTGAAATATTTCTCCCTCGCACTACACAAATTCATACATTAATCTTGGATGGTAAGGTGGAAGTTTTAGTAATTTGATCCCGCCACATGTATTCATCTTTCCTGCTCATGTATTTTGGTTCGGTACATTGATTTCTATTGATGTGCTTATATTTAGTCAAACTTTATGAAGCCACATAATATATATGTATCAACCTTGTTTACTTGTGCTTGGGATACTCGAATATTCACTTACAATGTAAAATTGTGACATTTCCTTTTCAACCGTGGGATGCTTCCATGGATAGATACATATAATAAGTGATGTGAAGTATGTCTTTTTACCTAATTTGTAAATATTCTTCATATTTTGACATATGAGGATGAACGACGTAGGATCTATTCCATTTTTAATGTCTTACACAACCAAATTTTGTATGGAAGTCCCTAGAATAGGCCTTTTAAAGTGATAAGTGTCTAATTTTAAAGAATTAATCACTGCATCCACATTACTGCTCGCAAACATATATTTCTTGTAAATACATAAAAACATATTAAAGGTGGTTTATTATTAATAGAGTTCCCTATTGCACGTGACATATTTCTGAGTACTTTTGAAAGAAATGAATTTGAGGCATGAAATTTAAATGTATCATTATCCATAAGTCTAAAACTTGTCAAAGGAAATTTAAATGTACCCAATCCACCTACATAATGGGTATCGACATAGGCACCATTTGGGGATGTAGGAATATATTTGTAACTATGTGTCCAAAACTCAACCCAAAAATAAGGCTTTATCCTCTAAATGTTAAATTTCAGATTGCAATTGTATGAAAAGTTTAAAACAATATAAAATAAACTACATGAATAATAATAGAAGATTTAAATAAATTATGTTAATAATTTCAAAACTAAAATTACCAAAAGTAATTCAATGATGATAAAAAATAATGTAATAAAAGTAGTTCATGGGTTGAAAGCAAGGGTTGGCTCAAATTGTAATTAAAATAATTGAAACAAAAAATACTTATAATCAATTGTAAATTTAGTTGGAACAATGAACAATTCACATATGATTGATAACATTCAAAATAAAATCAGAATGTAACCATGTTTCCTTTGTATCTAACCAGTAAAATGGCAATGATTAATGATATTATAATTATTCTTAAGAAACCATACTTATAGAAATGTTGTAGTTAGGAATAACTAGGATAAATATTATTTTTTATAGAAAATTTGAAACAACCATATATTATAAGTGTGTTGAAAAGTAAAACACAATTTTCTCCTCTCAACCTAAACCTGACCCTCCCTAGGGATTTTACACAAAAACTTGCATAGTTTATGATTTCACTAGTGAACAAACTTGAAATTTGTCATGTAGTTGTGTTTTTATGGACTTTAACTGATTTTTGTGGTTTTTGAGAATTTTGGTATCGGTATGAGTACTGTTAATGCTAACCATGTACGTCATTGGAAGAAGTTATCTTGATTGAGACTTTGCTTTGAGAAATTTTTGTGTTCTTTTATTCTTGGAAGGAAATCTAAATAATGAAATTTTTAGACATGTATGAGAAGGTGGAGTTTTAATACCTCTATAAACTGTTGGGAATGTTCCTAACATATTGATCCAATCTAGTCCTCCAAACTGCCATTTAGGCCTTGTAGCCCTATTACTAGTTTGATACCCTTTATGTCTTTAAAAAGTGGTTTATTAATAAAAATTTTAATTATTTGTGATTATAAGGCTAGGTGACATTTATAAAATCATTGAGAAAAAGTGATTTTAGGTCAATCCCTTGATAAAATAATAAAGTGTATTGTAGCCTAATAGGCCTAGTTAGTGCAAAACTCAAGTATCGCATACAAATGGTTCTAAAACCTTGAGTATAAGACTATATTATATTTATTATGACATGAATAAGCTTGATAATCCTTGAGAAATTTCGATGTCATCCTAATTCCAAAAAAATATTGCTAAACCAAAGAAGAGTCTAAGTTGTGATGTATTATCTTATGGTATAAAGAGGAAATCATTAAAAACAAACTTGTCAAGTGATTTTTCGTGTCCTTGAAAAATGATATGAGAGTTGTTGAATTTTTTTTAGGAACAAGGTGTTGCATGTTTCCATATTCACTCATACAAACAAGTTTTATTGTCTAAGAAGAGATCTAGTTGGGGGAATTTTCAAAGACCCTTAATCAGGTTTTTTGTCACATAGCATTGAGAGTTACATTGTTTTGGTATCAAAACATTTCCTAACTAAATTAAAAATACTTAACTAATAACCACTTCATACACCCTTGAATTTACAATAAGAACCACTTCATAATATTTTCGCAAATAAATGTAAATAGTTATATATTACACAAGTAAACATACGCACCAACTCTTTTACATAGTTTTACATAAGAAACATTCTTAAATGATAATAATTTATTTATTGAAATAATGCAAACTATTTTGAATCAAAAATAATAATTCAAATTTACAAACTTTCCAACTTTATTATAACGAGAAAGTTTACATTACAAAGGATAAAAATTTGAGAGTGATTTTCATTTTATTCCCCGAAAGGAAAAAATCAAATTGTCTCGTTGAAATTTAAGACATAATTTAAAACTTATTTTCTGACTTTAATTCTCAAATAACTGGATTATATTTTAGTCACATGCAAAAAAAAATTAAAATGATATTAAATTTTAAAATTTGACTTGATAGATCATTATTTGGAAAATTCGTGTCACCGTTAATTTGTTTCATTCACAGTTATTTCCCATGGGCCACATTTATATTTTATATTTCCATGAACAATTTTCTTTAAAAGGTTTTAGTCCAGTGACAACCCACTAGTATGATTTTTTTGTACCCAAATTGATTCTCCCTCTGAAGTTGAGCAACATCACAAGTTTGGCAGGAAGCTTAGAGGCAAGCAAAGCATGTAGTGTGTCATTTTGTAGCCGGGGATGGAATGCAGCTTGCTCTTTGTCAATCAAATGTGGAGAAATGGGTAGAACCCTCAAGAGGATTGTACCTATCCTCACTACTTTATGGTTGTGCCTTTCAACCAAGGTGAGAGGACCCTTTTTGTAGCTTGTTGTTTTGTGGAGGAGATGGAGATATCCTTCCTTGTGAAATTATTAAGAAGACCTTGCAGAAAATATGATCAATGTAAGAAAACCTAACTCTCACAAGTTGTCACTCTAGATAATGGAGATCTTTTCTAAGCAAGGTTTAGGCCACTAAAGACATTGAAAACTTGATTGTTTATGCATGTTTTGGTAGTAAAAATTATGCATTTGCGTACACACATGACAAACAGGGTAGTATGGGTATGATTAGTTGTTTTTAAGTGAATTTTTTGTGGGAGCCGAAGCAAGATAAAGTTGATTATACTAGATCTTTGGAGGGATTTTATAATAATGAGCAACTTCACAACAAAAAGCTTCAGAATAGTCAACATGTTCCTTCAACCAAAAGGTGTGCTTCAATGGAGGCCAAAATCAACATGTTTTCACATAATATTTAAGACTCCAATACGAAGGCCCGAATTAGAAGTCTCAATTAAACACTATAGTTTTTGATTAACCATGCCTAAGGTACACCCGAAGACTTACATACGATCTTTATCAACAAATGATAGTGAATTGACTTTAAATTTGTTTATCCCATCCAAGATGAAGGCTCTTCTTGAAATGAAATTTAAAATACCATTAAACTGTCACAAGGATGAGATCTTGTGTGATTTCACAAAAAAATCAATGTAAGATTACAATAGGAATGAATAAAACTATTTACAGACATTTTGAAACAAAGAAGATACGAATTGCTTAGAGTTAACACAAAATAACTCAAATTTGATTAAACTTATCAGCATGGGAAAGTTTCTAGAACATTCTCAGAGCTTGTCCATGGATGTACACTCATAACCACCTTGACACAATCAAGTTTAACACAAAAGAGACGTACATGTTTCTCAAACAGTCCCTCGAAAAGATGGGCTCTATCAAGCTTTTCTAGAAAATCAGTTCTGACCTCTAACACTCCAACCTTCCAACCTTCAACCTCTAACCTTTTTCACTGAAAAATAAAGCCTCTTTATAACATTTTACAATAGGGCCTTTTCCCCCCAAAAATCCAAATAGTGAATTCACATTGCTTGCCATGATTCCGATTGCGATTCCCAGAATCAGATTTGTAAAAAGTTGTCAAGTGCTCAAGGGGTGAATCTCTTCGAATATCTCCCACATTATACTCCTTCTTCTAGTAGATCACTTTCCCCTCTACTCGCCAACCACTTCTGCCCTTAATCTGTCAAATCTAGTTCTTTACGTGCTCGGGAAGGAAAAATGGAAGATCGAATTGAGACTAGAGGTCAGATCTCATCTTGATTGCAAAAGATCTCCCAAAATCTTCCTCACCAAACTTAGATATCATATTAACTCCCCTTCCCTATTTGGTTTGAAAGAAATATCGATAAATCATAAAGATTCACACTTCCAAGAGCTCTGGAGTGAAAATGGCAGAAAAATCAGATACATATGCACATCTACCATTGATTTCTATTTTGAATTTGGACCGTACATGTGGGAGATCCACTTTAAAACTCGCCTTCAGGTCCCCTTTTTCCTTTTAGACTTTTTTGAAAAATGTAAAATTTTCACATTTTTCTCCATAGCTCCGCCCTTGAGAAATGAACCTGACACGTGTCCTAATGTAGGTCCCAAAGGAACTGCGGCCAAATTCTACTATTTCACCTCTTTTTTGGAAAAGTGAAAATTTTCCAAGTTTTCCCCGCAACTCCGCCCTTAAAAAATTGGCCTAACACATGTCCCAATGTGGGTCCCATTGGAACCATGCTTCCCTTTACACTTTTAACTCCTTTTTCCACAAAAGGAAAATTTTCCAATTTTCCTCCTAAGGTCCGCACCTCCGCCGTTGACTGGAGAAAGTTTTGACTCTTCTCTATCGGGTTCACGGGTCATTTTGATGATTTTAGTCATTTGAATATCAAGGGGAAAAAATCCAAGTTGCCCCTGATGGCCTGCCTCCCCATGTTTTTACATTCTCAACGCCAACTTTGACCTCCTTCTTGTCAGGCTTGTGAGCCATTTTGATACTTTAATCCTTTTGATGACAAGAGGAAAAAATCCAAGTTACCTGTGATGGTACACTTCCCTGCCCCTTTGACTTTTCAAATCTCCATGCGTCACAATGGCACATCTTGAGATGGTCCCTAAAAGTTGAGACTTTGAATGAGCGTGGGCTCACCACGTGTCATTATGATGCAAATTCAAAAACCTTAAGGCTTCAAAAATTATTTGGTGGGGGCGCATTTCCATTTTAGAATTTTACTCCATTTTGCCAAAAGATAAAAACATCCAACTTACCTTTGAAGGCCTGCATCTCCACCATTAGCTTTGCCATGTGTCCTCCTGCGGGGTCAAAGTAAGAATTTTTCCCTGCCACTTAAAATTTTCTTTAATCAAAGCCTGGGGCCACGGGGTGGGTTCAAATTTTTTTCCAAAGTATCCAAAGGAACAAGTTGAAAAAACAAAACCACCATGCTCCATCCAATTAGAAGAAGCCACGTAAGCATGAAAAGAACTAATCAGAATTGGGCAGAGCTACGGGACCAAATTTTCCTTTATGAGAAAAAAGCTAAAAGTGAAAATTTAAAGTATTTGCCCGCTATCCCCTAACCAACCAAAAGAAGCCACATGACCGCTAAACGTTGAGGAATAACTTTGACAGGAAAAAGGCACCCATCAGACTGTCAAAAACACAGAAATTCACCATTCATGGCCAGAACCCAATTTTTTTGCTAAGGATGAAATTTTTTCAAAACAAAACCAAGTGAATCATGGTTCCGAGCATCTTTTCGACCATGGATTTGGATTTTAAAGGCATGAAAATATAAATTGGTCATTCTAGAGCTTCCGTGGTCAGGGAAAAATAGGAAAAATGGCAGAGCCCGTAGATTTTGAAGAAATTAGGCCAAAAATAGGGCAAACTTGGAGACTTCTTCAAAAAGGAGCATGAGAATGGATTCTGCAAACAATTCAAAGCATTTCGAATGGAGGTAAAATCTTCAGAACAGCCACATCGACAGACAAAATGTTTCATAACACACAGATTAGAGGAAAATCAGGGAAAATGCTACGAGATCAAAACAAGCAACACCATCAGCTCTGACTCAGGGATGGACACTCCCTACAAGTGCCACAAGATCAAAGGTAGAACAAGTACCAAAAATATCCATTGGGAAAAGGAGTCACGAACCAAATCTAATAAAAAAAAGCTGAGAAACTGACAAAAATGGCTTCAAACTAACAAAACACCAAAAATAAAGCAAAAACAAAACATTGTACATTGTACAAGTGATACATACCTTGATTTAAACAAATCAAGGGAAATTTTCAAAATTTCTTTTAGGCTGGCTCTGACCATGTGAAGAGGTTCTAATATGTTTTCATCAACTAAAAATATACCAATTTTTCTTCTTTATTTAGTTTGTAAACCATCCATTTTCTCTGAAGCTCCTCCATTGTGTTTAGGTCAAATTCTTTAACATTTTTCAAGGCTGAATAATAGACCAAATTCCCAAAAAAAATAACATACTTAGGAGCTCTGTTTTCAAAACTTTCGTACTCCCTAAAATCCACAAAACTCACAAAGTTGTTAATTTCAGCATATGCTTGCAAAACTTCATAAGATGCATTGCTTGGGTCTTCAATCAAGTACAACATCTTCTTCTCTCCATATAATTTCACGAAGTTACCTTTAATGGGGATAGTGGCATAAGACATGTCCATTTTCACACTACCACCAACACCTACCGCCCATTTTCTTGAAAACAACATCCCCCACTTGGCAGGGTAGTCAAAAATCACTACATCAAGCTTTAACTTCCTTCGAGGATAAGAAGCAAGTTGTACAACCAGCTCTTTCACACATCCCACCATTGATAGCTCTTAAGAGTCCATGGCAGTGCACTTGCCATATGCTACTATTACTTTGATACCTAATTCATTCATGACCTCAAGAGGCATGACATTACATGAAGCTCCAGAATCAAAAATATAGTTATGTAGCAACTTGTCTTTGATAACCAGGGTAGTGAAGAATGGATCCACATTCAGTTGGGAATAACCGAAGAAGTTCCTAAATAAACCTCTTGTGGTTCCCGGCCAGCTCTTCCAACACTTGTGGATTTTCCAACTCTACAACAGTAAGGGTAATTTCAACCTTGTTTACATCTCTTCCCTGTATGATCTCTTCCTCTTTGAATCCTAAATATTCTAAAGCCCTCTTCTTGTGCTGTAGGATCCTAAACATCTCAATAATTGGGAAAGGAATTTTGATTTGACTCGAAACTTGGGAAATATCATATGGAACAAATTTGCGTAAAGCAACACTAGGAGAAAGATTGGCAAATTCATTAGATGGAATGGGATTCTTTTCAGTTTGGGCATGGGGAGGAACACAAGTTTTGCTTAGGGAAATAAGCTCTCTGCCAGATGCATTTTTCTTTGGGGTTTCTTTGGTAAGTAATGGAAATTTTGACTTGACTTGTGGCCCCTTGGCATCTTTAATTCTGGTATTGTGCTCCTTTTCTCGGGAAACTACATCATTCATTTATAGCTTCCTATCTTCTTCTGAAGGAATTCCTCCATCATACTTTTCAATCATTAATGCCCTCAAGTATTCAAAATCTTTAGTGGAAAATTCAAAAACTTGCACAATGTCTGCTTCTAAAGTATGAGAGGGAGGAAGAAGAGGTACCCGGTGGATGTAATCCCAAAAAACAACATCAGTTCTAGCACTTATTACCTCAGTTGAAGTTGCTTTCCTTGGGGAATTTGTAGGGATTTCCGTCATGCAGACATCATCATCATTTTCATCATCTGCTGCTTCTTCACCTTTTTTCTCTTGAACACATGGACCATGAGGCATAAAACATATTTCACACCAATCAATGACATTTGTCTCCTCCACAATAGGAACTCTGACAGGTAAAGGATCAGGTACCATTCTATTTTCCCTAGCCCGGGACTGTTTATTTACAAATCCAATAGGTCCCTTGCCTCTATCATCAGGTCTCAGATCATTTCTATGATGATTTGTAAACTTGTCTTAGCCTTCTTGCTTGTACTGACCTTATGAACTCTACCCAATTCCTTTTTCTAATCGGGCTAATTTGTATGATATTTTTTTGATAGCCCTTGCCAAAGTTTTCACAACTTCCTCTAAATCAGCAACCTTACTTGTTTGAGGCTTTTCTGGGTTAATTAGTTTTACACCTTCCCTTTTTGGGGGCTTTCTAATTGTCTCGATGTTGTTCTCTATTTGCAAAGCCATGGTGAAGTCCTTCCTCACATTAGTAGGTTTTTTGTCCCTCAAGTAGTAAGTAGCTTTTTTATCAAATGCATCTGAATATTTGATCAAACATGATTCGTCACATGGCCTTAAGATAATAGGAAATCTCCTCAATGTCTTGTTAAACCTTGTGTTGAAATCATGTACTAACTAATTAGGATTCTTCTTGATGTTTTCAAATTCTGATAGAAGAAACCTAGGTTCAGTTCTATCACCATACTACAGTCTAAATACATTTTTCATCTCTGTCCTAAAATCAATTGAATTATCTAGCAATGCTTTAGACAAGTCCCTTGACTCCTCTTCCAAAGTATGGATTAACAATTTTATATATACCTCTTCATGTTCAATCTCAAATTCTTTCATCATATTGATGAAAAGTTTTAGATGTTGATCACCAGTTATAGCATTGTTTTCTTGGAACTTTGGTAATCTATTTCTTACATCCTGGGAGACTACATTTGAATAACCAGCCATCCCTGTAAAATTTATAGGAGCAAAGGTGTTTACAACAAATAGAGGTCTGGGAGGGGGAAGGGCCATATTGTTTTGAGGACATGACCCTGGAGGGGAGACAAATTGATAAGGGGTAGAGGGTATTTGAAACACAGGAGTATAAATTTCAAAATGGATATCCCCTAAAGGATTTGTTTCTTGGAAAACCCTATCAACTTCTAAAAACATAGGGGCATAACAAGAGGCAAACTTTCCAAAATCAAATGAAGGCCCCTCTCCAGTTGGAGAAGTAAATTCCACAAAGAGGTTACCTAATTTAGAAGCACTTGAATGGCATTCTTCAATGATAGGCTGGTCACTTTCATCAATGGAGATCCCTTTTCTTGTCTGCTGATCTCCAAGAACTCTCCAGGATTTTCTTCCTTCTAATTTTTTTTTTCTTAGCTCTAGAAATAATTTCTTAGCAGGGTCCCTAGCAAAGAAAGATCTTCTTCCTTCCAGCTTTGCAAATATTAGTTACAAATCTCACTTGACAGAGGTTAAGACACTGGTAGTCATCAAGAATCAGATCAACAAGGAGTCGCCACTAAGGATTTCCACCTTAGTTGTGCAGATGCACTAAAATATGATCTGTCAAATGTCTATCAATACTAGAACCTGGAAAAGGAATGATCTAACTTTTCTTCACCCAGATTTATCAATGAAATCTAGTGCACTAGGTGTAGAAACTGAATGAATTGAACACATCACTTACAACTTTGAAATACTTCTTATAGGCCCAAACAGAAGATGATGTTTGAAAAAATGTATTAGAACTTTGAGCACATAATAAATGTCTACCAAGGTTTGGATATGAACTGTAATCACTATGTCCCTGACAACGGTGCCAATGAGGTGTTGATACCCAAATTGATTCTCCCTCAGAAGCTGAGCAACATCACAGGTTTGGAAAGAAGCTTAGAGGCTAACAGAGCATGTAGTGTGTCATTTTTTAGCTGGGGATGGAATGCAGCTTGCTCTTTGTCACTCAGATGTGGAGAAATGGGTATCACGTTTAAGAGGATTTTACCTATCCTCACTACTTTAGGGTTGTGCCTTTCAACCATGGTGAGAGGACACTTTTTATAGTCTGTTATTTTGTGGAAGAGATGGAGATATCCTTCCTTGTGAAATTATTAAGAATACCTTGAATAAAATATGATCAATGTAATAAAATCTAACTCTCACGAGTTGTGTAATGCCCGCTAAAATCTCCCACTTGAGACCCATGAACAACCTAAGTTTAGTTACAAAATTATGAAATAATTTATTTTTTAAAGTGTAAACAATCAAAGTCTCAAGGACAATTAAATTCAATTGATAAATTTTCCCATTATAATAATTACTAATTCCACATTATAAAGCAATAAGTGTAATAAGTCCACACCTAGCTCAAATCTCCTTAGGGATTAATTTAATCACTGAATATATTGAAATTTTAGCTAAATATTCCCTGATTAAAATTTTAGGGTTAACGGACCAAAATAATTAAATACCCAAGGTATTTAATTCCACAAGATCTAAGACAAGAGCAAGGTTTAATTACAGTGCGGGAAAAGAATACATATTTAAAATCAACAGAGTAAATTCTTACTTACCCACTCCCATAACTCAGTTAAATATTCAATTTGATTTTTCCCATGATTAATGCAATTAAAAATTCCTAAAAACATTACCATTAGATAGGGAATTTCCTCACCTTTCTTTTGATATAAAGAAGTCCTCCTAACTCCTCATATTTCTCAAGTTATGGACCGACGGAACTTGGGGTGAAAATTTTCCCAAGAGCAGGCCTGCCGGCCTGGGGAGGAAAATTTTCCCCAACTCGATCCTACAGACTTTGGAGAGAAAATTGACCCGGAGGAGAAAAGTGGACCAGTGGAGCGGGGAAGAAAAAATTTCCTAGACGCGGGCCGACAGAGTGAGGAAGGCATTTAGCGCTTTCGCCCTTTTGGGACAAAGCAAATTTTACAACCGCACCTCCGCCGACACCCAGGGAGGCCATGTGGAAGCTCCTTATTGGCTGCAAATCAGCGGGTTGGTGGGGAACATTTGGAAAATTTTACTATTCAAAAGGAAGGGCAAAAAGGTCGAAAGGAACCCATGCCTCTGCCCACGCGAGAAGATGCCACGTGTCAACAAACCGTTAGTTATGGTTTGGCAAGCCGCCGAGGATAATTTGGAAATTTGGCCCAAAATTTTTCTGAAGTGTTAAGGCTTAAAAATATCCTCTTCTCCACCGATGCCTCGTGAAGCCACGTGGCAACACCTGATTACCTACGGGCCGGCGAGGCTATGGGGAAAGCTTACAAATTTTTCCAAATCTATTTTTGAGACCACTTAAGGTTAAAATTGATCTGAGCCTCTATCGATGCCCAACGACACCACGTGTCGATCAATGATTGGTTGCAGGGCGGCAAGGCCACGGAGGAAAAATTGCTAAATTAACTTTTTGGACTTAGATCATTTTTAGAAAAAATGAAGACTTGCAGATTAGAGAAGCGGTGGGAAACTTCATGACTTTGCACCTTTTGGGAAAAAAGCAAAAAAAAGGAATGTTTTAGCCCGAGGGTCCACCCAAGAATATTTTATTCATTTAAAATTTGACAATTAGATTATTTTGAGCCCGAAATGAAGTAAAAATTTTAGAAGGCCATAACTTTTGATTGGGAACTTGGTTTTTGGAAAACGAGGACTTTCTGGAAAGCTATCGACATCCTCTTTTCATAGCATCCTTAGAAATTTGATTTTGATAAAGTTTAAGGTTCAAATTTGAGAAAATGTCTTTCTGTCACTTAGGAAGTGAACTGGGATTTTTAACTTATCAATTTTATTCAAATTTTTTGTTAATTATTTTTCCACTTGCCAAATAGGCATGGAGGATTTTACTTAGAATATTTTAGGATAGATTGCAAGGTTAAGTTTGCTTGATTGATTTGAATTTGAAATTTGTCAATTTTATACAACAAGAAGTCTACAATTTTTCCTTTTCCCGATTTGAAAGGTTCTATAAAATTTTCATAAGTATTTTGGTATTTCATTTTGTCTTTTTGATGTTGCAGGGTCATTATGTTCAATTTCTGATTAATATTTGCCAGTATGAAAGTTATATAAAAGAGCTCAAATTTGAATAGATTTATTTTCATTTGTTAACTTTAAACTATGAATTCATTGCAACCCAATCTAACATACTAAGTTGACTCAAGTAAAGTATTCAAATGCCAAATTACAATTCTGATTTCTAAAACATTTATTTAAAAAAAAATAGTGTATTATGACATTTCTCCATACGTATTCACTTTTTCATCCTTCCAACAGAACTTCAAAATACATTCAAGAATTATATTTCAATACCAAATAATGCCATTTGAGTAAAGTAATACAATCCTTTATTGATTCAAAGAGATACCTTTACAATTTCATCTTTCATTCCTCAATTACAATATACAGAATATGGGGTCAACGCATGGTGTTGTGTCCCACTTGTTGTCCCAAAAATGCGAGTAGGGATGGTAAATGGGCGGTATCCAAGGTGGGTTCACGCGAACACCCCGTTTGCGTGAACATGTTTCGGGTGAAGTGACATGCAGGCCATTATCTTGCCGCATGTCACATTTGATTAGGTTCGTGCGAACCACCCATTCACGCGAACCCCCTTGTTTATATAGTGGAGGCGCTGTGGAGGAATTCATTATCCTCCGCCCCACCTCCTTCGTGCGATGTTTGTGCCCACGACCGACCAGAGCCGAGAGCCCACCACACCAGCGAGCCCACCAGTGACGAAGCCCAACAACGACGAGCCCAGGTATGTTAGCCATTTCGATATTACAGTGGGTGAAAAAAATTGAAACCCATTTTTTAGCAAAATCGTAGCCATTAAAATACCATCTTTTACAAAACCCTGGCTCGTTTTTTTGGTAAAACCCCATTTAAAATCTTAGCAAAACCCTAGCTCGTTTGAAGAACCCTAGCTCATTTGATTTGCTGGTGTGTTAGGAACCCTAACTAGAGTTTGCAGGTCCTTAATAAGTATCCGGGATTTGTTTTGAAATCTATATTTCTACACAGTTATAGTTTTCTGTGCGGTGGTGAGACTATTGCTGGTTTAGTCTTTATAGAACTTGGTGGTGGTTTAGTCATATGTTGTAAAAAATCTACATTGAAACCTTTATATTGTTTGGGAGAACGTTCCTTAAAATATTACAGAATTCAAAGATGTACTGCAAGTGTTTTAATGCATTTTGTCCATTAGATTCTTTAACATTTGGCAAAATTTGAGGTGTTTTGGTGCTTCCAATCTATTTTTATCTCTCTTTGATACAATTTGATTAACATTCAGGTGTTTTGGTCCTTCCAATCGCTCTTTATCTCTCATTGATACTGTTTGATTAATAGGCGTTCTTTCTTTTCAATGAGAATAGGTCTGTAATTCTAATCAGTTCAGAAGAGGATTAACCTACAATCTTCTTTGTTGTTATGGATGAATTTTCTGTTGAAAGCAGTATTGCTCTGTATTACTTTGTAAACAGTGAATTCTTTTTCAAGGAGTTATCTATATATTTTTTCTGCAAAGAAAATCTAGTACACATTGAAATATATGCAAACAACATATTGAAATATGCTGAACTATTTGTAGAAAAATAAAACACTCAATGAGCTCTTGCAATATGCTCAATTTTACTGCCAGTAAATTTTATTGTGCATATAATCAACCTAATCTTGCCAATAAACTATGCACTTGTTTTAACGGTAATTTTGCATCTTAGTTATGACTGTTATATCTCTATACTATTCTCTGAGTATTTTTAAGGTTCTTGGGTTAGTTTCTGTTCTTCTGTATTCAACATGGGAGATATCTATTCAGTGTGTCCAAAAATCACTTCGGGGATAATCTAGTAACAGTTTTCTCTTGTTGGGTTAGTTGATGTCAAGTTTTGCATTCAACTCTAGAAGTGTTAAAGCTGTTCAAGCACATATTTTACTTCAATGCAAAATGAATCCAGTAGTTAGAAATGTAAAAAGAATTGTGGAGAATATATTTTGTTCATCAAAAGTAACCTGCCACATGGTTCTTTACTGATACAAAGCTCAATGGTAAAAATATTTTGTAAATAATTAACTAAAAGTTAAAACATGAAGTAGCATACGCAATTCCTCCAAAGCAAAAGTATATTAAGCACCCACTCTCCTGTTGTTTTAAGTTGAGAAGAAACAGGCAATAGATTCATACTGAGATGTTGCACTCTGTCTGACTGATTTTAATTTTTGGCTACAAAGTCTCTTGCAGCTTTAGCACCTCACATAGTGAAAGTATGAGGTGATAAGTTGAGAACTAGTAATGTAAGATAATCTCATGCTGAGTATTTTTACATTGATGTATCTCATGAATAAACAAAGCCAGATGTACCTGAGTTTCATATCAAACAAAGGTCTTCAAGGAGTTGAGAGAATCTCAAAACAGGTAGTAGTATCTTCCATGGATCCTAGTGTGTATAGGACATATGAAAATGAGTTGATCATCAAATGCTTTCTCTTGAAGGCAAAGTATGCGATTATTTTCTATCATGAAATGTAAGATATGACTCCATTGGAAGGTGAAGCAAAGAAACCCAAAATTATGTTATGTTTAATTGCTCTTTACTTTCTATTAGCTTCAGAACCACACCAAACGGATCAAATGTCAGAGAGGCTGTCACACACCCTATGGAAGCAACTTCTAGAAGTCAGACATCATAGATGGAGCCTGATCACAAACTGACCTCAAAGAAGTGGGAGGCTTTACCATTTTCTCCAGATTACATTATTGATATTCTCTGTCTCTAGGAGACACTATATATCACTGTTGAAACCAAACACAGTGTTATAATACAAATTGCTACCTAATAGGGAGAGTTGTTTACTAAACAAAACCTTTGCAACCCTGATACATACCCTTGCTGTTATATAGCACATTTGATAACAAAAGGAAATATTCCCGATACTGCTAAATTGATCAGAATACATCCATGAAATTGTCAACAAGAGAGTACCATGCAGAGAGATTGTCTTTTTTGGGAAATCTTGTACTCACGGATTGCAGTCCATATTTTCCAACAAAATCTCCTGGTTCGGTCTGTTCCATTCTTACATCAAGTTTTCACTTCTCTTAAAAGTGGTAGAGTTCTTTGCCTGGCTGCCTCCAAGTATTTTTCAGAGCCTTAATTGCAGTCTAAATTCTTGCCTGATTCAGGACTGGTCCCAATGGGATCCATATCCATGCCAGAACAATTGCATTGTGCAAATGTTGAAATGTTATTTCATCAATAAAAGACATTGTAGAAGAAGAAGAACGGTCATGTCCATTTTTCTCATTCCTTTTCAGTTGATGTTGGTTTTCATGTCAACAAGAGAGTTTACATGCAGAGAAATTGTCTTTTGGTGGGAAATCTTGTATTCTTCGAATGCAGTCCATATTTTCTGACAAAATCACCTGGTTTGGTCTGTTCCATTCTTATGTCAAGTTTTGGCTCCTCTTAAAAGTGGTAAAGTTCTTTCCTTGGATGCCTAGAGTTTTTTGCAGAGCCTTATTTGCATATTAAATTCTTTCCTGATTCAGGACTAGTCCCAATGGGAACCATATCCATGCTAGAACAAACACCTTTTACAAATGATTGAAATGATATTCCATCAACAAAAGACAAAAGTACAT
Organism: Taxus chinensis; assembly: GCA_019776745.2. NCBI lineage: Eukaryota > Viridiplantae > Streptophyta > Pinopsida > Cupressales > Taxaceae > Taxus > Taxus chinensis. The sequence goes on along the minus strand of CM034155.1, from coordinate 157,163,356 downwards.
GCCATTGTAGAAGAAGAAGAACCATCACGTCCAATGTTATCATTCCTTTGAGACTTCAGTTGATGTTGTTTTTCATGTATAATACCCAAATCAATGCAAAGACCACCAATATTAATTTGGACCTTCCTATATTTTTCAGTGCAAACAGTTACATGTCTCCCCATCTTATAGACTTCGGGGAATCATACCCATTTCTTAATGAATTTCTTTTAGTTGAGATTTCCGGCTGTGTGAAATGAAATACCAAGCATTCTTTATAGCCATTCGCATGACCTGTTTTATCTTATTCTCCAACCCCCATGGGTTCCTCTCTTTAGAGGAATCGACAGGAACCAAGAAAGGGACAGGGATTGATATGGACATCTGCATCGTGGTGAAAAGACAATCTGCAAGCAGAGCAAATGCAACATCTGATGCTCTTGTTCTGTAGGCAGCTACAGGAGGTTTCCTTTTGTAGCCCAGAGAGGAGGAGAAGGATTCTGTTTGGCCCTCAGTCCTATTGCAATTGAGTTCCTTTAGCCCATTGCATTAGATGGCATTGAGATGTATGTCAAACATATCTTCTTCCTCCTCTTGGTCTCCACATGTCCAAGAATTTTCTTTGTTAGTCCCTAATCATTTTATTTTCTGATGTATGTACTCTGGATCGGAAGATTGATGTTGGTTGCTGATGGCTTGGTGGATCTTGAGGACTCCCCTTAGAAAATACTTTGAAGCCTCTCTGACAGTTTTTTTTGGAGCTTGCTGAAGATTCTAAATAATCACTCACATGAGAAGAATTGAACATTTTGACCCCCGTGGAAACAAAGTAAGGAGAGTTGGAAGTGGTGTTTGACCTTGAAAGAGAGAGGCTTTGGCTTTCCAGACTTCTTTCATTTGAATGGAACTGTTGCAGTAGCTCTGTTGGCATGGGAGGATGCAGTTGAGATTAGAAGTGGGTTATTTCTGAATGTTGTTTTGGGCTTTCCAGGGGCTTCCTCTCACCGAAATGAGACTGAAGCTCCTCTCAAGGGAGTTGATGGCAGAGGATGTTGCTGCTTTTCACCCTTTCTGCATGGCTTTTCAACTGCTCCTTCGAACAACATGCTTGCAGAGTCTATCAGAGATCATAGGTTGATTTTGAATCTGCCATCAAGTAGTTTTTGATTCTAAGTTGGCAAGACGTTTCTTGATTTTTTTTAGTTGCATTTGGTATGAAAGTGTAGGCAGAATTTTTTATGCAAGTTTTTTGGGTATTTGTCTCTTTGTTTATTTATCATATATTTTGGATTAATTTTAACTACCAAAGAATTGACAATTCTCTTCCAGTAGAAGACACTGCCTTTAGATACGCAAGTATGTCATGTAATAAGGGTTTTTGAGTGTGCGGTGCATAGGAGCCTGAAATGATTTGTCAAAGGGGCTAGTGCACCTCAAATTTTTACATATTTGATATGATTGCTGTAGCTATATACTGTTTTCAGAGTGTAGTCAAATCTCTGAAGGTGATTTTCAACCGCAAGCAGTTGACATGGGAGATATGTAGACAGCATGTTGAAAAATGGTTTTCGAATAATCTAATTAGCAGAGTTTGGTATTTTTGAGCTAGTTAATATCAAGTTTTGCATTTTGATTTGACTCTATAAGGGTTAAAAATTTTCAAGCACAGATTCTAATCCTATAGCGAGAAATGTGAAAAATATTGTGGATATAAATTTTCGTTTTTTAAAGCAAACTTGGGAAATAATTGTTTACTTGTATATTCAAAGAGCTCTTTACCTATTTTGGGACACTGGAGCAATTAATGTGCTTTTGATTTTTTTTTGATAATGTGCTCTTTATTATATTGATACATAAGACTGAAGTTACACAGCGTTCAGATCCTGTTAGCTTTAGAGAAATATGAACAAAATAATGCTTAGATTCATAGAAGCTAAGAATAACTATAAGCACAAACCGGGTATTTGAGAAAGGGTATCCCTTTTTGATGTTAACCATTGAGCATCATCATAGTGGATATCAAATTGAAAGTCCTAGATGTAAGTTTTTGTTTTTGATTGAATTATAAATTGCAGGAATTAGCTGCATAGAATTCTTAGGTGTAGCTGTAAAAGACTCGACTCAAGGTTTTCATTCTGCCAAATTCCCTTGGGGCATGATCTCGGCCTCATTAGTTATTTATTGGCATCTCTTAGGATTGGAACTTTGGTGGATGGCTAGGCAACACTTTTTACACCAACATGCACACCATTGGACTACAACCCATTTGATGATGTGAGTTTTTTAGTTTCATGATTAGCAACAACCATATAACATCCGTTACATATCACATAGAAATTTAACGGATGTCATACCATATAACATCCGTTACATATCACATAGAAATTTAATGGAAGTCATACCATATAACATTTGTTACCTATCACATAGAAATTTAACGGATGTCATACTATATCACATAGAAATTTTGAGGGTTTTATAGGTGCTTTCTCCTTTTGAGGTGTTATCTTCCTTTTGTTTGACAAAAAAGTAAAAAAGCTTGATCATCAATCTAGCTAGCCATGCCTTACAAGGCCCCTGGGGAAAGACCCATATAGTTTTGAGTGGGATTAACATCCAATTTTGGGGTCTCTCCTCTTGGATACCAAATAATTCCGTGTAGTTTTTTGAGGCACGGATTGGAATATGGAGCTTGATCTTGGGCCATGTAAGTTGTGGTAGTGCCTGAATTGTCTAATGGGGAAGCTCGACATTTGTTCTCCCATGGAAACCAGTTTTCCATGGAGTCTCAAAATGGGGGACGGCTCTTGGAGACGGGGGGATGAAGGGCCTATGTTTGGAGGCGGCAGCGGGGCGGTGAGATGGTAGCATAAATATATATAGTACTTGAAAAATTAGCTATAAAGAATGTACAAGGAATAACAAATGAAACTTCAAAATGTTAAACACATTGAATTGAACAATGAAAATACCAAATATCAATATATTTATATTTATATTCAAAATTATGATTACATTCAAAATTCAAATAGAGCTAGCTAGTGGCTCAATGCAATGAAGGCTTGGAACTTGCTCTAACTCTCGTTGTTAGTTCTTGTTTATTCTATCCCTCTTCCTTGCTGATGTGTTCACTCTTGCTTGCTAATGTTATTGCTCTTACTTTTGCTTGCTAATGTTATTGCTCTCACTATTGTTTGTTAATTCTCTCACTCCCTCACTTTTGCTTGCTAATGCTTTCACTTTTACTTTGAATTTTTTTATTGTGATTTGGACTTGGAGTGAGCATGTAACTCTTATTTATACTTTCTTTGGGGTGCTTAAGGGGTGGGTGGCGCCCATTGAGTATTAGGGTTAGGGTTGGGGGCAAAAGATTATAAAACAAAATGATTTAAAAAAAACTTGTTGACAACCTTATGCCTCTGAGGATGGTTGGGAGTCTCTAAGACGGGTCGATAGACTTTTGACAGTCTCCAGGATGTCCCCGTACAACTGGTGGTTGTGGTGGGACGTCAAGGGGACATTTCCCAACTGTTCCCATGTCTCGGAGATGTCCTAAGTCGTTGAGACATCAGTTTTGGGGGTGGGGATGGATACATCCCCGTGGAACACTGATGGAAACAGCTGCACACTTTCTTGTTGTCTCCAAGCAATAGGCCTGCTATATGTTTAATGCCTACCTCCATCATTTATTATTCATCAAAAAATTTTGGAGGCATTATCGATAATCATGTGTTGAGACTTGAGGCCCATGTCCCTCCATTATGCTGATAAGCATTTTAATTCCTAGATCAGTGTACTATAGAATGAGAGGGTCTTTTGGAGCCCATAGTTTTTTAGTTTCCGCTTGATGAGGGCTAGTAAGCCAAGAGTCCAGTGGGTTTGTGGCATACAAGATTATGTAATCCTTCTGAAAGTGCAATTGGGCGAGCAATTATAGGGGTAAGCTAGAGGATAATGGAGGGTCTAATGGTTGGAGGAGGTAGAGGAGATGTGAACAAAAGGGTGCATGTGACCAAGGTCTCCAAGATTCTAGACATGAGTATTAATCAGAGACATTTGTGGGAGCTTCGCCCTAATGTTGTTTCTAGATTAGTATTCAAAAAACAAGATTTGGGGGTGAGGTGCGTACTTGATGATGCCTTGAAATGAGTAATGTGCTTGTGATTGAAGATACTGCAGATATATGCCATGACAAAAGTTGTGTTGATTGCCTCTTCATCCGTTATGTGAGGGAAGATTTATAACTTTTACATATTCACAAGGAGCTTGGCTAAGGTATATGGTTTAAGATATATATTATATGTTGAGAAATATATATCTCCAACATTGTTTAATAAGTGGATTTCATGCTACCAGTTATCAATTATTATGTATACCATATCTGCTTTGCTGGAGAACATGTTTGAGAAGGGGAATGCATGTACAATAATTGCTCTGCTGGAGATTTTTTTTGATAAAATGTATTCAAGGGTGGTGATATTGCTAGATCACAATGCTAATAAGCATTTTCTGATTTCTTGATTTTAATTAAACATTTTTTGAATACAATGATAATCTAGAAGACCTCAAGTGCAAAATTTCTATTAGGTGAGGAATGCATCTTTGTGGATATTATTTCAATCTTTCTGTCAGGATCGAATCCCATCACATGATGTGAATGATTAATAAATTATTCATTTCCTAGATTAGTGTGGGGCTTCTGGGACACATAGAAATGATGCAAAGACAGACCACTCGGGTAATGTTAAGAAACTTGAGGGGCACCCTGTTTAATTTTTATGGTCCATAACATTTAATTGCTTTATTAGAGATGAGGTCAGTTGATTCCAAAATGCAGATGATAATTAATTCCATTGAATGTATGTTTCCATTGGATTTTTGTTTATTAGGCTATAAAATTTAGCGAGTTACATACATTCTACTACATGCCAAATACTGTGAACAAGTAAAAAGCAAAAATGTGAAAAGCTGAAACGTTTAGGACCTCTCTGTGATCACAGAACCTATGTATACAAGATGTTCTTCATAACCTGTGCCAAAAAATGCAATGTTGAAATTTGTTCTCACATGTTTTTGATTCTCACTTCATTTATAGTTGTCCCTGAATGTCATCCTCTAATAAGTATGAAAAATCCACCACCTTAAATGTCTTTCATTAGATGATACTGACATATTTGACTGGAGATTTGTTAGTGTAGCTTAACATCTCTATGCTTCTGTCCAGCCCTTGACAATGCCTTTCAAAGATCATGCCAGTTCATAGCTGCTTAGCCAAAAGTAAATTGGGGATTTTATCAAGATTTCCCTATACTAGCATAATATGTCAGTATTTTGGACATTTATGTACACCTCTAATGCATTATGGAGAAATGTTGACTTCTACATAGGATTAATAGTGACATTAGGAATTTTGACTCGCAACCTATTTCTTGTCCCATAGACCAATGATGCAAAAAATCAATCATTAGAATATATAAGGCTATTTGTCTTTCGCTTTCAACCAATTTCCTGGTATATGTAGGAAGCTTCTCTATTCAGCTACAGTATTTTATAATCAAGAGTATACAATACAAAATGTACAAATACATGCAAAAAAAAAATCAGTTATGAAGATATTTTTGGTAAAGACCTTTGCTAAAACATGTTTTTCCAGTGAATCAGTCTCAGCAAATTACGAATGTGGTTGAATGTGGCAAATAATGCCTTGAGGAAGAGCTGGATTAAAATTGAGTAAAAGAATTCAACTTTGTTGACTATTTGACAGATCTATACAATTGCTTACACTATGCTGCATACATATTTCAATGGTATCAATTTTATATAGTACTAAATAAAAAACATTAGATCAAGAGCTACACAACGCTCAGTAGTAACTCTAGAGTCCAAATACACTAGTCCAATAATTAGCTGTAGAATGAATCCATGCATCAATGGTTATCTTTAAGTAGATATTAAGTTACATGAAAAAAGGGAATTTATATTGAAATTGGTAAAGATGCTTCTAAATTATGAAATATAGAATGCATAACAAAGCTTGCAATGAACCTAAAAAAATATTTATTCAATTTACCTCGGTTTTCAAGGATTGAGAAATTACTTCAGATCTGCAAATCATATGGAGGATACTATATGTTCTACTCATAAGTAAAAATTACTATGGGCCCTTTTGAGCTAAGCCATTAGTTTTTAACAATCAACATTCTTCTGGTTATGTTGCAAATGGATGCTACTTAAGAACCTTTTCATATCTCAGTAGCTGAGAGCACAGAACGACTAAACAAGAAAAGGAAGGTTGAATGAGGAAAACCCTATGATGAGATTTCCTATTCTTACGTTAAACTATGCTTCGTGACCTCATACTTATTTTTTAATAAATAACAGCAGACTATCTTGAAGAACAATGTTAATTTCTATGTATTGGAAATCGCAAGTTATCCAACAGCTTCTTTCCATTGAAACAACTTCTATTTGTGCATTATCTTGAGAGAATCCAATCATTGTTCCTTGCATTGCCAGAGTGTGAGCTAAAGCTTAAATCCAATTTTTTTAAGCATATAGCAGAAAGCACATGGTGCTTCAGATGTATTTAAGGTCACGTCATCTGCTGATTCCAAGATCACTGTCTGCAAAGCTTTTGCTTATGAAAGATAAATAAAGAAATGAATATCTTCACGGGTTTGTAGTTTGTTAGGGAAGATTGAGGCATTTTTAACATTATTTTATGAAGGAAATCTGATGGAATTTTCAGAATATATTAAATACATTAGATCTGGGCTGAATTGTAAAACTCAGGCATTTCAGAATTTTGACTCGTAGCCTCTTTATTATGTAGTTTCCTAATTACGTGCACCAAAATTTATTGTGTGATGTTGTGTAGGAACTCAACGATATGTGCAATATGTTTCTTGCATTTGATTAGATGGGAAATTTTGTAATTTATGTGATTTGTAATTTATGTAATTTATTTGATTTTGTAATTTATTTTCTATATTAGTTGCATTGAAGCTTGAAAATTTCATATTTCTGTTTTCATTAATATAGGAGAATATCTTAGGATTTTTTTTAATTAAAAGTACTATTAATTAGAATTTTTCTTTCAATTTTTTTACAGTCATGGCTTCTTCTGAAACTCCTAATTTTTTTGAGAGGATTGATTTAGAGATTGTAAAATTGCAATCTATTCTCGAAAATGCAACTACAGTTGGGCAGTATAAAGCCCATTGTGAAAAAATATTGGTTTATCTTCATAGAATAGAGACAAGTTTGAAAACATATAATCCATTTGATTTTGAATCAATAAAAAAATTTATGGATTCACTAAAATCAAGTGTCTCAGGAGATGTAGGTTATAATGAGATTACATCACGACTTTCCGATAAGGAATTCGTTAAGAGGTCTTGTTGGAGTTTTTATGCAGACAAACGGAAAATAAGGGCATATTATGTAAACAAATGTTCATGTCCCCTATGTGCCCCTTTGATTTATTCTAGATTTGTGGCCTCTCAAGGCCAATTTCCAAATAATGACCAATTACCATTATACTTCATAATGATGCTACATGATGAGTTTCACTTAAACCTAAAGGTGAACTATTTAGACATCCCTAGTTATTTGGGGCAGGGGCATGGCCGTATTAGCCACAGGTAGGCATATAGAAAGGAGGGAGCTCCTACAATTGTTAACACACGCTAGCTTGTACCAAGGCCACAACCATTCTTATCAGGCTTTCAGGATGTCGCATCACCTGTCGTTATGACTGCACATGAGGCTGCTATCGAGGCTCTTGCTGGCATTGCTCGCGAGACCTAATTGATCTCTTCTGACCATGTGGGTTAGTACCTTCAGAGACACGATACTAGCAGTGGAGGTGCTAGTAGCACCAGTGATGCACGTAGCGAGGTATACGCTCGTGCGTCTTTGATTTCCCCAGATGACTTTGAGCTAGTTACAGATCCCGCTCAAGCACATCGGCTAGGATGCATCATGGCTGCTAACTTGCTGCATGCGTATGAGGTGATTTCTTGGCATTGCAACATTCCATTATTGGGGGTTTTGGATTTTATAGAGCAGAGTGGGAGTGTATCTTCTAGTCAGGGTACTACTGCCACTGCTACAAATAGACTTCCTATTGCTAGGATCATCACACCTAATTTTCAGCACATTTTTGTTCCTGTGTGTGAAAATTAAAACTTTAATATAATTAAAATTTATTTTAATTGATCATTACTTTACAATTTATTAATATTAAAATTAAATATGTACTTCTGTGTTTAGGCTTCTGCTCCAGTGTGTAGAGCTTCACAGCCCACACCATCTACCCGTGTCACATACACACAGCTCTTGACTGAGCACAACATGGATCTCGAAGTTCTGGGTCTGAGTAAACTTGGCTTAGTTGGCGACATATTTGCTGGTGTTGAGGTCGTGGATGAAAATCTCATACATTTGGAGACGCGTTCCGCAGAGGTATAAATACATGTGTTTTAAAAGAATTAATATTTAATCTAAATTGAAATGTTAGAAATTAATGAACTTTATTCAAAACACTTATTTATCAACTTCTTACATTTTATTTATTTTATTTCATAGGGATCTATGAGATAGAGATCTACACATAGCATAGATACTCCCAACATCCACCCAAGGACATATACTAAGGTAATCAATTGTACATATCTGTTATATGATGTATTGAATTAATCAAGATTCAAAAAACTTATTTATCAATTTCGTACATTTTATTTATTTTGTTTCAGAAGGATCTACAGGACAAAGATCTACACATAGCGTAGATACTCCCAACATCCGCCCAGGGACAGATACTGAGGTAATCAATTGTACATATCTGTTATATGATGTATTGAATTAATCAAGAAATTGTTGTAGAATTTTGCTTATATATTTTAATATATGGTACATGCTATATATAGTTTATGAAGTGTATATTCCTTTTTTTTAACATGCAGGGTGCAGCAGAGCATAGTGAGGGGTCTGGCACTCGCCCTAGTGCACGGAGGAGACTTCAGTGATATTTTATAGATTTCAAACATTTTAGACATACTTTTAGAGATTTTAGACTTGTATATATATTCATACTCATTATAGACATTATTATTATATAATGATATATGTCTTAGACATGTGTATTATTAAGATATTTTGATATATGTCTTAGACACGTCTATTGACAATTATAAATGTTAATATAAGACACCCCCTTATCTTTCTCAATATTGGATTCTTTAGCAATGACTGCAAATACATCTCCTACAACAAAATGCAAAGAAACATTCAATGATTGGATGTATAGTATAAATTATATACATATGTATTTAATTATCAAATTATACTTGATCCTTTCAAATAAAACATGAGGCTGCTATCGAGGGTCTTGCTGGCATTGCTCGTGAGACCCAATTGATCTCTTCTGACCATGTGGGTTAGTACCTTCAGAGACACGATACTAGCAGTGGAGGTGCTAGTAGCACCAGTGATGCACGTAGCGAGGTATACGCTCGTGCGTCTTTGATTTCCCCAGATGACTTTGAGCTAGTTACAGATCCCGCTCAAGCACATCGGCTAGGATGCATCATGGCTGCTAACTTGTTGCATGCGTATGAGGTGATTTCTTGGCATTGCAACATTCCATTATTGGGGGTTTTGGATTTTATAGAGCAGAGTGGGAGTGTATCTTCTAGTCAGGGTACTACTGCCACTGCTACAAATAGACTTCCTATTGCTAGGATCATCACACCTAATGTTCAGCACATTTTTGTTCCTGTGTGTGAAAATTAAACCTTTAATATAATTAAAATTTATTTTAATTGATCATTACTTTACAATTTATTAATATTAAAATTAAATATGTACTTCTGTGTTTAGGCTTCTGCTCCAGTGTGTAGAGCTTCACAGCCCACACCATCTACCCGTGTCACATACACACAGCTCTTGACTGAGCACAACATGGATCTCGAAGTTCTGGGTCTGAGTAAACTTGGCTTAGTTGGCGACATATTTGCTGGTGTTGAGGTCGTGGATGAAAATCTCATACATTTGGAGACGCGTTCCGCAGAGGTATAAATACATGTGTTTTAAAAGAATTAATATTTAATCTAAATTGAAATGTTAGAAATTAATGAACTTTATTCAAAACACTTATTTATCAACTTCTTACATTTTATTTATTTTATTTCATAGGGATCTATGAGATAGAGATCTACACATAGCATAGATACTCCCAACATCCACCCAAGGACATATACTAAGGTAATCAATTGTACATATCTGTTATATGATGTATTGAATTAATCAAGATTCAAAAAACTTATTTATCAATTTCGTACATTTTATTTATTTTGTTTCAGAAGGATCTACAGGACAAAGATCTACACATAGCGTAGATACTCCCAACATCCGCCCAGGGACAGATACTGAGGTAATCAATTGTACATATCTGTTATATGATGTATTGAATTAATCAAGAAATTGTTGTAGAATTTTGCTTATATATTTTAATATATGGTACATGCTATATATAGTTTATGAAGTGTATATTCCTTTTTTTTAACATGCAGGGTGCAGCAGAGCATAGTGAGGGGTCTGGCACTCGCCCTAGTGCACGGAGGAGACTTCAGTGATATTTTATAGATTTCAAACATTTTAGACATACTTTTAGAGATTTTAGACTTGTATATATATTCATACTCATTATAGACATTATTATTATATAATGATATATGTCTTAGACATGTGTATTATTAAGATATTTTGATATATGTCTTAGACACGTCTATTGACAATTATAAATGTTAATATAAGACACCCCCTTATCTTTCTCAATATTGGATTCTTTAGCAATGACTGCAAATACATCTCCTACAACAAAATGCAAAGAAACATTCAATGATTGGATGTATAGTATAAATTATATACATATGTATTTAATTATCAAATTATACTTGATCCTTTCAAATAAAACATACCTTGTTTAACCAATCTAGATATGTGGTCATAATCAGTTGAAATTAATGGCACATATTCAAAACTATCATCATGATCTGATCCATATGTGTCATCCACAACTAAAGGAACTTTCTTTCACTCACCTACATACCCATGTTTTTGACTATTGCACTCTGAATATGATTTGTTCATGCATTCATAACAAAAACAAGAATAATCTCTTGTACAGATTGTCTAGTTATTACTTTCCATAGTCATCAAAGAGTGCAAAGACCTAGAATTGGGAATCCTTTCACATCCATACTTTGTCCTTTGATCAATACCTTCATTTAGTCATGCTCAAAAGATCAATAAAGTTTAAAACAAACAACAAAAATCAGAATAATAAAATTTAAAGTTAGTAATTTGTAGTTCACTTAATAAATCACATCAAGATCTACATATCTATATTTTAAATGTGCATGTACCTGTTATCTCCCAAAACACTCTGTGTAGGGTTGAACCCTGTGGGGTTGAATCGTGTGATGTTGAAGTCTGTGAGGTTGAAGCCTGTGAGGTTGAAACCTAAACTGTAAAATGTTTCTTACACCATTCAACAATGGTGTGGGCATCAATCAATCCATCTCCCTCATAATCAAAGCTTTGTTTCTTTAGAGCACGTTTGATGCATGCACCCGCACCATCATGTTCTCCCTTCCCATGACCACTCTCAAAAAACTCCATAAATGAGGAATTTTGTGATGACGGAGGTTATGTATAACTCCTTTCTCTATTTCTTAACACCTCATAATGAGATAGATGGATTTAAGGCCTCTAAAGAATTTTTTTCTATAAGCATGAATGAGGGAAAGAAAAAAACTCAAGATGTTCAATCTATTCAAACAAAAATCAGCCCTAAGACAACGATGGGATGGTAAATGAGAAATCAACAATGTGGGAGAACACATAAGGTAATTCACACTCTGAAACCGATTTCAAAGATAATAAGAGCAATGGAATTTCTGAGTGAATATCCAAGCATCAAAGAGATCATGTAGGCTCACTCCTCCCAAGTATACATGTAGTCATGAAATAACTTGACCTTCATAAGAAATTGAGGAAATGAAGCTACTTTCTTGAACCAGTCAACGGATTTGCAAAAAATCATCATTTAGTGCTATATCTTCCTAGGTAACCTCTAGAAATGAAAAGTGCTTTAGTGAAAGAGGGATGTCCCCTGCATTACACCATATCTGATTTAGATGTGTGTTCCCCTTTCTCATTGTGTGTGTTCTTTTCCTTTCACGTTTTGTGTGTTTCCTTTTGTTCTATGTGTGTACTCCTTTCTAGCTATCTATTATTATTGAATATGTGAATCCTAATGGATAAGACACTGGTCCAATTTATAAATTGAGATTATGGAATTTATTCTCATCATTTCCTCACTTTATTTGATCTAGAATGATTCCCCAAGTGAGAACCAACTATTGTCCTATTTGTTTCAAGGGCAAAATTCACTTGAAAAATGAACACTTTACACTAGTGTCAAAAATTTTCACCGTAACCCCTCCCTAACACCTCTCTAGGTCATTCCAGACCCTATGTTAGGCTTATCCCCCACATATATAATATCATTTCTATGGCCTCACCCTTTCCCAAGTGATGAAAAGGAGAAAAAAAGTCTAAAGGAGTCTTTCAAAATAATGCATTTCAAGGTGGATTTTTAGCACGTTTGGGAATGTCTATGTTTGGCCTTTCTCAAGTAGGTGCATATTCTCCAGAGGAAATTTAAAGTCCTAAATTCATTAGGGAGGTGTACTCATGATCCATGATCATTGTGCTACTAATTTATGAATATTTTGGAAAGATTCAGATGTTTAGGAGAAAGTTTGGCAAAAGCAGGTTTTTGAGGCCGAAGGAGCTTGGACTGTGAAAAAAAACCCGAGATTTGGGACATGATTATAGGAGCTCCAGAATGAGTTTAAGGTAATGAAAAATATCAATGGAAATATGTTTCAGTCCTCTACATAGTGGTAATTTCATATTCTTCTCAAGAACTATGTATTTTTCTATACAACTCATTCTTCACAGGCAAAAGTAGTTCTCCTGAGAAAAAGTGTGTTTTACAGAGGGTTTCATAAAAAATAAAGACATGAGAAACATCCAATCATTATAAAAATATCATTTTCAATCACTATCATATAAATAATTGTTAAAAAATTCATCCAGGATCTCAAGATATGCCATTTTCAAGTCACTGCCCAAGGTACATATTCGATACTTAGTCATTTTATCTAGTGCCACGTGGTAGTATAAGGCTGAGGTTAACTTTAGGTGTCAAAATGTACCTCTCCAAGGGTACAAGGGGGTATAACAATTCACCCCCACCTTAAGCCTCATGGACCCTCAACATGACCTTGGGAAGCTCTGGTTAACACTTTGGTCAAAATCTTTAGCCATCACTCTAACTTTTGCATGTGTGCCACTTGTCCTCATAAGGATGAGGCAGAATTTTTATTTCCCCCTATCCCATTCCCAAGGGGAAAATGAGGGGAAGAAAAATATTCCCCCTTCCTCTCTCCCTCTCACACCTATAAATATCAACACTTAACCATTTTTCTCATTCCCCCCACATTTCTCCTTTTTCACCCGGAACTTTAGCGATTTTTTTCCAAAATTCATCCTTTAGAATTTTCCATTTCCACCCATTGAATGCATGTTTTTGTGATCTGAAAAAGAGAAATTTTATAAAAATCACAACTTTTTAAAAAGTTCCAGGCTCATATTTACACTAAAATGACTACATTCCCACGAGAATGAAAAACTCATATCTATAAAAATAGGGCATTATTTCATGTTATTTTTTTTATTCTTTCACCATTTCAGAGGCCATAAAAACCTAGGTGGAAGAATTCACAGGGATGGAAATTATTTTTTGCAGCGAAGAAACCCTTGTTTCCTTGCACCAAATTTGTAAATGTTATTTCCTGTTGCTCCTAAGATTGGTTTGTGATGAAAATTCATATGTGAGACGTGAAATAAAAACCCATATCAAAAAATATGATTTCATCAAAATCCAAGGTCAAGAGGACCAATTTCTAATAATAGTAAGTCTCTACACAAAATCTTACTATAAATAGCAAACCTTCATAGAAAGCAATTTTTGCAAAGGTAGAGTTTTTAGTGGGCATTCAAAGTAATGAGAAACAATATAAAAGGTGTTCTAAGGTGAGAAAGTGAAAATATCAATTTACTAAAAATAGTAAATTCTCATTCCAAGTACGGAAAGTGGCAGTGGGCTCCGTTTTCATCCCTTCCTCTACTTTCTAGGATCTTCATAGGGTTCCTAGATAACATTGTTCCAGAAAGGTAATTCATCCTTCGGAAAGGATTGGAGACAACAATTTTGTTACAATGGTGAACAAAAGAAGAACAAAGCATTGTAAGACACAACAAGTGAAATCCCAAGGCACTGTGTAATTTAGTAAAATATGAAAAGAGGGTCAAGTGCTCCTAAGACCATCATTGTAAGCCTTCAAACAGGTTGAGTTCATACTGTCTCCCTCAGGAAGAAAGTTGAGAAAGCTCAGTGAGTTGTTAAAATTAGAACAAAATAGTTGAACTCGGTGAGCCAAACCAAGTAAGCCATGAATGAGCTAGAAAAGAGCTCACACTTATTAAAGTAGTAAAGGAAAAGTTTGCAGTTTCGTAGCACAATGTGCAAAATAGGAATGCATGTGTTAGGTAATTTGAGTATCATAGATGACAATTATGAAAGCCCAAGGAAGAGGAGAGTGATCCTCACTCTCATGAGAGGTCAGGAATGCATCATCATGAGCGAGGATTGTCTTCATCTCAATCCAACTTTGAGAGGTCTTGAAATAATGTTTTTAAATACTCATTCAATGGTCTGAGGTGTTTGTGTATCATGGGCAAGGGGAATTTTGTGATCATCATCATCAGTAAGGGAATAGTGTTCAAAGTGAACTTTATCAAAACTTTCCAATTAGTATAAAAATTTTGTATAGGCTCATCAGAGGCTAGTTTCCATCTTCAAATTCTTTAGTACGGATCTTCCTCGAAAGCAGAGAAATTTTCAATCATGCTTTAGAAGAACTACTTATTTCTTCTCTTCTCTCATTATTTCTTCTCTTCTCTCCCCCATTTCTAATTCTTCATTGTGAGTAATCATGACATTTGTCTTATTCATTTAAATATGACTATATTCAAACATTGTAATAATTCGCCCTTATTTAATAAAAGGGGACTTAATTCATCCCTAAGGATTAGAAAAATCACATGTTTCAAAGGACAAGTGAAAGGTCACATGGGGGTAAGTGAAAAGTCTTCTAAAATTCTATAAATAGTAATGACACCCTCATTGTTAAGGGTTGTTAATTTTATATTCTAATGAGAGATTACTACTTGTGAAGAAACAAAAGAGATAACAATTTCCTCTACTTCCATTCTCTATGTTCTTCTATTTCTCACTATGTACAATTTTTCCAAAGCACTAATGAAGAAGAAAGGAGTTTCATGCCTTTTTTGATGGGAAGATTATTTAAACTTTGGTTTCTTAATCTTATATTGTCTTTTTTTCAATTGCAAAATTGTTTTTCTTCTATATCTATGTGTGTTGAAGTAATTTGATTAATGGTTGTAGGCATCTAATTTCTACCTGCAATATTAATATCCCCTCTCTTTTTTCACACTCCCTTTCCTACTCTCTCAGCAAGTTCTTCCCTTGCAAGAAATTGCAATATTTTTCCGCACATTCATTGGAGTGACCCTATTGGATCCCCGGCCGTAAGGCCACTACAAATTTTAATTTCATGCACACATAATAAATGGGGCTACACCACACAAGAAGAGAGACCTAGAGTCTCAGAGCATTGGAGGATGCCCATAAATTTGTCCATCTGAAAAATTATCTCAACAACATGACACTTCTCCCCCCCTTTAATATCTATGATACATGTTATAATGAAAAAAATACATGGAAAATGATAACACTCAATGAAAATAATGAGAATAATGTACAAATGACAAAATTACTTGACTCAGAGATCCCCCCTTGGTCTTTACTTTCTCTTCCTTATCTTCTACAACAAAAAATAATGATCCACATACATGATAAAACATGAAAAATATCTCCCCCTGAACTGATACCCTCTCCAAATCTATATTCATTATGCTAAAAATCTCCATCTAGGTCTATTTCATACTCAAAACCAAGTTTTTCCTTCAAGTTCTAGCAAAAGACCTTTAGAACTAATGTCTTTGAATCACATTTTTTGTCCAAAAATGGAAAACTTCTCAAGGAAATAGAATCAATCATATTGCATGAAACTCCAAATTTGAGCTCCCCCTAGGTTTGTATCATCATATTCTAACTGAAAACAAAAGGAAAAGCTTCATACCTTGTAAATTAGTTGTGGAGGTGACTCAAACATTTCATCACTTCCTTGAAACAATATTTCAGTGTTTCAAACCTTTAAAGGATGATATTTCACTTCTTCATGGTCATATGACTTGCTCCACAGGTCATTATAATTGCAAACACTATATACTCTACCACACAAGCCTTATAAACACATTTTACACCCATTAGAGAAAAAAATCAAGCTCCCTCTACCTTAATGAGCCATTATAGTCTTACAGCTTAATGTTTTTATTCTTTCTTAGTCATCAGATCCCTGATTTTTATGTAAAATTGACTTATAAAAAAGCAAGCACACATTGAAAGACTTATCTTTACATTCACAGACCTGTAATTTACTAAATGCAAAGCTTCAACCACCTTGAATACCCTGATTCAGTACATTTGGAACACACATATTTTATCATTTAGACTTTTAACTTTACTTACACAAATCTTCTATCATTTCATTTCACTAGTGAACTTTCAATCCCTCAAATCAATTTGCTAGCCAACCATCATTCATTCTTGCAAACTTACTATATCGTCAACAAATGTTTAACAATTCTCATGACATCAACTCCATTAGAGATACATGCAGACCTTAGATCTCCTTGAAATTTGATGAATCATGCAATCTCATGATTTCATAGATTACTTCTAGCCATCTAGACACCCCTAGATGCACATTCATATCTTCTTAGAGTATATACACCCAAGACACAAGTAGGATCATTTCAACATACCTTGATTCAGCTCAAACCTTTTGAAAAAAATACACATTCCTTCAAGCACAACTACAAGATCTTAAACAACCTTAGCAACTTGATAAACATAGGACCTTGAGTCAATGATTATACTTACATCTATGCTTCTACAAACCCTTATAGTTAATTTTTGAGTTCTTTTATTGATTGTCAATACTTCCTTACAAGTTATAACCTCGAAGAATTTTTCTCCCTGACTTTTAGGACTATAGGGAACTATCATGATATTCATAATATTAATGGACACACATGTAGTAATACTCTCAGATCAACAACACTGCATGAGGAAATTATTTGAATCTTTTTCCACGCATGAGCTTGATTTATAGCCCAGAAATTAACTATAGGCATCTTCTCAATGAATGTGGGTGCACTACATGTTTGAAATTTAAGAAGGTAATTCAAATAATTCATTGGAACTATTCATCAAAATAAAATACATACCTGACTTTGCATCTTAAACATAGATTTTATCACTTTAAAATTGAACCATGAACCTAAACCACCTTGCAATCATAGTTACCTTATGCACATACCTTCAAACTTATGGAGAGTAATTCTTGACCTCCTTCATGATATGCCCACCTAGAAGCATGGCTAGGGTGTTAGGCCATGTTGGCAGGGTGGAATGGCCATAAATTTCAACTTTAAAAAAAAACATTAAATGCACATGGGGTCATGTTAGGAAATAGGTCAGGGAGCATTGAAAGCATGAGGAATGGTAGGTTAGTTCGAAATATGAGCAAATTTAAATCAAGTGACAATGTTGATGATAAAATGGTGGACAGTTGTTTGCAAAGTAGGGTGGAGGATGCCCCATTTGGTGGAAAATTGGATGGTGGAGGTATGGATGTTTCATCCCTTGAGCCTTTTTGTAACAACCCACAAATCACACACATGAACAACACGGTGAAATACAAGATAACTTTTTTTTTTTTGACTTGCTTTGACACAACACGACACAAAATGTCGTCACAAGGTTACAACCAACACTAGGAACCACTTGTTACGGGGGAGACCACAAGGTCATCATGGAAATGTTCACACCTATCAAGGACAATGTACTCTTCTTTTGACAAGACAACATGGAAGTCCAATCCACATGACACACTCATAGCTGGGGCATCCCATGAGGAATTTCTTGTTAAATTTTCTTGTTTACTAAAGTGTCTCTTAATTCTTAACTTACATTCTTATAAAATTTCATGTAATGATTCACACAATTCTTTTCAAAAGGGAGAACTTCTTTATTTTCAACGGTTGACTAAATAGCTTAAGGCCAAGCTTTCTAAACTAGGATCATCAATTTGATGTCCAAAACTTTCTTATTCATTTGATTTTAGAACATTTTCCATTTCTTACAAGGTTAATTAATCTTACTCAAGCCACTAACACATGCTCCACACCTCTGTTGCACAGGTGAAGGCATAAGTTCCAATTGAGTGGAAAGTACCGCTTAGGGTTCATAACAATAACCTTCTTGTCTAAGGATCAAATTTTGACCTTGCTTAAGAATATCACCATGAATTAAGGCATGGGTTAATAGAACAGGACAATAGAATTTAGCTTCAGGGTCACATGGTTTACTATCCGTCTTTTATTGAGGTTAAGGGTTTATCAAGATTGGTTAAATGTTCCATCTAGACTTTACTTAATTAAGTTTGACAAAAGGAAAACATTCCAAATGATAGAGAGAGATTTAAGGTTTTATTAATCACTTTCACTCCTACTTATTAAACCCTATCATTTTCTATAATCTAACCATTGATTTCACCATGAGATCATTTAAGGTTTCACTGTAAAAGGATAGTGTTTATTAGTTTAGCTCGGAAAAAAAAATAAGAAATCATATTTTGTTACAAAAGATAGATTCCTCTTGATTGTTCCAGGTCTCAATGCTATCGAGTAGATCACATCTACATTAATATATTCGTATATATAAATTTTAGTTTTACTTTTATATGGACTATCCAGTTCACTTTATAGTGCTTACAAACTCATTGCTACTATGCCTCAGGAGGATTTACAACTCAACATTTTAACTCAAGAGCAAATTTTAACAGTACTCGTTTGCGGAAACAAAACAAGGTTATATCAATTCATTCCAACATGATGCACAAAATCAAAGGGACATACCATCTCTATTGAACCATGACTGGGGAGCAAGAGAGTAACAACATGGGACACGCCCTGCTACTATACTAAGGGTTAAAGTTCACTAGAATATCCCATAACCAAGCGGTAATCAAATTTCATCTTTCACATGATAACCAAACAAACCAAAGTTTCAACAGTTACAACAACAATACTCTACAATACATTTACTAGGCATTGACCCTTCTTCTAAAATGTCCAAAGGCCCTTTCCAAATTTTATAACATAATACACATTCGTACAAAGGAACAATATAACCAAGATTGATGCAATAATCTACAAGTCTTTCCATCATCTAACCACGTAAGCCATCTGCAACAATTAATAACCTGAGTCAGTTCGCAAGAACTGAGCAAGATAAGACTATACATAGCAACAATAAGCTACTAGCTAACAATACCATGAAAGGAAACATTCTATTTCAGGAAATGGATCAAAGTTCTAACCTCTAATAACCTTTTGAAACAAGATGTAATTTTCAACATATCAACTAAGAAGAAAACCATAAGTTTTAGTTATGAAAATACTTCTAAAACTACAAAAGTTTGACAACCAAATATGTAAGACTATGAAATTTAAATGATTAGACACAAGAGTTGAGAGTATTAGGATTTCAATTATATAATCCCGTAGATTACGTGATTGAAATCTAAAGTGTAACCCATCAATCCACATTCTCAAGGTGAAGTCAAAAGATAAAAACCAGACCCGATCTTAGTTGCCAAAAGAATATAGTTTTGGAATCGTTCCGTAGGGCCATAGGCCTAATAGCCTATAAACGAACAACGAGGGTAAAAACAAAGTTCCATCATGTAATCAGAAAGGTTTAAAGGATGAAAATATTATATTCAAACCCACAACAATTATATCTTAGGTAATAAGTGACTTCATAGCTAAAAGGATGAGTGGAAAAATGACGATAAGAATGTCCGGAATAGGCATTGTCTAACAGCCTACCTACTGAACATAACCAGGGCCGGAATAGCAAAAAGCCTCATTAATACCCAAGTTGAGTAGGCAATCTAGTACTCTAAACACATCCTTGCAATTTTCATAATACCTTAGATTTATAATCCTCCCGTTTTAGAGAAACATAGCCATGAATCTAGACTTGGTTGAAATTTTCCGACATCAACTCACTTCCTAATATCATAAACGATGTATACAAGGAAAAGTTCTCTCAACTCTCCTTAATTTACATCTCATCACTAAGTTTATGGTAACCTATGCAGAGATTAAACACATAATATACCATTGAAGATAGATATCCTCCAATAACGAACTTCTATAACGATGTAATCACAATTATTACGTTCGACACATAAACAAACTATTCCATAACTTCTTTTCCCTTTTTTGACAACAAAATATATTCACAACCTTCCATCACAATCATTCTAAATTTGCAATGAAAGGTCACTCATCAAGAAGGAAGTACAAACAAGTTTGACTAAATTAAGGAACTTCATGTTACCTTAAGCAGTTGATGAAAACCTTAACTTTCACGAACCGTGAAAGGTATTACCTTACTCCATCAAGGCATTATGTCTATACATGATTAAATCTATCACACAAGGAATCATCAACATACCATATCTTAACACCATAAAGGTCATTAATTTTATCAAATTTTACTCATCGAAAGAGTAGAATCAAAATGGGGTTCTATCAATAATTTATGCCCTTCTATCAACCCAGTTAATATTTTCGGCCCAAAACTTCCTTCTTAACAAGCATATATATTGAACTTCTAATTTCCAAAAGCCCTAATAATTTGCACAATACACGAAGTGCATAATCACGCTTGTCATAAAAATAATAATAATAATTTAACTATATGTTTTCCTCTAGGGCAACAACATAAGAGGAAACCAATACTAGTCAACGCTGCAACATTCTAGGGGCGATTACATACCCAGGTTCACAAAAGAAACAACGACATTTTTGCAGAAGGAAGTAACTTTAAAATTATATATATATATATATATATATATATATATATATATATATATATATATATTTCATATGATCAATCAAAGCATACACTGAGAACCTTTGTTTGTTTTATATATATATAAATGGGTTGATCACGTCAACAAGAGCAACCAATAGAGGAAAATCTAGAAGTAACAAACTGTTAACCATGTACTGAACGCAAATCCACAAAATCACATATTTAAACCAATTTCTAGAAAGAAAAAGTTTCATTTCAAGAGGTTATTAGATACTATCATATTATGTATATGGTTAGTCTATCTTGCCTATTTTAACGCATCCACCAGTCGTGAACATCCAGTAGGGACTGCTACAGCCACACACCTTCCGCTTTATCCTCTGCTTCACTTGTCTTTTCTTGCAATATACCACACCAGGATTCCCTTTTGAAGGCACGACTAGAAGAATGCAATAGGTGGCTGTCCAAACACTATATTACTTCAAAGCAGCTGCTTTGGGGGAGAGAGTCGAACTGCTTACCACTTAGTCCGAGAGCACTTGCGCTAGAACGTTAAACACCGACCAAGGTTTGAAGCTCAGACACAAGACATAAAGATCACATCGCTCCTGGTTCTGGAAGGCATCTACCGTATTGATACACAATTCTTTTTCCTTCATCAGATTTGAGGACAACATCAAACTCTCGGTGCAACCATTGCAGCTGAAGCTTGTAAGGTGTGATAATTCCAACAGAACCTTTATGCCTACCAAATCAGTGACTCGTTGAAACATCTCATAAAATTGCAAGGTAAAACGTGCTTCATGAATAATCTGATATGAAACAGGTCGGCCTCTATGAGGTTCTCTTCCATGGTTTACGTCGTAAGACAGCAAGAAAACAATAGAGAAACTTAACAATAAATTTCATCAGGTCTTCTGGTAATACTCCCACTGTCACGAATCGGTTTTTTTTTGGATATACAACTCAATGCAAGCTCTGGATCTGAGAAATATCCTGCTACCTTCATCTCCCAAGACATTTTCTCCAACATTGCATAGATCTCCTATGCCCGTGGGTGTGATCTGTCCCTTACACAAAAGCATGCACCATTTTATTGCCTTTAAACCAACTACATCCAAGTTTCTTTTTAATTCCTCTATCCTTCATCGATCTCCTTCCTGCACCCTCTCTCTCCTTTTACCCCTCACCATGAGAGCCTGCCTCACTCCTGTTGTCACTTAATCGATTTTGATACAAAATATCTTGAAGGAGAATCCCGACTTTGAGGGTGTAATCGATGCTGGACAGATAACAACAAAGTTGGGCCACCTGCTTGTTGGAGCGCTCAAATAGGCTTCAACTACTGCAACATGTCTGCTGCCTAGCTAATTACTGTTGCAGGAAGTTGCTGTGGATCCCCCAACAAGAACACACCATACAGCACCCAATGAACATGGAGGTAACACGCCTACTTCCCTAGCTTGTAGCTTCATCTATAACCACAATGAACGCAGTGAAACAGTAGTGAAGCAGCACTAGAAACAGCAGTGAAACAACACTCTCAGCCTCATTGCAAAACTTGCCTCAAGGTTTGATTGAGCTTCTTCCATGTTAGATTCACCACCTGGTCAGAAGTGACTTCCCAAAATGAAAAGGAAAGACAACTCAACTAAAACTTTATCTCGTTTTTCTGCTACAGCTGCAAGATCTTGCAATAACTGATCATGACTGGTCACGTGTAACCAGAACCTCAGGATCAACACCAATGGTTCCTTGAGCTCACCCTGTAGCAGCTACATAACACCAGACACCTCCTCACGGCTCTTTCCTAGGAGGATTTCGGTTCTGCGCCCCACTGAGACTGCCTGCACAACATGATATTGAGGATCCAAACCCTCTCACGCAACACCAGGGTGACAGACCTTCATTTCACCATCAACAAATCCACTGTCCAGAACACGCTGAAGAAATTCATCTGTTTCAGCGTTTGATGGAGTGTAAAACAAGCATACGTGGTTTTGGGCAGAACAGGTAGACCACGTGACAGGAGCTGGTAAGTCAATGTTTTAATAAATGGGCAGGTGCGGCCACCAACCAGGAGGAAAGGCGCTTCAACCACTACCCAAAAGAATAAAGAATACAGTCTCCCATCCGCCAGCTAACCATGGCAAAATTTTATTTTAACTTATTTTTGGAGCCCCACGCTTTGGGGACAGGACGCCTGCCAGGAGCACAATGAACGGCATTACACTTTTGTTGCATTGCGGAATGATGGCAGAATTTTTGTGAACATTGGTTCAGATTCATCCGTTGGGGAAGGGTGGAGTAAGGTCCTCCTGAAAAAGTCTAATGTTGTGTGTTTGAAGCGAGTACTTCAAAGCCATCTTGGTTCTTGATGTACATTGTGGCACCCACTTGGGTTTATCCTTGGTTGTTAGTGTTTTATTTTTTCAGGATTCACTTGACGACCTCTTCTTTTAGTTTGTTGTTGGGGTCTGGCAGCTGGTAGAGACCTCTTCTTTTGTGCTTCCTTGCTATATCCTTTCTCCCTTTGTATTTGAGATTTTTTGGTCCCCTTAAAACCAAATCATATTTACCCTATCTAAAAAGACAATAGAATCTAAATAAATGAAACAAAAACAAAACTACTGCCACTCACATGAAAATATGTATTTTGTTTTACAAACAATAACCATATTTGAGAAAGAATGAAAACCTATTTTTCCGATACTAGTCCAGATAATAGTCCAAATCATGCTCTACTTTTTTAAGATGATTATTTCTAAAACAAACAACTCTGAAATATGCTAAAATATTTTATGCAACCACTCTTTCCAATGCATTATTGTTTTATATATTACTTGCATGTTGCATGCCTACAAATAAAACATAGAAAACAATTTCAGAACAATTGTAACTCTTTACTGATCGTTTCGTTTCAGTGCATTGGTATACAATTAACTTGATTTTTTTTATCATTTTAATTGAAAGGTGAATTTAGAGCAGGGAATGAGCACCACACAGTATAAATGATATTAATTTGACCTTGTTCAAAACTATACTCTTTGACAAAATTGGCTTTTTGTCTCACTTTTCATACTAATGGTCCTTCGGTTCATATTCATATTCATGATTCCTTTATATTAGATTGCAAATGTCTTTTGATGATCCGACATATTTTATTATATGTTTTTCATTTAGGTATTAAAAATATAATTAATTTTTCAGTTTTTAATGTATTATTAAATCTTTGCTTTAGATTTTATTTTTAGTTATTGTTATGTATTTATACTTATTATTTAATATGATATTGTATCAAATTTTAGTTACTTTAAAAGGGTTAGGGATATAGTTAACGAAAATCCCTTCACCAATAAAAAATAATTTATTTATTTTTAATACATTCATTTATAGATTCAAATATTAAATAATTAATTTACATCTACAATTCCAATAATAATATAGAGTCTGTTTTGTCAGCTTTTGATTCCCAAAACTAGAATTTAATTAGGTTAACTATTTTCTATTAATGTCAATTTGCTACATATAATTTAATGATTCTAGTCTCCTCAATATTTTACACTCCTTCAATTATATTCAAGTTCTAATATCTCTATTAATCAACAACTCTATGTGAACAATGTAAAATCTATAATAAATTTGTTTCCAGATGATTTTCTATTTCATGACCTACTTTTGACTTGATAATAAAATTAAATGTGTTCCTTTAGACCTTGATATTGAAATGAGTAATTACAACTTAACAATTGTTTGAGCATCAACCAGGGTTTAATTTGACAGTTTCCAATATTTGTATGTTTTTTATTGTAAAAGACTTGCACATTTTTGAAATAGAGGTCTCCATCAACATTTTTAGATAGATTTATACACAAATTTTATATAATATATAGATATTTCTTAAAATATTTACAAGGTGGTATTATTTTGTATATATGGAAAGATAATATCAAAATACTATCATCCCTTAAAAATTGTTTGATAAGTATAAGTAGCCTTCAAATTTTAAGCTTATAATGGAATTTCAATATTAAAAATGTCTTTATTTTATATATGTATGTATATATAAAGAAAGATAGATAGTTTGATATGAATAATACAAACAAATATAACAATACAATTGATTTTTCTACTAGAAACCTCCACCCTAAAATGTATATTTTATAAAAACAAATATTGCAATTGACACCTAAACAATTAAATCCAATGTTCTTATTGAACAAAGCGTACTAGAAATAAATAAATTACCTTAAAATTTCAATATCGCTCAATAATATTATCATATATTTTTCTAAGATTGGGCATCTCTCTTCCAAAATAATCTTTGAAATCATCCATATAGATGAGTTTAATAATCATTCTAAAGATAAACTCAATGCTCATCTCTGATTGTAATTGCATCTCTTAATTAAATTAGTGGAATACAATAATTCTATACAGACATTGGTATAAGAGTCCACGCGCCTATTTGTTTATTTTTCATCCACCACTCTTCTTCTTTTTCTATAGATTCTTTTCCAACCAATAATATTTCTGTGTAAGTTCATTTTTTATTCTCCCTCCTTATCTTATTTGTGTGCCCTACACAATATTTTCCTCTTTAAAATTCTCATCCAAGATTAGTTAACCAGTTTATATTTCATTGATCTATTGTAAGTTAGAATTAAGTTATAATTCAGTTAGAAAACTTTCCCACGGTTTTTTCAATTTTTTTTGGCACTTGATCAATAGTCATCAAATGCATTCTCTCTTACAAGTAGTGTTGGACCTTGACAAGTTGATTTTTCTTGGTTGATCATTCGCTGTGATGGAATGCACTTCATTATGATTTTGTAAAAAAAATAATTATCATGTCTGGCCTATGGTTGGAATTCACTTTCTATTGGATTCCTTCTAGCTAATTCCCTAACATTTCAAACTACTTTGAAATACCACGCTTTAACTTCAATTAACCTTTTATTCAATCTATAACACCATGCTTCAGCCACGTGAGGAATGAGGACAAATTTAATAGAAAATATAAATCCTTCTGTTTTAAATATTATTATGGAGGATCTTTATAAAGTTTTTTGTTTTAGAAAATCCAAAATATTCAATTTGGTAATGTTAAATATATTATTAAAATAGTAAATAATTCAATATTTGTGCAAAGTTTTCAAAACAAATTGTACAAACTGCTTTAAGTTTGAAACTGAAAACTCACAGCACTTGGTATAAATGACGTCCCTAGTTTAAGCTTACAAGTAATGTTATCCATGTCAAACTATTTCATCTATCTTGTAGTATAGTTACAGCAACACCATGTATAAGATTAACCCTATAAATAAACATGGAGAAATAAGCATTGAAATTATTTTGCCATATTTGTCCAATACCCATTCATGTTTATTACTTGACATAATGAAAGTAAAAAATACTAACTATATAAGGAATTTATACCCACATAGAAGGTTTCCTTTCTAAGCATATGTCATTGATACAATAAGTGATTTTTATGTACTACTTAGGTGCCACACATAATTCTTCTCTCAAATTCTTATATATAGAAAGGATGTGATTCTTCCATGTATTGATGGATATATAGGAAGGGAGATCATATAGAGAGGTTTGGTATATTTATGTGATGGTATATAGAAAGGGGAACCTATTGTAGTGATGAGGAAAAAAATCATATATTCTTGATAAAAGAAATGCATTCAATATATTCAATTTTTGGCACAACACTAGCTAGTAGGACACATGGTTGGGATACTTGTGACAAGTTGCGAATAATTCCATCTTCATTTATTTTTGGTTTCACTTTTTTCATGTAGAAAATCAACTATTCAAACCAAAAGAAAATGAAAAATCTAAAAATATTGATAGAAAAGAATTCTAACTCTTTTTCCTTGATGAGGTCCTTATTGGATGGGAAAGTCTCTCATCACATACGATAAATGCAACACACATTGGAAAGCACTATATAGACTAATGTATTTTTATGATTCTCATTTACAGTTAGAGTTTATACATTTTTTAATTCAAATTGTTTGATCTTGAATCAAGAACAATGGTGATGTTATGAGTTTGGCATTAGAAACTTGTGTTTTCAAGAACGATATTGAAGTTGTTTCTACCAAAATTTCTTTTTATATAGATGATTGAATAAAATATATTCTTCCTACATATTAAAAATATTTGGAGTCCATAAAAGAAAAATCAATCAATTCCACTCACATTTTATCAATTAGTCTATAAGATGGTGGAAAGAGAATTTAGGCCTATGGAAGAAAATTAAGGATAACATATTAAATATCCTTAAAAAGTTTATTTAAAAAAAAAACTGTACAAATATCAGGAAAAGCTATGTTTTATGGTCATCAAAAGGGAGATTAATAAAATAAGGATTACCCCTAAAAAGGTAGAGGAAATAGAATATATAGCTTTTGAGGAGGTAAAACTTTAAATAATAATGGTCAAGAACAAGAGAAACGGAAATGAAAAAAAAACATGTCCCTAAAACATTATGTTTGGAAAAGGAGTCGTGAAGCTCATGAATGCAAAGGATTGTGGGATAAACATGAGAACTAATATAAAAAAAATTAAGAAAACAAATTGTAGTCACTAAATCACACACTTAGGGCAAATATTTAGTCCTGATCTCATACTACTATTCATATTATTTTTGAGTGAAAAAGAGTACTAATTAATCCATGTTTTTGACCATTTTAATTTTCTTTCTATCGTCACTTTTGATCTTGCACTTGCACATGCTCAGTCCATATTTTCATACTCTATTTTCCCTATTGTTGATGTAGGCGCTCAACCAGGACTAGGGTGCCCCAGGCACACTTATCCCCTCTGGGGGGCCCTTATCCTCTATGCACTTTACTCTCATCTTTTGGGTACTTTCTAGCCATTTGATCTTGCTATATTTTTTGTGGTTGGCCTTTTCAAAGTTAATTATGAAAATATATCAAGACAAACATCTAAATATAAAGTTATGAGACCATAATGAGGGACCAAGCACTAGGTACTAGTGCCATCACCTAAGGTTACATCCATCAAAGACTTATACTACTCTATTTGCATCCATCTAGCTCCATCACAAGGGAAAAAAGGATGGTTTTTTGTATCAAACTTTATAGGAGGAGAGTTAATTATATTCCATACACCATCTAATTACATTCTACATCTAGTTATTGATTGCTACTCACAAATTCTGACTAGAAAAAGAGCGCTTAGGACACGATTTACACACACACACAAACATCTAGAAATAAATTGGTTCTAAGATGTAGTGCACCACTTAGTGATAAGTCCATCCCTTTGGTAGTTGCTCAAGGATATTCCGACCCCTTCATATGCATCTTTCTTTTTTTATGGTTTTGATACTTTTCTTGGGGTTTTGTAGGTGCTTTCTCCATCTCTGATTTGCAGCAACATCCAACAAGGTTCAGTGAGATTCACGCGATAGGAAGTGAACACAGGTGATCACTCACTGACACCTCAAAGGAGGTTTCCTAGTCATTTCCGTAGACCAAGGCGCCACAGGTACCCCTATCCTTCTTCAGGTGCCTCAGTCTACTCAAATAGCTTGGATTTACATTATCCTAAGTCTTTGTGTGATGGTTTATTCCTCCTGTCCACTTAGTCTCCATTGGGACACAGTCCCACAAGCTCAACGAATCAAGTAAGGCCTTCTTAACCCTCTTTACACCCTAGGGTTTCATTATTTTATTTACTTAGTTACTTCGGTGTATTTCAATATTCATTTATTTTTTTGATTACTACTTTACATAGCATCATATTAGACTAATTACATTTCCATCTTAGTTTAATCACTTTGATAAACCAAAACTTTGAATACACTTTCTTTGGGATTTTTCTTCACTTATAGTGGTCATTTTGGGTATTTTCAGTATTGTGAGCTTCCTTCATTTGCTCGTAGGGTTTCTAAACCAATGGATGATATCCTTAGCTATGTAGCTACCACTGAAAATCCTTTGGATGATTGAAACAATGTTTCCCTTCACGAAATGGAGGCGTCTGATAGTGAAAAATCATATGATGAGGATACTAATGTTGATCAAGACCACTTAAACACACTTACTGATTTTTGAAAAGATTTGCATGATAATCCCACTCATCTTCTATATTTCTTGCATGCTTTCATTTTTGTTAAGAATACTATGGATGCTTCTGCCTCTATAGTTTCTCATTCTTCATTTCCCATAGTCTCCACCCTACCCACTTATGTTGTAGCTCCCATTCTTACTACTACCACTCCCACCATTTACCCTAGTACTCCTAATATTAAGCTTGGCTCTTCCTCCAATACTTATGATTTAAACTCTTTCTATCAGGATTTGTAAGCCCAAATTCATCATCTTCAACTCACCGCTTCTCATGCATTACCATCTTTAGACTCTATTTCATGGTTGCAGACTCCTTTTTCACCTATTAAATCTACCTATCCATTGCAACCTAATTTCATCTCTCCTAAATTACCCATCTTTGAGGGTCATGACAGCTCATAAGAGCATCTCAGATATTT
This sequence comes from Taxus chinensis, assembly GCA_019776745.2. NCBI lineage: Eukaryota > Viridiplantae > Streptophyta > Pinopsida > Cupressales > Taxaceae > Taxus > Taxus chinensis. The sequence continues at coordinate 157,133,606 of CM034155.1, read as the reverse complement.
TCATGTAGCATGCCTAGACTATGCAGACAAATATACCATACTAGCTAAGTTGTTTCCTCGTAGTTTACAATATTATGTGATTTGTTGGTTTTATGACCTACACGTCCACTCGGTAACATCTTTCACGCATTTAGCTGATGCTTTTCTCACTCACTTCTCTACCAACATTGGATCTAATATTTCTTACAACCAAATCACATAACTCAAACAGGGGTCTAATGAATACTTAGCGGACTATGTTTTGCGTTACAAAAATAATTTAGCTAAGATGACAAAAGTGCTTGCAGATGTTGAACTTCGACACTTATATTGAGCCTATGTTAAGTGAAAATTAAATGGATGAAGTTGTCTCAATTAACTCATAACATCTAGAATAACAATTTTATGTTCTTAATGAAACCGAAAGTTATGATTGTTAAAATTATGAGTTTTATGAAATAAAAAATGAAGTGAACTTGTTTGCAATTTTTGATGAATAATTCAAGTTATTTTATAACTCAATGTTAGATTCACTTCAATCAGATTCTATTGAGTCTCCACTTGTTTATTTTATGTCAGATTATCCTATACATGATGAATTACAACTTCATTTTAATTATGAGTTCTATGATGGGTGTGTTTGAGATTTAGAATGTGACTCATTTTTATTTTTTTCTACTGAACGAATGATGTTTGATATAAATTCAAGTGTTTTTATCCAGAGACTGATCTTCAAGATTGTGAGTTTTTTCCTTGTTATGATGTTGAGATTTTACATGTTGGTGTTTTTGTTTCTAAAATTATTCTTGATTCTTTATGTTTTGACATGGATAAAGTTTTTGAATAACAAGATGAGTATCCAAATGTTGAGTTAGAAACTAGTTATTTGATGGAGTGATCTATTTGTATGGATTTCGGCATTAATCTAAGTTATGGGTATGATCAAAATTTTAAACCTCACAAACCCACCACTTTTTTCCCAAAATTTAATTTAAACCATATTTTCTAAGACCTTAACCTTATGATGAAAAAGTAGATGTTAATTCTTTATGTGTGTATGATGATATTTATTCACTTAAGTTTCAACTTGGTTCTAGAGTTTAGGAATGGATATAGCAAGAACTTTAGTGGAATTAATCTTCATTTTTTGGATCTAACTCCATATTTGAGACTTTACTTTGGAGTGTTTTAATGATTTTCTTTTTGTAGTTTACTTAGAGGATGCTCTACTTTATTAAATAAAGGATACTACTTATCCATTCTGATGAATGGGTTTATTAATTGAGGATTGCGGTATTTTTTGTGTATATTTTGTATTTTACATACAGTATTTTCTTTCAAATTATTAAGTGTTTGGAACAAGTATATTGTTGGGTATTTTCAGAGATTTTAACCAGTTTAGTTTTGCAGTAATTATTCAGAATGGATTGAGGATTGCAGAGTTTTGTTGGTACCTTTACAGATTTGGATTTACTTGGTTATCTCTTGAAGGAACTAGTCTACATTTTCATATTTTTATTGGATCTTTGGTTACCCACATGGGTTACCCATCCCATATACAAAGCCAATGTTGACACCCAAAAATTTTCACCTCATTTTGGGGCCCTAAAGATAATATTTGGAGTTTTAACGTGATAATTCATTCATTTCAAGTACCTTTCCACCTTATAACATTTTAAAATTACTTACACATGGTATCTCTAGGTTCACATAGGTGAAAATATGGGAACATTTGATAAAAATTATGTATTTTTTTCTCAAGACGAGTTGTTGACGTCATCCTCCTTGTTTTACTTCAATCAATAGACCATCAAATTCAATTAGATCATATTTGAGGTTCACAATGTAACAACCCAAAAAACCAAACACGAACAACACAGTGAATATAGGATTATTATTTTTTTTGACTTGCTTGACACATAACATGACACAACATGTCGTCACCAAGGATACAACTAACACTGTGAACAACTTGATACAAGGATGGCCATAAAGGCAGCACAGAAACGTTCACACCTATCAAGGACAATTTACTTTTCTTTTGTGAAAGGACATGGAAAAAGACCAACCACATTACATAGTTATAGCTGAAGACATCCCACTGTGAAAATCTTCTTAAGATTATTGATTTACTAGAGACATCTTACAATTCTTAGCTTACGTTCTAGAAGGTTCATGATATGTTTCATACCATTCTTCTTATAGCATTAAGTTTCTTTTCTTTTATATAACTTGAGGACTATCCTAGGATCACCTATAATATGAAAATTCCTTGATTAATTTGTTTACAAAACTAGGAGGTAAGCAATTCCACAAGGCTATCTATCTAAACCCCCACTACTGAAACTCATTTCATACCCACATTGCATAAGGAGGCAAGCGTAAGATCAAAAGGAGAGGAGTATCGTTAAGGTTTAGAACCCTAATCATCTTTGATCAAGAATTAAAAATTTATCATAGCTTAGACAAGGACTACAAGGTACCATGGTAATGGTTAGAGAGAGAAGATAAATTTATTTTATTATGATCTATTTAGTTATTAACCGGTCTTTTAATGAGTCTTAAGAGTTCAATTGTATTTTGGTAAAAGCTTCATTTAGAAATCATCTTGATTAAGTTCATCGGGGGATACACAGGGGTTCCCAACATGGAAGCATTATACTTAATGTGTTTTTATTCAAATTCCTGTACTAGATAAGATCTACTGATATCCCCAAAAGCCAACAGTGATATTACTTTTAAAATTAATTAACGTTTCCCAACAAGAGGACAATATTTAATCCATAGCTTAAGGTTAGCAATGGTAGGTATTATTTTTTTACATCGTTAGATAAACACTTTCTTTCCAATTAAAGACTCTTAATTTTATCAACCAAATACAACTTCATTATTATCTTCTTTATTTATTCATCTATGTATTCCTCTTCTTTTATCTTTGATTATCTTTAGAAAAAGGGGGTTTCAACCCACCAAAAATATGCCTAGAATAACATTGATACTAGTACCATGGAGGGTTACTAAACCAATAAGCATTATGACCTGAAAGAAGAAATTATCGTTATTTAACAAGAACGAAAACCACAGTTATAACATTTCCATTCAACATGGCACATGAACCAAAGGAGTCAAGAGATTGGATTTCACTTGGGTCAAGAACAAGAAGGTAAAAAAATAAGCCAAGCCATGCTACAAAATTTCCATGACTGTAAATGTTATCACTAAAAGAATACTCATAAAAAGGTCAATATTGAATATTATTTCTCATAGAGGTAATTTACCAGTTAACCTACAGAAGGACAAGACAACATCATCACAAAATTTCAGAACAACCCAAGGCAAGAGGTTTTCTAAACTCCTTTACAAGCACTATTACAAAATTTACCTCACATTGGACATTTTTACAAGGAACTTCATAAATTGCACTGATGAAACCTTTACAACTCTTTCCTTTAATCTAATTGCATAATCCATCTGCACAAATACTAGCTGGAATCAGTTCGCGAGAACTGAGCATGTTAAGGCTACTCATTGCAACAGTAAGCTAACATTTAACAATATCAAGAAAGGAAAGTTCTAATTCAAAAATGGATCAAAACACAACCCACAACTCCAAAATTATTCACATGAGAAAGAAATCTAAACAATCCAGCAAGGAGAAATTCAAAATACCAGTAAGAAAAAAATCACATAAATCAAGGCAAGACCTTATGGGTTAGGAACAAGAAGGTCAAGAGTGTTGATATTTCCTTCATGTAATCCTATGGATTACGTGATTGGAGTCCATTACCAAATCCATCCATCTAAAGAGGTCCAAGAGAAGACAAAACATACTAATTATGATTGTAGGCGCGAAACAAAACGACGTTATCCAATTCTCCCACGGAGAAGCTTCATAGTAATATGGGTTCAACGCCCTTAAAAGAAAACAACTATAGTTTCAGTTTTAACCAAGGAGTTTTACCACTACCTTCTTATAGGATTTCTTAAATGTAGGACTAGCTAACAATACAAAACCACTCTTCCAAAAGCGTACAAGGGAGATACAAAAAGGGCCATTATTCTACCAACAAACCTTATCCTAAACGTCAACTTCTCTACATAATATAAGGGGAGGCTAAACCCCACAGTCGTTAATAATTTTTATATATTTCCGACAATGTCAATAAGTATTAAAATAAAAATTGATTTCCTTAACAAGGCCACAAAATGGGACCTTTTAGTAACCAAGTTTGAAGAATATGATATTCGAGTCTGAAAACAAAGGGGATTCAATACACAGAGGGTAAAACACCAACGATGCCCTAGACTCAAAAGACCCTACCACGAGTGCAAGCACAAAAAAATAGGAACCAACACACATATCCATCAAGAAGGTTACGTAGTGCAGTCAGGCCTAGAAGTTCTATGAGCTCCTGGCCAATGGTATAGAAGATGGAAATTTTACCCGATCCATGTGGGCTTATCAAGGACATGTCTAGCAAATATCAAACAGATGAACATAACAGCCACCTATGATATTATCACTGAAATCAGCTGTCATTTAACAGGAAACGAGTTCACGAGTCCAATACCATGGATTCATCTACAAATTTTGTTTCAGTCCAGCTAGTAATAGCTTGCTTGCGACCCTTAATAAAAATTGTGGAGATTTCATTCAATTAAAATTACAATGTTTCCCCCTTACTTTAATCAAACAAGAGTTTGAACCAGGTAGTAGGTATAGTAATTCTCTCAACACGTAGACACCAAAATAGATGTCAGGTTATTCCTCCTCTAGAACTGGGTACAAAAGTCAACCATGTACAGTTCTAAAACAAGACCCTAATGCCATTTCCAATTAAACAGAAAGTACGGAATGCCCACAGGCTTAAACAAGTTTTAGAACACAACGTCACTATTAATGTACCTTTTAGCAAAACAAGAGATCCCTAAACAGGAAATACGTATTTACTCAACCAAATAGAGATATGAAGGCTTAACCTTCCATATAGTAAGCCTTCTATTATAAATACCATCACAAAATTCTTTTAAAAGAGGGTCATATAAGCAAACAAAACTCAATAATGTTTCCTTCCCTACGAACTAGACTGCATCACTCAATATTGCAGTAGCCCAATAGACAAATATAAACAGAGTAAGCTATAAGAGAGGAAAGAACATTCCAAGCAAAACCAACGAAATTGGAACAAGATTTAAAGGAAAAACCACACAATCAGGCAGTGATATAAACAACTACGAAAACATCTTGTCTAGGTGCCATTCAAGAGGAAAGAATATTCATTTCAAGATACTGAAAGAAGGTAGAAAACTATTATGAGGAGTAGATTTAACATGCCTGATTATAGTTCTTCCCACCAACAAGCACGTCGACCAGGGCTCGAGCAATAGCAACACAACCTGCGCAACTTCTCTTCCTCAGCCTGCTGATTGTCCAAACTCTATTAACGGCCATGGTTGGCATAGGAAAGGGGTGATTGAAACATGCCTTCTTGAAATCCTCGGGAGCAACTCCGAGAAGATAGAAGCACTCTGCTATGAAGAGCATCACAACCACCATAGAAACCCACAAAACCATCGTCATGACTGCCGTATCTAAAGAAGATCTGTATCTGTTTCTATAACTATAGACCCCCTTTTCCTTTTTCCCACAAACCCAACTATGTTCTCCACCAAATCCTCACGTAGCCAGCCAATAATTGGTGTAAGCAGGTTACCACAAGAAGAACCAGGGCATACATTTAATAAGCAAAAGTAGCAGCGAATTTCCAGCCACCGAAAATCTCAACTGCCATATTGATAACAAATGTTGCAACCCTGTACCAATACCAAAGAGAAATGCAAAGAACCACTTGACAGACACAAAGTATCCAACGTATAACTTTCCTCTTTGAGCCTAGTTTAAAAGGCCATCTCAACATGCATCTAATTGTTCCTGATTTGGACCTCCTAACCTTGGTGCTCTCATTTTAGGAGCAGTCCTGGTCTGAGACGAAGTAAAAGAAGATGACTTTAATAACCAAAAAGAAAATATCTTGGAACAGATTCCATATCCAAAAAAAAAACAGTCCCTAGACTTAGCATCCTCGATTAAGGCTGACCAGTCACTAGATTGCTTCAATGCAGCTGCTTTGAATTACAATAATAATAGAAACCTGATTTTAGAATGGGTATTACAAATTAATAGTAACCACAAGAACCCAAAAATACAGGTTACATTTATTCATCCAAAACAACAGAACACAAACATTTCCAACAATACATTAATCCATCGTCAAGTAGCCACGCACAACAATAATATCTTCAAACGGATATGCAATACCCAGAACTATTCCACCCACTACTGTAGATCGACCCAGGTTATAATGCAAAAGATTATTCAACCAAATACTAGGTGAAATAAGTTGTTAGGAGATAGATATGGTTATTCATGCGGTGAATAACAACTACAAAGACAACCCCAAGATTTGAAGCTCGGACACAAGACATAATGATTACCTCCCGCTCCTGGCTCTGAAAGGCATCTACTATAATGATACATAAACCTTTTTCTTCAGCAAATTTGAGGACAGCATCAAACTCTCGGTGTAAACATTACATCGGTAGCTTGTAAGGTGTGATAATTCCAACAGAACCCTTATGCCTGCCAACTTAGTGACTCGCTGAAGAAGCTCATAAAATTGCAAAGCAAATAGTGCTTCATGAATATTCTGATATGATACAGATCCGCTTCTAAGAGATTCTCTTCCATGAGTTACATCGTAAAACCAGCAAGGTCTCAGAAGAGAATCTTTGCAAAAGAATTTCGTCAGGTCTCCTGGTAACACTCTCACTGTCACAAAGTCGATTTTGACAGAAATGTCTTGAAGGAGGATCCCAAATTTGAGGATGCATGGATACTGCGTAGATAACAACATAGCTAGACATTTTGCTTGTTTTGAAGTGCTCAAAACGGCTTCTACCTTGCTGTAGCATGCCTGTAGCCTGGCTAGAAACTGTTACAGGTTGTTTTCTGTTGAGATCCGGCAAGAACACACCTCGCAGCATCCACTAAAATGGAGGAAACACACCTTCCTCACTAGTTTGAAGCTCCGTCTAACAAAAAATGTGCGTGCAGGGAGGAACCAGGACAGAAAAATGCCAAGAAAATCATCTATTTGCTCCCTGTGATTACAAACTACAGCGTATAGACTGGTAAAGGTTAGAGCTCCTTCAGTATAGCCCGTGCAGACAAACAAAAACCAAGCAAGCAAATAATCCACGCAACCAGCATAGGCAAGGAACGTCTCTCACACACCTCCGCATATAGTCCAACCAAAGGAGATCTCATGCGGTCAGAGGAGGATAACAGGCAGTCAAACAAGAAACCAAGAAGATATGCAAATCAGAAAATAATTGAGTGCGGCCACCAGCAAGGAATCCAACACGCTAAACTTTAATACTCCACCCTCCACGCCAAGAAGGAGATAAGGCTACTAGTGACAAAGTAGGTTGGGGCATTACACACAAGGTGGCCTATTTTTTATTCACTTGGGGAAAGTAACTCAATTTGGTTTATATTTGAGAGTGTTTGGTCTATTAAGTGGAGAAAATGATTCATTTGAATTTCCTTTTGGATCAAAGAGAAAAATTGGTTGCATGTTTTCTCAAGACAAAACAACAAAGATCACGAGAGGACACATGTCATAATTCTTATCCCTAAGCAGTCCAAAACATTGGCCAAGGAAAATAATCCTCAAGATCACAAAATGTCATGATTAGTCTACATAGACCAATGATTGAAATCCCTTGTCCCAGAGGTTCTAGGTCTCAAGTGGAAGTGGAAAAGGAAAGGAAGCATGGGATCTTGAGACCTCAAAAGTATAAGGTAGGCCAAATAATTTGACAAAACTTGAGATCATGAGTAAACATGAAGCACTGAAAACATGACTAGTTCATGTGGACCAATCATGTGATACTAAGATTATTTGGGTTTGAAAAAAGTGGTCAGGGGTTAAAGACTTAATTCTTTCAAAATCCCATGAACTTAAGGGGAAAATAGTGAGATTGTTCTATAAGGATCAATACGGAACCTTGTATACATCGAAGAGGCTTCAATCCAATGGGACATGAATGCTCCAAGTAATCAATAATAAATTAAACACAAAGGAAAATCATGCATGAAAAAACAATTCTACTCATACTCATAGATATATTAGAAAGGATATATATATGGATACTAGATACATATATAAAGAACTGTAACTTTTGATAAAGGAACCAATGCAAATTATTCAAGCAATGTTGAAGTTATAGAGTCTGTAAAAAAATTACAAAACATAGTTTTCTGGGTTCATGAGAGATATCAATATCTACATAACAATGTCTAAGGATCTAATACGTATCAATCAAGTCCTTACATTATGACAAGATGAGAAGAGACATTAAAGAATCTTAAAGATACTTTATCATAGAAGTAGGTTGTGAAACTATAAAGATAATAATTTGATCCATGTTCTAAGTTAAAGAGATGTCTAAGATTTTTTTAAAAGAGTTGCAGAGGTTCGGTTTAAATTAGAGTATGTTGAAGGTTTATGAAGGATTGACTACAAGGCCACTTAGAGTTGATGAATGAGCATCAAAGGCTTTTTAATACATTCATCAAGGTGTGTTTAGAGTTGGTTCAGATATGGTATATGCTCTAATAGGTTGCAAGAATACTTTGAGGTTTAATTCAATCCAAGTGTCAAGTCAGGTGTTTAATATGATAAAAAGACATGTCAGGTATGATCATAATCCATGGAGAATATAAGGAGATCATCATAATTCTTTCTAAACTTTGAATTGAAAAGGTGATTCTACTAGTTGATGTTCTTGATATCAAGTCCCGTGTGTGAGCATTGAATTCCTAGTTAGTGCATAGTATGCTCTAAGACTAAGATAATCAAGATCATGGCAATGGTAAGGTGTACAGTGTGGTATAAGATATATATGGTTTTTTCAGGCCTACACCCCATCCTCCACGTAGACCACCCTCCTCTGTGGATCGGTCCTGGTGAAGGCCTAGGATTGTGGATCAAACTGCGAGCAAACAACCACCTCATCTTCTTCCTTCTCCCCGGTATCATCCTCACTCTTATCATTTTCAGATTGCTCAACATTTTCTTGCAGATTGGGATTACCCACGTAGAGCTCATGTCTAGGAAGAGAAACACAATTTCTTACTCAATAGACCACAACATAATTTTCTTAGTCTACACTATTCTAGCATGAATTATATTGTATCTCTACTCCACATTAATGATCAATTCATGCTTCTTATCAATATGATGAAAAATACTTTTCAGCAAAAACATATGTGTGTCAAAACAAGTACATAGTCCACGTAGGAAGAATGATGTTTTGTTTTTGTACTATACATTTATATTTCATATTTTTTGACTACATATCTATGTTAAGATGAACTTTGGTGTCTCTATAATCCATGCCAACACTATAAACTCTACCCATTGATATAGGTAGTAATTTGTTTCCTCCTCATTTACTTCATGAGAAGAAACTATAGATTTTTGTTCCTTGAATGGAAAGTGTAACCACATTTTGATGCACTATTTTTAGAAAAATGGTAAGGGTGTGTTTAAAGTTGTAAATTAGTGTAATTACAATGGGACCTAATATTACCACAATATGAGTTTGCTTATAATAGCTCAGTAAATAGATCCACAGGTAAGTCTCCATTTTATATTGTGTATGTGAGTAATCTAAAAGGGGTGTTAGATTTGGTGCAACTACTAGATGATGACCAAATCAGTGATGATGCAAAAGCATTTGTAGAACACATACAATAATTGCGGGAAGAAGTACGGAAGAAGTTGCAGAATAGTATTGACAAGTATATGGAAATAATAGATCTGCACAGAAACAGAAATGTGTAAATAGAGTGGGTGAATTGGTTATGGTATACCTTTAGAAGGAAAGGTTTCCAAAAGGAACCTATAACAATATGAAGTACAAGAAGATTGGTCCTTGTAAGATCATGAAAAAGATAAATGATAATGCTTATGAATTAGAATTGCTAGGAAATTTTGATATTTCTCAAGTATTTAATGTTTCATATTTATATTATTTTCATGGAGATAGTGAAGAAGGGTATGTTATTAAAGAATTAGTATATTGGAGGAAACAAGTTCTAGTGAAAATGAAATAAGAAATAGATTATATTTTAGACAAGAAAATCGTGAACACGCGACATAGGAAATACAATAAATATTTAGTACACTGGAAAGGAATGAAAAAAGAAGACAACAAACAAATCACAAAGTGGGAGATTAAGAAGTTGGATAAAGATAAATGACAAAATGTTGAAGAAGACAACTTGTAGGAGATGCATTTTTTTCAAGCAGGGGTGAATAATGCACTATTTTTAGCAAAAACTCGAAATGGTCATAACTTTTGATCTAGGTGTCTGTTTGAGTTCTTTTTTTAAACCCCTTGTTTCAACGAGACGAACACACATTTCAACCTCTACCATCTATTTGGAGCCATTTTCGAAAAAATTTTGGGACTGAAATCCACCATTTGGGGGTGGAAAATTAGGATTTAAGTTTCAATTTGGTTTTTTTCCTATTTTTGAGCATTAGTTATTTTTCATCTCTTGTATGATTAGTATGATAGAAAATTGACTATTCCTCTTATGTAAAAATGTAGAATATGCAAGGCAATTTTCGTGCCTGTACAAATAAACATGCAAACTTACTAAGAATAGAAAGTTCTAGTAAACTACTAGAAATTGTAAATTTTGCCACCTAGAGTAGATTTAGTCAAAGTTAGTTAGAGTTTGTTTGACAACTCAAGTATAGAGTTTTTTCTTAATAAAGAAGCATTGTAATTCATGATTGAATAACAAAGAAGAAAATTGATTTTCTTTGAGTTCAAAATATTTGCAATATATTAAGGGTGTGTTTAAAATTAGCTATATTTCTTGGGTTAGTACATTTATGAAAGAGTAAAATATCACTAATGTTTAAAGATACATACACAAATACATATAAATATACATATGTACATACAAAAACAAACATAAATATACATATATGTAGATATGCAAACACACAAATATAAATTATAAAATTAATAAAAAAAAATCTCAACGATATTAATATTTTTGTGCATTCTTCTATGTAATTTTATATAAAAAATCATTCATTTTATCCCAAAAAGTGTCTCCATATGCACAAAAATTTGTTACATTCTCAAAATAAGATACTACTTCACTTTAAAAAAATGCATTCAATTTACATACTTATCTTATTTGAGTAATATAAATATACTAAAAATATATTCAAAATACCACTTTTTGGGAATCGAGAGGTCTCTCTAATTTCGTTGTTTTTGTTTTAGAAAAATAAAACATGGAAATTATTCATTGGCCTAAGTATCCCCAGAGTTGGCCTAATGGTGAAGAACATGTGCTCTTGAAATAGATGTCACTAGTTCAAATCCTGCAGGGGGTAAGGTATGTACGCCTCGTTTGTAGCAAAAATTGTTGCCTCCCGCATGTGAGTACAAGGTAGTCCCATATACTATAAGCCTCGTATAGACCCAAACACAGGCCACCCAACATTGTAGACTATAAAATAATAATAATATTATTATTATTATTATTCCTCCCCACTTTTGTTTCCCATTATCTCAAATATACCCTATGATTTAGTTAATGCAATCTTTAATTTATTTCGCAAATATTTATTAATTTTGAGAAGCATTCCCATGCTTTATATGTATCTAGAGATTCCCCATACTTCATACTACTAAATTTTTGAGAGAGGTTTCTACCACTTGTTGGGAACTTTTGATATAAATTTTGAGGTGGGAACCATGTCTCGTGAATTTCAATAAATATGTCTCAGCAATATATAAACACGAAATGATTAGTTATGTTTGTTTCCATATTTACAAATATTTAGTAAGGAATTTTTAGGAACGAATGAAGGATTAAGAAAACTATGGTCCAAGCCAAAATTGTTTTTCATCAATTTAAAAAATAATAATTAGATATTTATTACAATGATAAGTGAATGTTGATTTCATCTTTAGGATGATAATTTATACATTTTCAGCCGACTCTAAAGATTCTACTAGAAGATAGATGACTATTCCTAGGATTATCAAATATAATATAACCTCCCGTGGACCAAAAATGCCTCTAAATTTTTAAAATTTGTTTCTTCAAAAAATATCCATTGTCTCAATTTTACATTTTCATCTAAATCATAAAATGTAAAATCAAAAGTTATTTTATGTTTACGTGCTCTTTTAGTCATGAATTTTTTATATTCTTAGAAATTTGGATTTGTAAAGTGTTATTAATCATGAGTGGTGTAGAAGAAACCTATATTACCTTTAAATATACAATATTCCTTCTGAGTTGGATAGTATTTCCATAGTTGTCTCTAAACCTACCATGTATTGTGATTCTGTTGAAAATTTTAGGGTACATACTATTTCTTTGACTATTGAGAAATCAATTCTATTTGTAACTTCATTAAAAAACCTGAAGTAAATTTTCCATCTTTAAAATCAATTGTATGGTCAAAATTTTAATATTCAATTATTTTTACGTCCAATATACTAGATTATTTAAGTCTAAAATTTCACACTCCTTTTAGATATTTAAATCATCTCTTTTCTACAATCCAATTTCATTTTATAAGATATTCCATGAATCTTAAAAGAACACCAATGGAAAAAAAAAATTCCCGTGTAGTTACATGGTCACATAGATCAAATTTAAATTTATTTGTCTATAATTAGTAACATATGCAAGCTCTAAAGTATCATCTACCCACCACCAAGGTTATCTAAATGAATACATTACAAGACAATAACACAATAATAATAATAAAATGTATGATATCAAATACATTCATAATAAAACATTTTTTTCTTGGTTAGAACTTATTATTCAATGCTCATAACGCTTACATTGCTGACCTAATCGCTTCATCAAGCCACATGCCGTAAATCAGGTCTCCATTGTAACATCAAACACAAATGTAAATGATGCCACCATTCAAACATGAATGAATCCAAACGATGCCATATCATATTGTATAATACTTCTTTTATCAAATATATTCAAAACTCTACATGAAAATATCAATTAAAAAACCACTAAATTATTTTCTTAAATTACAGCCTTACAACAATGTATTATTAAAAATTGAAACTATAGTCTTTTGCAACTGAAAATATATCATATTCCTAATTTAAATTTTGTTTAAATTAAGTAATTTAAAATTAGGCTTGTGTTATTAGTGTTTCTATGAAGCAAGTTCACACTTGGGTCTTAGAAAAAATTATGCAAATGTTTCCGAAGTGTGGGACTTATTTGGGGCTCCTTGAAGGATTCATATAAATAAAACATAGTTATTATACAAAAATATTCTAATACATACACTAATAAAAATCTAATTCCTTGTCTAAAACTTTTAATAGGAAAATTTAGAGGAGAAAAACAAAACAATAAGTTGGTGATGCACCAGAAAATAAGGGGAACACTTAAACTCAACTATGATACAATGAACTAAAGACTATAAAGATATCCCATACACAACATACCATGATGAAAGAAAAGGAAATGAGGGAAATAACAACCATTGAAGGGTATAAAGAGAGCCACAATAAAAAATTTTGCATTTCTTTTGAAGTTTGTATGATCTTCTTATAATGTCGGGAGAAGGCAATGGGTGATTTAAATATTTATGGGAAAGAGTGCCTATGAACATGACATCCTCCAACACCCCAAAAAACATAGTGTTGGATAATGTGATCCATAGGAACCATATTATATTTAATATAATTACATTTTACTGTCATGAAAATGTGTAGCATGAAAATTCCCAATTTTTAAGCATGATAACGGACTCGAGTGTCAAAAATTTGATTGTAAACCTTTCCAGACACTTCCCCAGGTCAGTCCTATCCTAACCTTATAAGTAGTCATATGTATTGTGTCAATATGGTCCTTAGGTTATTTAGGGATATTGAGTTCAATCAACCACTTCCAAGTCAAGATCTTTCAAGATAGGCTTTTAGAGAATCTTAAGAATGGTTATTTATGGTCGTTCTAAGGTTGGTGTACACCCCCTGGAGTGGAATCAAAGGATAAAATTCATCAAGGAGGTGTATTAAAGAGATCAGAACATTTTGAAATTGATTTTTGAATATTCTATAAAGTTTAAGAGGTTTTGGGACAAGTTCAACGAAAACGGGTCTTGGAGGGTGAAGCAACTTGTAGTGCAAAAACAACCCCTTAGCATTAGGAAGTGATTTTCAGGAGCTCTGTAAGGAGTTGGAGGCTAAAAAAACATAGTTAGAAAGGTATTTCAGATATTTAAATGATGGTGGTTTCACATATTTCAAAAGACATAAGAAATTCTTCACACAAACTATTTTCAATATGCAAAACCTATGAGCCCAAAGAAAAATCCTATTTTTAGGAGGTTTTAGGTAGAATAAAGGAATTAGATCCCTCTCATTCTTTGCAAAATGCCCTTTCTAATAATTTTAATATAAATAAGTGCATAGAAAGACCTTTGAATGCTCAAGTTATGCCTCTGTCAAATTGCTCCCCAAGGTAAGCTCTAAGAGTTAGTAGATTTTTTGGGTGGACACATGTCACTCGTAGGTTTGAGTGGAATTTATTGCACAAACCATCCCAAACTTTTGGGATAGTTAGAATTAAAAAAAAGCACCAAAACCCTAGATAGCCTCGTGGATCTTTATAGGACCTCAGTTTAGCTCGAACAAGCCATTTTAGCCCTTGTGCACTAATTTCTAGCACCCTTATATAGCCACAAAATTATGCACTTTACACATAATTTGGCCTGGTCTTATACTACTATATAGAAGGTTCTCAAGTGTACATAGTACTAATTAATTCCACCTTTTGACCATCTTTATTTTATATTTTATTTCATAGTTCCCATCTATTTTCTAGCACTTATCCGCCCATTTCGTAGCTTCCCCGACATTCTAGCCCTAAATCAGGGCACGACAACCTATATTGGGGCACCCCAGAGCGCCCTGGTCCCACTCTAGGAACATTGATCTATGAAAATCCTCTTTCTCTCCTTTTTGGGTCATTTCTAACTATTGGTCATCTTTATCTTTTTCTCAGTTGGCCTTGTCGGGATTAATTATGAAATTAAGCTTGAGAGCCCTATAAATATAGAGATATAGGACTATAATGAGGGTCCTAGGTCATAGCATTACACACTACTATCACTCCATCTAGGGCTACATCCATTGAATCAATTGCATTCACATATTTCCATACATCAAGGATATGATATCTGCATCACACACACTTCATAGGGGGAGGGATTCTATTCTATTCCACGCACACATGCTATTTACATTTTCTATAGTTACTATTGCTTGCTACTTCACAAAGTACGACTAACATGAGAGTACCTAGGGCATGACATGCGCACACACACACACACCAAAACTCCATCCAGGTCTAAAATGTAGTACAATGCTCAGTGATACGTCCACTAGTTTGGCAGCTGAGGTCAGTTTTACCCATTCATGTGCATCTTTTATTTTTCTATGGTTTGATACTTCTCTTTGAATTGCAAGTCATTTTCCAGCTCATTCGACAGATCCAATGTGGCAAATAGGGAAGATTCATAACCAACCTTTGAACATACCAGTTGTAGGCTTTGAGAATTTACAATGTTCAGAGTGCCTAGATTGCAGACCAGGGAACCCTAGGGCACCCTAGTACACTCCCATGAGCCCTAGTCACCTTTGATCCTTCAGATATTTCCTTCCCAGGGTCTCTTAGTGTTCGTATGCACTTCCAGATTTTACTCTGAGACCTCTGAGAACCTACTACTATCACTACCAATCAGCTAAGTTATTTCTTTCCCTTCTCCTACACATTTAGGGTTTTATTTCACTTAGAATAGTTTATTACATTCATTTCATGTTGTTTTAAGTATTTAAATACATTGTTTTAGTCCTCATAATTAGATTAACTAGGATTACACATTTCCTTGCATTTGGTTCTAATTTTAGTTAATCATTTTAGTGAACCCAATGTCTCCTTCTACCACCTTATACAAGTTTTTCTTTCCATACTTTTCCACCATGTCATCTCCTTCCCAAGTCATTACCCAATCTCTGTATCCTACTTATACACCTACCAAGATCACTAACGTAGTCACTACTACTGCTGACTTCATGCGCATGCGTACCCAGTACCCCCTTACTTTGTCATGCCTTCACCTGACCCATCCATCAATGTCGTTACTACCCACTGCATCCGCATTTCTCCACCTGATGCTCCACCCATTTCTTTACCTCCACCGGTCACACCTGCCACTCCATCAACTACTTCCAAAGGTTATGATATTATTGACTAGCTCAAGAATACACCCACTAAAATATCACTTTATGACCCCTTGCGCACTGCACCATATTTCCAAATCACATTTGAGGCTACCCTTCACGCTATTCACATTGAACGTGACCTTTCTACTAAATATTTTTCCCATCTCATTCAGTCTCTTTTTAGTTTTCCTCATCCTGTCTCGTTTATGGACAATGGCATATCACCTGCTGCCAAAAATAACCCTTGTGCCCCATTGCTCATTACCTCTGTCATTAGCACTACTTGTATCAAGTGTGTCCTTATTGTTAATGGGTCCACCATTAACCTGTGTTCCCATTCTCTCTTACAATAATTAGGTATTAATGATAGTCTCATCTCCCATAACTCCACTCTCATTTGTGGTTATGACTCTTCCACTCGCACATGTCTCAACACTATATCTCCATATTCGCATTGGAACTAAAATAGTTCTTACTGAATTCTATGTCCTCGATACTTTTTTCAATTCAATCTCTTCTTAGGAAGACCTTGGATCCATTCCATGCAAGATGTACCCTCCACCGTACATTAATGTGTCAAACTCCCTCATGATGGTTATGAACATACTGTTACCATTGACCCGAAACATTCAAATATTGTCTCATTAATCTTGTGAGTTCTATACCTGTCCCACCACCTTAACCCATTCTGTATGCCAAACTAGATAAATATGATGTTGGTCAATCTAGTGTACCCACATCCAATATTCCTATCATTCCTTCACCTGTTATATCTACTCACCCTTTGGCTATTATTTCACCCATTGTCTTTGTCCTTGCTAGTGCACCTACCTCCACTTCCCCTAGTAAGTTATCCTATCATCTCTACTCACACCTCAAATATTATTTCACCCACTGTATTTGTCCCTGCTAGTACTCCACCTCAACCACCCTCTCCTCCTACCCAAACAAATGACGCACACACCGATGTTTACACCAATTCTAATGACGAGGTTGATGCTATAGAACTCACTGATGAATCATTACAAAATATTGATTTTACTCCTCTCAACATGGACAATTCTTATTTTGATGAAACATTTGTCTCTGATGACCTAGATGAGTACTAGTTTAAAAACTCTCCATCCACTAATGTCATGGTCCTATATAAGGGCTCTGTTAACAGTTTCGACAAAGTTTCATCCTCATCTCTACAAGAAGTAGTATCGTGACCCCCCTTCACCTATACTTTATATATCAATTTGACATTTTGGGAACACATTCCTCCCGATCTTGCTCTTTTTTAAGCTACTGTACACATGATTTCTCACCTAGGTTTGACATGACACCTAATGACATCTTATCACCCCTCCATTCACCCCATATTTATTATAGTTACTTCCATATTACAACAACTTATGTCTTATGGGTTTTTTACTTGACAGTATTTTTTGCATTCTCTACTCGTGGGTTACCATTTGCACTTATATGATCTTGGCTTGATTATATTGGTGGCACATTCCACCCACTTCACTCCTCACTCTCCTTCCCTATGCATTTTGGCATTATCTCCATTGTTAATGATTCTTTTCCTACATATGTACCTAATATTTCACGTTGGTGTGCTCATGGATGTCAACTAATTACTTTTACGGATGAATAATATGCAATGAATGCTTATCTCCTTCATCATCATGCATTTTTATACAATCCGTCTTATTCCATCACCTACCAAGTTTCCAACGTAGCTCCTGCCGGTTTCGATCAAATCAACGATGATTTTCTTGATTGCATTTCATAGTCACCTTTTTCGCATTATTTCTTGGGGGGGTAGACACTCTACATCCCCCCATCCTCATCCTAGCATACTTGCATTTCCATTTCCTTTTATCCCTTGCATATAGGCATATTTATCACACATTATCACCCCCTCGCTACCCGATGATGCACTCTTGTGCTTTGGTTCACACTAGATTGTTAAGGGATTACCATTACATTGAACCCCAGACACCACACATCTTACATCATCCTATACATACCTCATCTACTATTCATTTCTACATCACCTATCTCATACACGCTACACTAGTCATCATTATATATGAGTCTAGTTTTACATTACATCCACACATTCCATATTTACACTAAGTCACATTATACATGGGCCTAGCTTTACACGTCATCACTACATATTCTATCTACATTTACATCCGCACCTTATCTATTCTCCACATCATGTATCTCCTACATTGCTTAGTTCCCATCATGCATTTATCTATCATCTACATTCTACATGCTACACTAGATTCCATTACATATGGGTCTAGTTTTCTCCTCATTGCATATTCCATTTCTATATACATTACATACCTTATATACATTATACATCCTACATTGCATTGTCCACACCGTGCATTTACATCACATGTCCATACCTTGTTCGTTTCTACCATGTTTTCTTCTACCCCTGCACTCACCACCCTATGACGCACACTAGTTCCTCGGTCCATACTCGAACTACCGAGGGTTTACCAATAAATTGGACGTTACCTACATGTGAAATTTTATCATACCATCATTTATTAGACTACTGACCAACACTCTAGGCTATATTGTAACCCACACGTATCATCACATACCATAGTGGTATACACCTTAGGTTAAATCACCAATCCCTTCATCTATTTTCTATTATCCTATCACATTCTATCATCAACTAGCGGTATACGCTTTAGGCTAAATCCTATTGCATTATCCTCTTATCAATTCCAGGTTATCCTATTACGTCATCATTCATTCTATCATCATGTAGTGGAATACGCTTTAGGATAAATCACCACTCCCTCCATCATGGCTAGTCATTATCCGCTTAACATCACACCTATCATCCATTCTATCATCATGTAGTGATATACGCTTAGGGATAAATCATCACTCATCCATTCAAAAAGTTGTGATATATAATTTGGCTATATGGCTCACACACATTCACTATATAATCTGAACATACTTCGTAACTTACTACCACTCACCCCATAGTGATCTAATCTTAGGGCTACATCATCACTCCTCTATTCAACCAAGTTGTTGTGTACACTTACGCTATAGGGTCCACACACATCTCTCCACATGTCACATTTCATCACCACTACACATACACACTGATCATGATGTGCTAGACAAAACCTACACTACTCGACCATTTCTTGATGACGCACTCTCGTTTATAGTTCATTCTTGATTATTGAGGGGGAAAACAAAATGAACCTCACTGCATACACTTCCATACACTCGGGGGGCACATTGCTCCTATCATTCCATCTTACATTCCATTCCATCCATCCACAACATACTGCATTGTCTTGGTAGCATTTACTCTTGCTTACTAGTGTTTTACATGATCACTTTACTACACATGTTAGATTTATTTCTTCTATGTCATTATCATACACACATACACGTTCACACCTTTTCTATGACATTTACACCTGACACATGGATGCTTTACCTTCTACCCTTACCATATTGGCTGCTGGGGGCATCCAAATTCATCTTATTCAGGTGTTATTGTTTCATTTTGTACTTATCATATTATACTACTTATTCATACATGCTTTGACATATTGGTTATCACTCTAACATGCTAACGGGTGTTCCATGTGCAACACTTGTTTTGCAGGATTACATGTTTCCATGACTACCTATTTATTTATAGTTGTCTTCTTTGTTTGCCTTTGTATGCGGGATTTTCCCTTTGCTTGTGTCCACACTTGTCTGTTATTTGTGGCCACGATGTCCTTACATGTCTTAAGACATCGTGAGTGATGTCCCATGTTTGTAACCCACCTTTTGCAGTCTTCTTGCTATTTCTTGCGTGTTTACACTACTGTGCTTGGTATTTTTTCTACATTGTCTATGTATTTTACACTTATTACATGCATGTGTTTTTAGACTAACACTTGTATTGGCTAGCCATCCCCTTTTGTGCATGCCTTGGTATCAACCAAGCGCTTCCCTTCCCCATGTAGGGAAGAGTTATACAGATCAGAGTGTGGTTGGTCCTCTTTTGGGGCCACATTCTCCTTCTACGATCATCACATGTGCCCCTAAAGAGGGGGGCATCATTGAGGTTTTTTACTAACACAGACATATTTACACTAGATTAGACATAACAAGTGAGTTCAGAGTAGTCTATGAACTTCACACACAGTGGCCTTAACAGGGCATGGTGTCCTTCGGCAATTTTGCAGAGCAGTTATAGGCTTAGGGGTTACAGTGGGTGTTCCTCTCTACACTTCTCCATCTAGTGGCGTCGGATTGCCCAAAACCTAGGACAATACAGATATCTCTTCAAGAAATTTCAGCAGAAGAAGTTATAGTTGAGAGGACACAGAGCATTTCGTCCCTACACTTCTTCAACCAAGGTGGCGTGAGATCACTCGAAAAAATCGCGACAGTACAGGATATCCTTCTACACCCTTTTTCTCGACATGGATCAGGTGCACATGTTCCATTTACAGTTTTTCTAGCATATTTTACATTTGCATACTTTACACATGCATATTTTACACAGAGTTTTTACATACATACATATTTGACTACTTTATTGTTTTCTCCTTGCAGGTCTATTGTATGAGAAACAAGTAGTCAAATTGGGGGCAAAAACAATAACAATAGTGACAACAACAATGATAACACATCACAATGGTACTTTCCATACTAACCATGCACATACATTATGCACCGTAACAACTACACATGTGTTTGGCCCTAGGTTCACTCTCATCACTTTTTATGTGCATTTTTCATCTTTAGAATCCACAATCTTCCACATTTTTTTTTTCATTCCACGCTTGAGTCTAGTCCATCAGCACGTCTTCTTCTACACTCTACATGGATATCAGGTACACATCTCTATCTACTTTATGTTACCGAGATTTCCTCTCACCAACATAAAGTGGGGGAAAAATGTATACACAAAATTATGCACTTTACACATAATTTGGCCCGATCTTATACTAGTATTTAGAAGGTTCTCAAGTGTATAAAGTACTAATCAATCTCACCATTTTTCCATCTTTATTTTACATTTTATTTCATAGTTCCCATGTATTTTCTAGCACTTATCTGCCCATTTCACAACTACCCTGACATTCTATCCCTAAATCAGGGCACACCAACCTGTACTGGGTTGTCCCTATCCCACTCTGGGTGCCATGATCTATGAAAATCCCCTTTCTCTCCTTTTTGGGTCATTTCTAGTTATTGGTCATCTTTATCTTTTTCTCAGTCAGCCTTGTTGGGATTAATAAAAAAATTATGCTTTATATTCGTATAAATATAAAGTTATAAGACTATAATGAGGGTCCTAGGTCATAACATTACACACTACTATCACTCCATCTAAGGCTACATCCATTGCATCACTTGCATCCACATAGTGCCATGCATCAAGGCTAGGAGATCTACATCAAACACACTTCATAGGGGGAGGGATTCTATTCTATTCCATGAACACATGTTATTTACATTTTCTATAGTTACTATTTCTCTCTACTTCACAAAGTGAGACTGACACAAGATCTCCTAGGGCATGACATGGACACAAACACACACACACACACACACAAACACTAGAACTACATCCAGGTTTGAAATGTAGTGCAACGCTCAGTGATAAGTCCACTAGTTTGTTGTCTGAGGTTAGTCTTAACCCATTCATATGCATATTTTATTTTTATAGGGTTTGATACTTCTCTTTGATTGTACAGGTCATTTTCTATCTCATCCGACAGATCCAATGCGACAAACAGGGAAGGTTTGGAACCAACTTGTGACCATACTCGTTGTAGGTTTTGAGCATTTACAGTGTTCAGAGTGCTCAGATTTCAGACCAGGGTGCCCCGAGGCACCCTAGTACACTCCCATGCTCCATAGTCTAATCAAATCATTCAGATCTATTGTTTACAGGGTCCTTGAGTGTTCGTTGTAATTCTATATTTTATTCTCAGACCTGCAACAACCTGCTACAGTCACTGCCAATCAACTAAGCTATTTATCTCCCTTCTTTTTCACATTTAGGCTTTTATTTCACTTATAATAGTTTACTTGCATTCATTTCATACTGTTTTAAGTCTTTTATTAGAGCATTTTAGTCCTCCTAATTAGATTAACTAGGATTACCACATTCCTTGCATTAGGTTCCAAATTTAGTTAATCACCTTCACCATCGAACCATAAAGCGCCACTTTTCCTCACAGGATAAGTGCAATTTTTATTGAACCAAACATCTCAAAAATTTGGGATCGTTGGGACACAAAAATTCATGCATCCCCTAGTTTGACCCCTGGTCCTCCACAAGACCCGGAGAGGTGCTCCAAAGGATTTTTTAGGTCCCTCCCATCTCTACCTTAGCCAGTGGCCATCCTCCACTTGTCAAGCCCATGAGAGGGAAAAAAAAAATTCACCAACCATTCCAAACATTTGGTATAGTTTGGACACAAATTTTCACCAAATCCTAGCCCCTCCCCTTACCAGCCACATGACCAAGTTTCATCCCCTGGGTGTTTTAATGTGCTTTTTTACTATACCTCATCGACGAATCATAGAGCATAACTTATCACAAGAAAGGTGAGGAAAATTTTCATGCAGCATAGGTCCTAAAGAATTGGGAAACTTGGGACAAAAAATTTCTCCCAAGTCATTGAAAGAATATTTTTTTTTTACAAAAAATGTGCTGCTTCTGCTGCTTCTTTCCCATGCGTAATCCTCACTGCCAAAAACTCCATCCATCCTCCATTGTCATTGATACCATCATGTACATTATTTATTGTATATATATTCCTATTGATCCATTACTGTAACAACATCCAAATGATTTCTTTTTCAGCTACTACCATGTCTTTTTTTCAACAGAAGAACTCCATAGTCAAAAACCATGAAAGCTTGTATCTCACAAACCACAAGTTGGATTCCAGTGAAACTTTGGCCATCTCTTCCTCTCCCAGCTACGTTCAAGTTGAAAAAAAATTCAAAAGAGGTTCTAGATTGTTAATCGTAGAAAATCTCAAAATTTTCCCTCTATTCTTCTTCCACAGTTTCTGAGTGATCCGAAGAACGCCTAAAGCTAGATATTTGAGAAACATATCCTAATAAAAAACCCATCACAAAGAAGATAATTTTTTTCAATCTGAGGTGGGAAAGAATGATGTTAAAATATTAATGAATCCATTAATGGTTTCCATGGTATCTCTGTGTATGAATCTCATGCCAGGAATTTTTAATTATTTATTTCCAAGCAATCCAATTGGTGAAACACAATGAAATTTGGAGCAAGATAACGTGCACAAAAGATATGAATCTAAAAATACCATCCCCATCTTAAACCAAGGCCATTTTTCGTCACTTATAACAAACAGCATATTCCATGCTCCTCCACATACTAAAAATAGTAAGTTTCCTGAATCGCAATTTTGGTTCAGCTGGAACAGTTTGTAAAGATTCAAAATGAAAGATAAGGAAAAAATGTCAATTTTCCCAAAATAAAAGGTCGGGAAAAAGTAACCTGCTAAAAATATAAAGTTGTTAAAAATGACCATGCATCAAAAATCAAGGAGGATGAAGTGTGTTAGAAGGTTTAGAAGGTAATATTGAAGAAAAATGGGTGATGTCCCAAAATGGCAAGCCACGGTCCTACCAACTAAAACTAGAAAA
Source organism: Taxus chinensis (assembly GCA_019776745.2). NCBI lineage: Eukaryota > Viridiplantae > Streptophyta > Pinopsida > Cupressales > Taxaceae > Taxus > Taxus chinensis. Next base: position 157,109,558 of record CM034155.1, on the reverse strand, counting down.
TATCTATTTTAGGTGCAGAAAGTTACAAACGGCCCCATATTTACTCTTTTTTAAATCTTCACACGGTTACAAAATGGTATCATATATCAAATAGATAAATGAATCCTCTATAGTGGTCTTGGAAGCATCATTGTGAGCTCTATTGTGTCTAGAAGCATGACAGAGCATCACATGGTGTAGTGGGTGGATTCATAATCATCTCATAGTGAGCTAGTTGACTTGAGCTTGGTGAGTTGATTAAATCTCTATGAGATAGGAATGAGCTAGTAAAGAGGTCTCATCTTTCATATAAATAAAGGAAAAGGTCGCAATATTGTAGTATAGTATGCAAAATAGGGATGTAAGTAACGAAAATTGTGAAATCCTAAGAAATATGAGGGTGACTCTCCCTCTCATTTTGAGATCAAGAATGTACCATCATAGGTGAGATCCGTGATCATCTCAATTTCACATTAGTGTATCTTTCAAGAGTGCTTCTAAACACTCATTTGGTGACCCAAGGTGTCCTCTCTTCATGCAAAAGGAGGAGATTCTGATTGTCATCAACAAGTTATTCATCGTAGGGAGCCTCTTCATCAAATGCAATAACCTCTCCCTTCTTCTCTCTTTCTCCATATTTTTTCTCCCCCCTTTCTAATTCTTCATTGGGCATAATCAATGTATTTTTCTCATTCACTTAAGTGAATTCACAAAGTTAAATTGTAAAAGTACCTTTGATTTATAAAAAAGGAAGTTATTTTTCACTTTATAGAAAGGTGAAAAGTCCCGAATTGAATAAGACCACTAAGAGTCATGTGGGGGGTAGGCAAATAATCCATTCACATTGCTATAAATTGGGCTAGCTTCTCCATTCCAAAGGATCCTGAAAGTTAGAAATTCTTAGTAGAAATTATGAATTGTTGTGGCTTGATTGAAGATTTGTACTCATCACTACACATGAAATGAAAGCTACTTTTCTTCTATTTCCCCTTTCTCATGTTTCCTCTTTTCCATCCTATATGCACTTTGTAAGCATGGTGATTAAAGAAAGCTTTGTATCTTCGATGAATGGGCCTCAGAGAAATGTGTATCTATGTGGGTTTTTTTTGTCTCACTAATAGCTTCATTGTTTCTTTTTTCTCTATTTAATGTTGAACTACTTCAGTTACTGGGTGTTAACTATGTAATGGGCCTAATCATGAAAATAACCTTCCTTTCCTAAATTCTCTCCTTTCCCCCTCATTTCTACTATTTCCTCCATTATACCCCCTATAATAAATTTTCCATAGGTTCAGTGGAGTGTCCTTGTGTGATCCTTGACCTATTTGGCCAACCCATAACAATTAGTTTAGGATTGGATCAATAACATTCAATAATAGGAGTTGCACCATTCAATACATATGGGTGTACCCCTGTGAACATTGGTGGAGACACCTAATTTTCCCACTCGAATGTTTTTCTCACAAACTATTTTTGAAAAATCCACTGGGAAGATATCTACCCTAGTGCACCCAGATAGATCTCTCGAAAATACAAAAAAAATCAAATATAAAAAAACCAAGAAAAATATACTCAAATGATCAAATGCATTTTTACAAGCCCCAACAAAAAACCTATCAGAAAGAATATATACAAGATTGGATAGGTTGAGCGGAATCCTTGATCCTGCTTTTGAATCTTTACAAAATTTAGAGCGAATAAGAGATAACCCATATTACTTCTCTCAAGCTTCATCCACTTCTAATTCATTGAGTTGTACCCTTGGTAACCTTATCTATTCGAGAAAAAATGGCAGAAAAATAGACACAATGCACAATAACTATTGATTCTGCCCCTTCTTTACTTTATATTATAGCCATCCACATGTTTCCTTGGCACAACTGCAAAGGAGAAGTACAGGGGAAAGTTTCCAAACAAGCACGGGCCTTCCACTTGCCTTAGGCCTAGGAAAAACACCTTTTGGCCTTTGAAAAAGTCTCAATAGAAAAGGAGCCAGTGGAAGCCTCCACATGTCTAAATGGTGCACTTTGAGATGATCCCTAAAATTGGAGACCCCAAACAAGCACAAGCTCATTACGTGTCCCAGTCCGACAGAGTTGTTAAAAAATTTTAAGGATCAGCGGAAGGTGCCATGTGTCTAGGGTCCGAGACAATTTTCCTTAGACGTTGAAAATTTCAAGCAAGGGAAGGGTGAGCGGAAGCCTCCAAGTGTCCTCCTACACTTCTTCAAAATAAACTTTAGGGGCCAGTCCCCAAACATGCGCGGTCCCTCCACGTGTCTCCCTAGTGCAACTGTTAAGGTGGGACCCTGAGGCAGATCCTCAAATGAGCGTCGGCCCTCCATGTGTCCATGGTCTGCCAAAACTGCACCAGATGGATGAAAAAATTGTCTAAGTCTGGGAAAGGCAATAGAAACCTCCATGTGTCTCCCCATCGCAACTCCAAGGTCAAACCAAAAGGCAAATTTTCAAATGCGCACCAGTCATCCACATGGATAAGCTTTAAGTTGAATCGGGCCTTAGAGTTTCAAAGTGCCCCACCAAGCCGCATCCAACCAGAAAGGGCCACATTTCCACAAATGCTAAGATATGAATTTGACTGGGAAAAATACACCCGTCAAACCATAAAATGTAGGAAAATCACCATTTGCACCTAGAAATGAATCCTTCTTCAAGGACAGAGAATTTGGAAATGATATAAGGCCCCAATACGATCCAACGAGCCGCATCTAATCACTTTTCCACAGATATTGGGACAAAAATTGATAGGGAAAACAAAACATGACTATGGAAAATGGAAGGAAGGGATATAACCTAAGTTTTCACCCAAGTTACAGATCTTTTCACATGGACAGAGGAATGAAAAACAAATACTAGACTTTAAGTGATCCTTGACCAAGGAAGGGATTGATCGTGGCAACCAAATGGAGGAAAAAGTTTTCATGCATCAATACGGGGAGATAGAAAAGACGAAAGAGGCCGCAAATTGAATAATTTCAAGGACAAATGGGGTGAGATCAAACTGAGCACCAACACATATTTCATGAAGGAAACTATACAATTGCATCTAAATAAGGTGTGTTGAGTCAACAACTCTTTCTTTGGGTTGAATTTTAAGGATTCATGGTTATGTATGTTCATTTTATCTAACATCTTTAAGTATAAGGTATGGTTGTGTTATTCAATTTTCTATATCATCATGAGGTAGGTAGTATGGCATAAGGTGTGTTATTGGTATAAGTATGAAGGAGACTTGGTGATAGTGCTTTGTCATGTTGGTTCATGTAAGAAGAATTATCTTTGTCGGTATGAAAAGTATATGATCTCCATGAAAGTTTGATAAATGTTTACTCATATAGGAAATTAATTCTTATTTTGTCTTGAAAAAATGTTGGTAAATATGTGTGTTAAGTCATGAATGTGTGAACCATTCCAGGGAGAGTAAAGTCTGTCTTGAAGGGTTCTAAAAATTTACATTGAATTTGTAAGTATGATAAGTTCTGATATCAAAGTATTCTTTGTTGGTCTAAGTTTTCTCCAAGAAGTTTTGACCAAGGTTGAGATAGTGGTGTGGAATGTGTCTAGCATGATTTCCTTGAGAACCTATTTTCTATCATCTTGAAATGTGTGGGATCACCTACTAGGTCTGAAAAAGATGTGTGAATGCATTTGAAGAGATTAAGGTTATGAATAAGTAAGCATAAAGAAGTTAAGGAAAATTTTTGAGTTGTCGAGTCAGAAAGTATGATGATCAGGAAGGTATGTTGATAATTGGATGTTACTATATGCTTAATGAAGAGCTAAATGATTGTCTATGGAAGAATTTTCAAGAAAATTTGCATGGTTATAAGGTAATGGTCTAAGTTATGGGTCTATAGCTGTCACTCAAAGGTAAAGATAATTTTGTCTTATTACATTCTATGTCTTGGGTCAGAATTTGATATTGTAGAGATGACCCAAGTAGCCCTGAATTGGTATATCATCTCAAGCGGAGTTGAAGTGCTCAGAGTTTTAAAGAAAATGAAGCCAAGAGTGTTAATTATTAAGCATAGTTTCTACCCAAATTGTGACAAGGTGTCCAAGGAGTATAGAAAAGGTTGTTAAGATATTTTTTTTGATAGTTGGAGGTATATTGATAAGGAGAGATTTTTAAATATCTTACAAGTGTTATATTATACAAAGAAGATAGTAAATAATGAAGTGTTGCTTGAGGATTGTGACATTTGACTTGATCCACATCCATGGCATGAATTTAAGGTATGTGATCTTATTTTTTCATTTAAATTTAATAAATGACTGAACATTATCAAGGGAATCTGAGTACATACTTATATTAGGTCAATTGATCTCATTTTCTACTAATGAAGTTAAGAAAACAGAGTACAGTCCAAGGGGGAGCTTGTAAGCAAATCAGCTTATGTCTATACATTGTTTCCATTATGTCTTATCATTGTTTTCATGGTGAGTTATCATTTTGAATTTTTCATAAATGTCAAAGAAGGAGATTAGGATAGGAATTATGAAAGAGGGACTCTTGTAAATGTTTGCTCTTGTGGTTTCCATCAATGAAAAGAGGGGAGATTATTGGCCATCATGCCTTAGGTGTTTTTATTGATGTCAAAGGTAATTGATGGAAAAGGGAGTTTACATGTCATATGTGTCTTTATGAGGTGTCAATTAAATTCAAACATGATGGTTGATTGGTAGTGTCTAATCTTTTATTCATGACATAATGTCTAGGCATGGTCTTAAGGCTTGCTCAAGCTAGTTTGTGTACTCCAAAGGTTTTTAAGGTGGTATGAGGTATTCATAAAGTCAAATATGGTTAGAGAGATGTGTAAGTGGTGTTAATTGGTCTGTAAGATGTCATTATTGTCAATTCATGGAAAGTATGTGTTTATTCAGGTCATTTTAGGCATATTCCTAGACATAGTCCAATTAGTATGATGAAGTAACATGAGATTTTGAGTAGGAAAGTATAATGTGAGCTTGGGAAAGGTGTTGTGACATGGCATGACATATGTAGGACGTGTTTTAGGTTAGTATTCAAAGGTATGATGATGTTTCAAGGTCCATTGAAGAAATTTTCTTGAGAACAAAGCATGTAAACACATTTAAGTCTCAGTGGTTGGAGAGTTAAAAATGTATTTGAGCATAGATGAGAGTTTTCATGTATGGAGGAGGTCCTTATGGTCCCATGGGAAACATTTTAGTTTGGTATGAAGAATATTATTTTATGTTGTGTTGATTTAGGAAAAACTAAGCTCTTGAAGAGAAAAATCCATCTCGATAGGTGAAATTTATATGCTCACCCACACTTGTGGGTTCTACATGGAACCTTTTGTATTTCAAGGATGCATTTTCATTGATCTAATACCATTTTTCAAAATTAATGATTTGATTTGATCATTCCATCTTTATGAAAAAACATTAAGAAGTCAAACTCGTCTTAAACCCTAGTGAAACCCTCACATTAGAGTGATATGGAAGATTTTATTGGTATGGTAACCAAATGAAATGAAAATGTAAATGTGATGCATCAGGGTTGTAGAGAATTCACCACGGCTAATTTTGGTGTTGGTTGCATGATCCAACTATTTCAGGAAGTAGGATAAAAACCTTAGTTTTGTGGAGATTTGTAGTTTCAAGGCTGTAGTAGAAGCTTCAAGATGAATAGTAAATTGTTCCAATTTCCTTGGGAGGTTTTCAATATGTCCATGAAATTTTTTAGGTAGATTCATTGGAGACAATTGGAGTTATAGGTCCTCTAAGTTTCCCTGCCACTTTTGGCCTTAAAGGGCTAAAACTAGCTATAAAACATTCTTTTATTAATCTTTACAAGGAATTTAAAGATGTTTTCACTTGGAAATACCAAGACTTGAAAGGGTTTGATCCCAGTTTAGCACAACACACTATTGAATTGCAGCCAAATTCCAAGCCAGTTAGGCAAAAACAAGAGGCCTATAAATTCCAAAATAGAGCCTCTAATGAGGAAAGAGTTATCTAAGTTGATTGAATCAGGTATTATCTTTCTAGTTAAGCATTCAAGTTGGGTAGCCAATCTTGTTCCTGTTAGGAAGAAAAATGGAGAAATCAAATTATGTGTGGATTTTAGAGATCTTAATAAAGCTTCATTAAAAGATCACTACCCACTTCCAAATATGGATCATATTTTGAGAACAGTTTCTGGTTCAGATAGACTATCTCTTCTAGATGGCTATAGTGGATACAATCATATTTTAGTCCAAGAAGAGGATAGGTACAAAACAAACTTTCACCACTAAGTGGGGTACTTATGCTTACAAAAGAATGCCTTTTGGCCTTTCAAATGTTGGTGCAACATTTCAACACGTGATGGACATGGATTTTCACAGCTTGTTAAATAAATGCATCCTTGTTTATTTAGATGATGTTACTGTATTCTCAAAAAATTCTGAAGAACATCTAATACACCTAAGGCAGACTTTTCAGTTATGCAGACAATTTGGGATATCTTTGAATCTGCTAAAGTCTATCTTTTTAGTACATCAAGGAAAATTACTTGGTCATATTGTTTCTAAGAAAGGTTTAGCAATTGATCCTTTCAGAATCAAAGCCATATCACAGCTATCATTACCTCATCATAAGAAGGCATTACAGATTTTTCTTGGAAAAATCAACTTTGTTAGAAGATTTGTTCCAGATTTTGTAGCATTGGTGAAACCATTGACAACTATGTTAAAGAAAGAGAAAACTTTCTCTTAGACTAGTGAAGGGAGAGAAGGGTTTGAAGCAATCAAAGAAGCCATCTCTCAAGCTCCTACTCTTGCAAATCCAAATTTTGATAAAGATTTTACAATGTATGCACTTGCAGGAGCTGAAACAATCTCAACCATATTAACTCAGGTTAATGATGAAAATGTTGAGCAGCCAATTGCTTTCTTTGGATAGAGCTTGCATGATTACGAAACAAGGTACACATTTCTTGAAAAATAAGTACTTTCAGTAGTCAGAGGGCTAAAGAATTTTAAGTACATGCTTTCAAACAACAAAATTCATGTTCTTGTTTCTCATCCAAGTGTGAAAGCTTTCTTGTTAAATAAAGAATTGAATGAGAAAAGAGTAGGCTGGATAACGAAGGTCATGGAATATGATGTTGATATTCATGTTGCGAAGACAGTTCAAGGAAAAGGCTTGTGTGAACATATAATTGATGATATGGAAAAACATCAGACTGCAGAACCTGAAGATTCAAAACAATCATGCTGAAATTATGTATCAGCAATCAGACATTATGGTTCAGCCAGAAAATCAGCAACCTGAACTTGCTCAAGAAGTCCAGGAATCAAGATGGATGACTGATTTAGTTAACTATCTACAGCATGGCATCTATCCGGAAAGGTATGGACAAGAATAAATGAAGGTATTTCAGATTACAAGTTGTACCCTATGTTTTCATTGATGGTGTATTATTCAAAAGGGATATAAATGGAATCTTGTTGCGATGTGTTGACTATGACAAAATTCAGCAATTATTATCAGAATTCCATGAAGGACCTGCAGGAGGTCATTTCTCAGCACATACCACAACCTTAAAAATTATGAAAGTTGGTTACTATTGGCCCAGTATATTTAAGGACTATTTCGAATGGATTAGGAAGTGTAAGAAATGTGCTTTCTTTGTTGGAAAAGAACATTTGGCTTCTCTGCCTTTACAGCCTATTTCAGTTGATCAACCTTTTATGCAGTGGGGCCTTGATTTTATTGGCATGATAAACCCACCTTCGTCACAAGGACACAAGTGGATTTTGACTACTACAGATTACTTTACACACTGGACTGAAGCAATAGCCTTGAAAGATGCTAATGAAACTTTGATACTATCCTTTTATGAAGGTATAGTTTGCAGATTTGGTGTTCTAGCAACTATCATATCAGATAATGCTTTAGCATTTCTTGGTGCAAAGGTAACAGATTGGGTTGTTAATCATGGAATTTATCTAAGTTCTTCATCTAACTATTACCCACAAGGTAATGGGTTAGCTGAAAGTACTAACAAGAATATTTTAAGGATCATCAGAAGAACACTCAAAGATAACCAGAGAGCTTGGCATCTAATGTTGAATTCAACACTTTGGGCTGATAGAGTGACTCCTAAAAGATCAGTTGGCAATTCACCATACAAGCTTGTTTATGGAAGAGAAGCAAGAATGCCTATTTCAGTTGAGTTACCTGCATTAGATTTGCTGCATCAAATGGAGCTTGCTTGAAAATGAACCATTGCAGGTTCGTTATGCAGAATTAATGGAATTACAAGAGCTAAGAGATCAAGCTCATTTAAACATGGAAAAGAATCAGAAACAGATGAAGAAGACTTTTGATAAGAAAGCCAAATTCAGAATCTTCAATGAAGGAGATATTGTGTTAAAGTGGGATGTTGATCATGCAAAGCCAGGAAGACACACGAAGTTTGATACAATCTGGAGTGGTCCTTACATGATTTCAGCTTGCAAAGAACACAACACTTTTCATCTCTCAAGGCTGAATGGAGAGGAACTTCCCATTCCTGTGAATGGTATGTTTCTCAAACACTGTTATTGAAAATCCTACAGTGTCTGTTTAGAGTAGGATTTCCCTTCAATAAGTGTAGTTCCTGCACATTGCAATGTTTTTTCAATTCAATAAGTGCATTTGTGCACGTGATCTGGTTTACCAGATCCTTTCCCAGTTTTAGTTCATTTTGGAAGGGTTGGACCTTCAGGAAGGCATATTTTTTGGTTACATGCTTTAGACTCCATGCCCAATGGACAAGAGCAAGGCACTGGTTTACAAGCTAGCAGGTAGCTTTCCCTGTAGGATCACCAGAAATGTTGACAATTTTTGCACTTGTGCAAAAATGGGAAACTCAAAACTTCATTACGATGGATAGCATTGGTGAAGTATACCTAAGCTAGGGGAGTTTCTTTCAGACAATATTGTTACTGTTGAATTAATTAATGATTACATGAAATCTGTAGCTATGTGTGTTGTTACAAAACATAACAGATCACATAGCCTACAATTTCATGCTATCTTCAGCAAAAGAACACAAAGCCCTGAAGGACAGCTGTGTTGCCTTGATGAAGACACTGAATTGCAGAATAGATGAAGTGTTAGGTTTTGAAGCAAAAATCATGACTACAGATTACAGAAATCAGAGTTCATTACTAGATGTTATACGTATTCTTTAATGATCTTTCCTTCATGATTAAGACATTCAATTATATTATTGGGTTGTTTAGTTCATCATACAATCCATATCAGAAAGTAGAAATGCAAAAAGAAATACACAACTCAATTTCACAATTCAATGTTTTATTCATAAGGAATTTCAAATGTTCCCACACAAGCTATGGGATGTAACTGGAAAGTAAAGTACAACTACTGAAATAAGAGGTACACATGCATGAAAGAGAAAATAAAGGAGTATGAGTGAACCCATCATTTCCTTGAGGTTTTTCCTTCAGTTGATGCATCCTCATCTTCAACTTTGTTCCCTCTTCATCTTCATTGTTGAAAGCACCGTACCTAAAAATAGAAAAGAGAAAATCATCAGTTACGAGCTCAGGGTTAATCCATATTCCTATACTGTCCTAATTCATGCACATGGATCTCTTAATAACATAGAGATATAGATTACTTGAAGATCAAACAGTATACATGATTTACTCACTCAGAAAGAAGGAAAGAGAAGAAAAGAAAAACCATGGACATAAGAGAGGCCAAAAAGCCTAAATATTTTCTAACTATTTTCTCAAGTGTGCAGGTACAGGTTGCAGCCAAGAATAAATAAATCATGTCTTACAGTCCTCACTATAGATAAATATTGCAGAGTTCAATAACTTCTATCCTATGGTACATGAAGCAGATGAGTCATAAGTACATGATGGAATGAAGGAAGAATGCAACTCAAAGTTCAGCAGCTATTCTAGAAATAGAAGAAGTTGCATTACAGAATAGAGGAGACACTTGCAGATAAAAGTACATGTTCCAGATTACAACTGAAGAAGAAGAGTCAGAATTTAAAGGCTGAAGTTAACTAGAGAGATAAGATTACATCAGAAATAGAATGAGAAGGAAATCTGAGGAAATTTTGATAGGGCTTCGCCATGTAAAATGGACATTTACAACTTTCCATCATGTTGTTTTAACTAAACACATGCTTTAAAAGTTGTATGTAAATCAAATAAGTGATACAGAGAAAAAGAAAAGCATGCCTTAATCAGATAACAGTTATCATTTTTCAGTTTCCAACAACAAATCAGTTTCAAAAGGAAAAGTGATACATTATGTAGTTTCAACTTTCAGAAAGTACATCTATTACAGCTGAAATAGAAATAAAAGAAAGAATTATGGGAAAATTTTGACAGGGCTTCACCATGTAAAATGGACATTTTAAATTTTCTAGCATACATACTAAAGTTGTAATGAAGATTAAATGCAGTATTTTAAGAAAAGAAATGGACTACACTTTCAGTCATCAAATTGAAGAACTTTGGATCTTTCATTCTAGCTTAACAACTGAATAAAATGAAGTTTCAAGATAATACTACAAAGTTCAGCCATTTTTAATTACAGTTTCAAATGAAACAAGAATGAGAAACTGTTTACAACTTCCAGAAGGCCACATACAAGGTACAAAGATCTCATGGAATCAAGAATCAAGTATTAATACTGTAACTTCCAGAATCAAATGCAAGCCTATCTGTCTATCTAGAAGATGTCAAATCTCAGAAGATCCAAGCTATACACTAATCAAGATAGATAGAAGATGAAATCAATGGCAGAATAAATGTTTGTAATAGAGGAACTACAAGTGTAGCTGAACAAATTCAAATTTACATAATGATTCAAGACCTCGAGCCCAAACCTGAGACATATGAAAGTGTACAGTATGCTACAGTATACTTCAATATCCAATTTTAAATGCAAGATTCATGGTTAAACAGAACCAGAATAACCCACAAGGAGAACCAATTTCAAGTTTGAATCAAACAGAAGAAGATACCCATCAGAATAAAGCTTCAAATCATAAGTCTATAAAAAAGACTTGATTCCCAAGAGCAAGTTTGAAACCAAATGCACAAAGAGCCACATAGTAAAAAGTTTTCAATTACAAGGATAACAAAGCATAATACAAGAACTTCCAGATATTTCCAGTTCAGAGCTTCAGATGCTCAAGGTTGACTAAGCAAATAAGAAACTAAACTACATGCTCCAAAGTTAGAGCTCAGAAAGAACCTACTAATGGGACCACATTGAAGTAAAGCTCAAGATCTCATCTTAAAAAAAGTACAAGGAGCAAACACAAAGAAACAACTCTCAGTCAAGAGCAGAGTAGTACAGCTAAGTACTGAGGCAATCTCAAAATAGAAATGTCATATAAATACAACGTGGAGAGCTATAAAAGATCAAAATATGTAGATATCAGAACAACCTCCAAGGAATGTATCAAGGAAACATGAAGGGAGCACCTGTTTCAGCAATTGAAAGTGCACTACTAAAAACAACTCATGCATTATGGTAAAGATGCTACAGAAGTTCAAAAAAAATCTTCACACGTACAGATTTTCAGGGACAGCCAAGTACTGAGGCATCATCAAGTGAAAGACCAAATTTCAGAAGCATAGGTCCATATATATACAACTAGGTGTATCTTATCTGAGTATATTTTTAGATTACAAATTCAGATAGAAAACCTTGAATCAAAATTGCATGCACATCAAATTTTAAGAAAGATTCAAGTTTCAAATTATTATACCCATTAAAATTATTTTCAGGTTGTAGAATAGAAGAAGAAAATACAAATCCTGGTTTTCATCGCAAACCCATTAATGGGTATATCAAAATCAGAGTAACAGACAAGAACTCACCATTTATAATCAAACAGTTGAAAATTTTGAGCAACTGAATGATGAAGTAAGAAATCCATATGCCCATGAGAAGTTTTGAACTTGGGAGTCAAGTAGGAGCAAGAAATCACAGAACCCACAAATATTTTCAAGAGTTTCAATGACATATCCAAGGAAAGAAAATGAAAATAGAAGTGTACATGTGCAAGAGAAAAATTAGCTCACCTATAACCACTCATGGAAGCAAACACCCACAACTATCTTGCTCAAAAAGCTCTGACAGAGCGAATACAATGAAGAATGCAACTCAACCTTGAATTCCAACCAGGGTTTTGAAATACAATTCTACAGAGCTTGAGAGAAAAGAGACGGTGTCTACAAAGAAACATCAGAGAGCTCCGCAGAAGAAAGATAACCCTTTTGTAGAAAATCTGAGCTTGATTCTTGCTCAGAAAGAATTAACAAATCCTGAAAGAATAAGATATCATGGCCACGAAAAAACTCAAGGAGGTCAAGCTCATGAACTCCTCCATAGAGACCGAAAAACCAAAACTTAAAACGACAGAGAAATACTTGTGTTCAAGCCCTCATGGCCACAAAGACATCACAGAACCAAGTAAAGCTCAAAATAATCAATAACGGTGGCCATTAAAACCTTGTAGAGAGTCCAAGAGCTGAGCTTGACAAGAAACAATCACAGAAAATACAGATGCAACTGAGCTGAGAGAATCGATCTGCTAAAGAATCCGAGCTTCATAGAATTAAAATGGTAGAGAGATCAAATACTTTCACTCACAAAGCTTCACAGACTCATAGAGGCCGAGTTTCAAAGTCCCAAAACTCAAAGATCAAAGAAATGGTGATCTGAAACAAATTTTCTAGGGCTTCGCCACTCAGAGCGAGCAAAAAGAATGACCAAATGATGGAGCTCGGGTACTTTTCAACTCACCCACTAACCTTGGTATAATCTAACTCAACCAGGAGTTAGGGATTCACGATCAGAGATTAGGTCGTGTAAAGATCGATGGCTGAGGATCGAGGTAAGTTTCAACACAAGTCACCATGGTAAGATACCAATTACTACGCTAAACTCTAGGTCAGAAACCCTAACCACGAGTCAAAGATCGACAGCCTGAAGATGTCCAGTACAGAGATCAATGATTTAAAAACAATCAACAATATTTAAAGTAAACTACGATGATTAGAATGCCAACAACCACATTAAAAGCCAAGTGAAACCCTAAACGAAGATCAAGATCGACGCTTCACAAGAATCTTAGTGCCAAAATCAATGGTCATAGCCAATCACAGTGGCCAATATATTTAATGCAAAGTGCCAGTGTAAAATGTGAAGGGGTGAGTCATCATGGCAGAGGGGACCAGACTTTATTTAAATTATGCATGTTGACTATGATTTTCTCCATATAAAATCAAAACATAATCATTGTCATCAAACCATGTAAAATCTGACAAAGGTAACTATGCAATGATATTCAAAAGCTGAACAAGTAATCACCATGGTCATGTGTTAATCAAAGGTGGCCAGTATGGCATGGTGGCCTTTTACAAAGTGCCCACATATATATGTTTAAAACCATGGCAATGTCCCAAGTCTACAAGAAGACCAAACTCAACAAAGACATGTGCACCTATCTAGAGTGGTCCCCACATGGAGTTAGCACAGAACAAAAGTATTGTATTTTGCAAATGATATATTTAAAAGATAGCAAAAGAAATCATGTTACCACACTAGGGGACAAAGGGAATGTCAATTTCAGAGCCTGATCTTAAAGGTGGTCCCCATCAAGATGTATACTTGAGTGAGTTATTTTTGCAAAATATTGTAAATAATGGATTATCTTTACTCACACACAGAGATCAAATTTTGCATGTGCATCCAAGGGGACAAGTGGATCAGAATTTCAGATGTCACATCAACAACAAGAAGACAAATTTGCATGCACCTTGAAGGAGACTTTCTTATCAAGTAAGGTTTATTTTTAGCATTATTCACCTATGCTTTTTCTTAAAAATAGGACAGTCAACTGTAGTTTGACTGTGATGTAATCAAAGGCTATTAATGCCTCTTTCTATTAGTTTGCTTTATTTTATTCCTTTATTTATTAATAGATAAAGGATAAAAATAGGATGCATGGGTGAGTACAACCCTAGTCTATTTTTAGGAAGGGTGGGTGAATCAATTTTTCTATATATTGTGTGCCTTGGCAAAGCACAAGGAGAGGAATTTTTAGATACAGGAGTGCTGAAGCAATTTTCTGCTAGTTTTTCCCTTTGAATGTGAAGTATTTTCTACCTTTCCAATTATTTGCAGTCTTGTGTATGTTTCCATTAATCTTGTGAATGTTGAATTCCCTGATTAATCATCTTACCCTATTGCAAATTCAGTAATTTCCGCATGATATTAATGTGTATGTGTAACTTAGTAGTATTGTTGTGATTCTATCCCTCAATACATCAAAGTGTTTAACCTTAATTATCTTCAGAAAAATTGTTGGCCTGTGCATCAGAAATTCATTCCATATCAATTGTGCATGTACTCAGTCAAAGACCTCATACAAGTTTGGTGTATCACCTCAGTTTTAATTTCATTTTACAGTCATCTTTTACCCTTAAACCCCAGAAAATCAGTTTAGGATACATCAATAAGGAACCAGCCTTGATACCGAAGACTCACCTCAAAATAGGTATACCCACAGACCTGAGGTGTTTCCATTGTATCTACGAAAGAGAGAGATAAAATTTGCAAGTATCATGGAAAAGGTGTGCTTGGTTTTTTTATCCAAATGGAATATACCTTTTATTTCTTGAGAAAGTTGGTAGAAGTGTCCTTGATTTGTTTCAGGTAATGGTTAAGCTTGGAAATAGTCATGAAGGTGTTAAGCATGTTTCTCTTGAGACTGGTTCTTGAGTCCATAATGGTAGTTTTGATCTATTGCATAGATTGCGTAGGTTGAAAGCCTTGTGCTATGTTTTGATGAATGGAATGAGTTTTTCCATAAAGTAGAGTTAGATATATTTCCATTAGTAAGATGGATGAGCCATGCTGAAGAGTTTTACTATATGAAGTAGGTCACTTTTAGGTCTGAATTTTGGGTGCTGGAAGACCTAGATAGGATAACTTGCTTCTTGGTATGTTTCATGAGGATGGTGAAGGATGAAGGGATTCTTGTTCTTGTTGGTGATTCTTAGAGGTTGTTCCTGACATGTGTGGAGCTTATGGAGCAATGACATTACTAGATTGTGCCCTTGAAGGTCATGATGCATTCGTTGGTGAAGAAGACCTTGTTTTAGGCCTATTTTGGGCTAGTTGTGCTTGTACGAGTTGTTTGGGATATTTACTACCCTTTTGTTCTCTTAGAGTGAGTTTAAATAATTTTCAAGATGTAGTTTTTGAAAATATAATATAAGAATTGCATAAATTAAATCTAAAAACTTACTCTTCATTCTTGCTATTACATAGGAAGTATTACACCCATATATATAGGAGAGGTACACTACTACAAGGAGGGGTCATTTGAGACATTAATAGAGACAAAATTTGACTAAATTGTCTCAAATAGAGACAATAACAAAGTTGTATATCATCTCTATTATTGTCTCAAAGTGGGTGTCTCTAATATTGTCTCTAATTATTGTCTCTCAAGAGACAATAATGATTGATACATATTTTTTCTCTTGAGAGACAATATAGTTTTTGTCTCTCTAGAGACAATATCATTTTCGTCTCTCTAGAGACAATATCAGTATTGTCTCCTTAGAGAAAATACTGAATACTAACATTTTGTCTCTCTGGAGACAATACTAATTTCAATTTTTATTGTCTCTCTAGAGACGATATGAATTTAAAGAATGAAAAATATGAATTTTAAAACTACATAATAACCAAATATCATATAGTGCAATCAACGAAGTTACAT
This sequence comes from Taxus chinensis, assembly GCA_019776745.2. Lineage (NCBI taxonomy): Eukaryota > Viridiplantae > Streptophyta > Pinopsida > Cupressales > Taxaceae > Taxus > Taxus chinensis. The sequence continues at coordinate 157,093,772 of CM034155.1, read as the reverse complement.
ATCATCTATGATGTCGGAGTGGTCTGGTAATTAATGTTATAAATTAACAACAACTTGATTTAAATATTGTGCCCAATAAATGGGTCCACAAATATTGTATTAATATCAAATAAGATAAAATACAAAAGGGTGTCTGAATTTTGTTAAGCCTTGAAATAGAATGATAAAATACAAAAGGGTGTCTGAATTCCATTAACACTTGATATACAATATTAACACCTTCTCTCCCACCACCAATTTCAAGTGATCCATATGATTCCCTAGTGCTACTTTGAGGTTATTTTTCTTCACTTTAATTTTGAGCAACTTCCTTTTTGAGAAATTGCCTCTCCATCGGTAGCAATCATCTTCATGTTCTTCGCTTTGATTGTCTCAACTTTGATGCAATTCTCTACTATTGTTAGCAGCAAAGGTGCATTAGATTATAAGAAATTATGATCACATATTTTATTCCAATTCTACCAAAAGTATTCACAAATTACATTAAAATTAGGACAATAATTAGTTTTTACTAAATCGACTTGATCTTTACATTTTTTTTCTAAAAAAATAGTTATCACTAACTCATTACTATCAATCCATTTTCATAACTTATATCAAGGACTAACCTTAGACATTATAATCCCTGTAATTCCACACATGCCTAGTGAAAATGTTCCGATATAAGCCTATACAGAGAAACAAAAAAGAAGCTATTATTCATCTGTTTTTTCTTTAGTGGATATTCTACACTACATGCATGAAAATTGAGTAAAAACATACAAGCATTATGTACAAACAATTTCCAGTGAAACCATTGAGGCACAACACTAACCATAAACCAATTAAAGCTACCCTGCTTCAAAGCAATTTCAAAGCAAATTGATGAAAATGCCCCTATATAATAGAAAATGAGTCAATATAATCCACAATAAACACGAATAATTGTGATCTTTGCTGTAATTTACGTTTTACAATTTATACTGTTATGTACTTGGTAATTTTCTTAAGTGATTGATTCTCTCCTTGTGGATGTATGGAACATCAAAGCTCCATTGTCAATAAAATTATATTATATTCAACTACTTTTTTTGTTTTGTATTTAGATCAGTTTCTTTGCATGTTAATTTTTTGTTGGATTTTCCTAAATTCAACAACATGGAGGAGTTAAAATTGATAACAAGCAACATTCTTGACTATGCAGAAGGAAGGGATTTCATAGGGATTGCATGTCACAGGAGTGCAAGCATTTAGTGAATGTTCAAGAATCTCTTCGGTATGGATTGTGGTGGTACATGTAACTTAAGTGAGTGAGAATAATAGAAATACAAAGACCAAATATTCTCTTAAATGATTAATTAGGTAGGGTGTTGGGATAATCAATCATCTTCAGGTGATGGTTTGCATATTAGTAAATATGGGTAATTGGAAACTACAAGGTGAAAAGGGTATTAAGAGTTGTCAGGTATGAAAATCTATTAAGTAACGAAATTTGTTAAGAGATATGTTAGTAGAATATGGAACGTAAAAGGTTGTGATTAGATAGGCCACCTTTATAATACAAAATTTTACATCAAACAAATGTAATTGTTCCAGTATAACTTGTAATAAAAGATGTTTGAAACAAGCAAAAGGAAACTAACTACCCTGACATGTGCAAACATGCAATTGGCCATACCTAAAATCCTTGGAGATGCATTTTCTCTAGTAAAATTTTATTTGTAGACTTCTCATTATAGCTACAACGTATGGTTAGAAGTCTCCATATTAGAATTTAATATTCTATGCTAACAATTTGAAATTTGAAATCAAGTAGCATAACAAATTTGAAGAATGATTATTTCGAAGTTATTCTATGAAAATGGTGTCAAATACTTTGAAGACTTACTTCACATCCAATGCTTCAGGGGCAAGAATACCAAAACGGTCAAGAAATTCATCAAATGTTCACCTTGTGGGGTATCCAGCACCGCTAATCCTGATTACTTCCATGACACCTTGCAATGTAGATGAGCCACACATTCTAATTGAGATTATATGTTTATGTATGCTAACCTTTTGGCTAAACCAGGAAATTTCATACAAGTCATCATAAAACTTGAATTCAAAATGTAATAATCTTAGGCCAAAGGATGCTTACCCCGTTACATAGTTGTTGTAAAACATTGTAATTCTAAAAATACCTGGCTTTAGAACAATGTTCTATTTCACAGATCTTATGTAGTGAGGCTTTGTTGAGCTCAATGTTTCCAGGAGAGATTGCAGTTGTTGCTACACATAATTTTAAAGGATTTAATAATACCACAAACCTTTTGAATAGTATCCATGACAGCAAAATATTACAAGCATGTATCACTACCTATCATAATTTCTAGAAATTGAATATTCAAACATTAACAATATGATAGTAGTTAGAAAAAAACAATTGCAGAAATTAAAAGAAGCAATGGTTTAGAAGACATAATTTGCTGACTTAGAATATTCATTAGGCAAAGCAGGAAAGAGACTTGCAACAAAGGAACATTTTGAAGAAATTAATAGACCTTGATGCTCTGTAACAACATAATCCTTGTTCTTGTCAAGGAATAGATTAGTTCGATATGTACCCTGCAAGATTCATAAGACAAAAATTAGAATTCCTGTGATACAAAAGGAACTACTGGTAAGAATATAGGGATTACAAATAACAAGTAAATTGAAGTAGTTTCTCACATCACTAGCATAGTAACAAATAGTGAAGTCAGTACGTGAAATTTTTAATTTTCTGAAACGTTTATTATTCTTAAAGGTTTGGTAAAGCTTTTGTGGAAATGTTTCATGGGTTGATCTTGGAAACATACTGCAAGGCCAAGAGGGAGAAAGCTATTAGCGACATAAATCTTTATGCACATATGTATGGCATGAAAACTTCACAGCATTAACATCTATCTCTTTATAATTGTAATTACGTATTGGCATATCCTGTTCATAAATCCTTTCATATCTGCCTCTAAATTGATGCACACACAAAAAATCTAATACGATGCAAAACTCTCACTTTTATGTTAAACATAATAAACCTCCATTTGATCATCTCCTAATAATTAAGCAAACAATTTATGTTATCGCAGAAGCAAAAAAAAATAAAAAATTCAAATTTATTCAAATGTAATATTACTGAACTTAGCTCAAGTCCACTTTAAGCATACTTTCTTCCAGTTGATTGACACAACTATTATATTCCAATTAATATTTTCCTCTAACTTCTAAGTGTATAGGTAGAAAGAAGCTCTATGTGTGTCACAATACTCCAGAGTTTTTGGAGTATGTGTTATTTGTGTTCACTACTTTAATTCAAATGTCATTAAGCCTTCCTGGTAATCAAATGTGAGAACCAGTTATGACCTAAACTTTGTTTCATAGCACAAGGTTCAATGGAAGCCTTCATCTATCCTCAACTTCCATTGAAATGCAAACCTCGTGTCATTGGTACTCAAAAATCACAATTAGAAAGTAGGTCTAAGCCTTTTATGAGATTCATATTGTGTTGAACAAGCCAATAATAATTGTTCTTTCACCATGTCTTATCCTTGTAACTGACTAAAATGCACTCTTAATTTGGAACAAGAATAAACAATAACCAATATGTGACTTCTACTCACTTGCTGAAATAAAAAAATGATAGTTTGAGGGCAATGGTCACATCATATAATGTTTAAGGAACATCTGAAAGTTTGCAAAAATAAAGGGAACATATACATACTAGGCTTCATCTAAAAGAGCAACAATTCCCCCAGGTTTCTATAAATATTAAACAAAATATTATTAACATCGTGGCCCTGAAGAAACCAATGTTTATGTCTAGGAAAGCATGGACAAGATGTTTATCAAGAGCCAGCATAATGACTCACTCAATATATGTTTAACTATGCAAACTCTATTTGCATCTAAAAGGAACTAACATAGGAAAAAAAAAAACTAGAAAAAGACCTTTTCAATTAGATCCAAAATTTCTTGATTATCAAGAAATTCAATGTAGCTCCAATCAATTTCTTTTTTTGTGTATTCATCTTGCTCCATCTTAAAGACATGTTGAACCCAAGAATGAAAATTCAAGAAAAAGTAAACATTTTATGCAACAAAACCGTATGAAGTTAGCCCGTCAATATAGTTGAGCAAAATTACCCTTCCAAAAATATCATGTAAAATGTACAATAAATATCTTGCTGGCTAAAATGCCAATGCTTCAATAAATATGGAATTGCTTTATGACCTGATTAAAGTGTTGCTGCAGCTTCTCATTTGTAAGATTGATGCAGAACTGCTCACAACTGCAATGCAGAAGCAAAGTTGATAAAGGATAGGAGATGTCATTTTTTGACTAAGAGTTTAATATACATTTTACAATATTGAACTCTTATTTTGTCTAACTCGACTATGGTTTCCAAACATAATTTCAAAAAATTCCAAAGCAATCTTGCTGGCAATGAATTAAAGGTACATGTTATTCTTAAAACTTTCAAAACCATAAATGTCGAGAACTCCAATAAGAGTCTTTGAGTTAGGATCTTGGCCAATTGAATTATCTATTTAATTTACCAGCTTGTATGCAATAAAAAAGGAAATTATTAAGTAAAGCAATATATATTATAGATTATCCTTCAAAAATTTAGAAATATGCCTAACACTCTAATGCATTCCTCTTTTTTAGATAATCCATTTTCAGATGTTATAATTGGCTCAATGGTTCGTCTTGATGGCGCACTCTCACCATTGAAATCGCAAATACATCTTGAGCTGATTTGAGTAAATGCACAAAGATTCACTTAGGAGACCTGTGCACAACCTTTAGGAGCTCCAGAGTTTCAAATACAACATGGTTAGCTTGTATATTCAAGACAATATTATAAGTAGGTGGGTCTTGCACCTATGTAAGCATGCTCTAAGCATATGTTGAGTAGTAAGTTGGATGATCATGGATCTTAGAGTGCATTCTGCATTAGTTAGTTCAGAGAGGTCTGAGAGAGCTATACTTGCAAAGACCATGAGCCAACAAGTTGAGATGTGAGGATCTATTGATGTAATCCATTTCATTTGTGAGATTACAGTGTGTGTGTGTTTTCACTATTGTATTTCCTTCTATTGAATCAATAAAGATTAGTGTTGTTGCATTTCATTGCATGTATTTTGAGGGTTGCGTGGTCTAAGGCATCTCTTAATTGATAACCCTAACCATGACTGCATCATGTGGATTCTCTAATTCCATCTCTTAGAGGTTTATTTTGAAATCTTAATGTTTTTTCTTCACCTAGTAGGGAAATGTAAAATCCTTGCTTACCCTTTTGAGCCAAGGTTTGGAAGATAATGCCTAGGCCTCAATGTTGTTCTTCGACTTCTTCAAGCACCATGACACAACCTAGCGATCTTTAGGGAAAAAAATATGATGGCACCCAATACCAATGTTGTACTGTAGTTTCATCCCTGCATTCGTTCCAAACTGTAGATCAGATCTACATTCCTTGTCTCTTTCTCAATTCCTAGTCGAACATGACTACAGGGGTTAAACCCAAATTGGTTAAACCCCAAAGCATATGATCGAAGTACCCATTCAAATAGCCATGTAAGGGAAAGGCTCCTCAATGAAGTACGATGTCGATGAAGGCACATAATGGAGCTGGAGATGAAGGCTAGCAACCAACACTATCACGCTTCTTAAACAAATGCCTTCATTGTGATTCATTAATGTATATGGTCTTCAATATGCTCATGTCTAACTCCCATAAAGCTACTTGACAGAAACTTGGATGTAGAACTCAGTATGTATCGAGTTATTAGGTACATATAGGAAGGACATGGTAGGTATGCTAGTTGACCACACTGGTTTGCATGCAACCTTATCATCATGAACACTAAACCAACAATTAAATAAAGGAGCACAAGTACATTACATGTTTCCATAACCACTCCTTATTGAACACATGCTTTAGTGCTGCTTAGACTTGCATACAATTATGAGCATACATTGTCACCCACATGTATTATGACACCCATAAATCATTGCACAGGTGTAACGCCGGAAAAAGATGATGCTCTCTCACGACGACGACGACAACGATGACGCCACGCCACAAACATTCAACCCGAAAATGTGACAAATTTTTTTTTTGCAAAAATATTTCACTTTGAGTTGTTTCCACACGGCTCAATGAGTTAAGCTTATACGTGTACCACCAATCAAGGTTATAAAATTCAAACCACTCCTAGCGAGCTGGTCAAATAAATTCGGTGAGCTTTATTGGATCCAAGCTACTCCACACAACTCGATGAGTTATTAATTACATTGGGCGAGTTTGCATTATGTGGGCGAGCTAAAAATTCTACATTGGTTGAGCTCATGGCGAGCTCGGTTGGGCGAGTTCTTTATTTCCTCGGTGAACTCAATGGCATAAACGGGTTCATATATGGAGGAACGAGCCACTTTTGGGCTATATTATTATTCCACATGGTGATTACATTGGGTGAGCTAGTGATAATCTTGTTACATAACTCGGCAGGCTACTTTTTATTGGCTCGGGCTACATCGATTCAACATTGGCGGCGAGCTCATTATTTGCATTGGATGAGTTTACTCTATTACCTTTCTGGCCACATGTAATACACCATTGCCCACATTTATCAGCCTCGGCGAACGATTAAGAGACAGCCACTACGTGGCAAAACAAGTTAGTGTGGCCCATGCCACTACGTGGAAAATAGAATAAAAGTTTAGGTTAAAAAAAAAAGAAACATGGTTGGAAAGTCACGGTTGAGGGGGGTGGGTGGCTCCAGCCACCTGCCGAAACACAATAACTCCTTTTTTTTTGGCGTGCAAACAACACAACCTAGTCGCCTCTAACTTTTAAACACATAGATCTTGTAAATCAATCTCTTCACAGACAGCCCACCATTTTTTTTTAACTGCCCTGGCCGCGTGAATAAATGAGGTAGTTGAGGATGAAGCCAAAGACCAAGAAAAGAGGCGTGAAGACTCGTTTTAATCGGCCTAGCCGTGTGAACAGGGAAAGGAGGTTGTAGTCGAAGCTACAGGCGAGAAGGAATAGACTGGAGATTTGTTCTAACGGTTCCTGGCCGCGCGTGCAGCAGAAAGGGAGGTTGCAGACGGTGGGGGGGGGGGGGCGAGTTACCTCCACTTTCATTGGGTGCTGCAAAGTGTGCGTTGGCCAAAATCCATGGCCGCGTGAAAACGCCAGCCCTTTTGGGTGCTTCCAACAAGCAGGTTACCCACTATGCTATTATCTACTCAATGTCAAAAGCATCCTCAAATTCAGTTTTCCCTTTCATGAAATTTTAAGCAGGGTCGAACAAGAGACAGTGAGAGTCTTACGTCGGAGCTAGAAGAAATTTATTTTATTTCTTGGTTGCAGTTATCCTAATATACTATGTAATATACAAGGAAATATTAATAGAACGTTAGTATTAATATGATTTAATAATATTATTCCCATTACTTTTAATATTGTTCAAATATGAATGTACTATTTTCAATATTAGTTTCCTTATTAAACCTTAAGAGAGTATTGGTTAATACATTTAATGAGTTTATAGTCTTGCATTACAATTTCCTTCTACACAATTTAATAGATAAATCATGGGTTTTCAAAGAGATTCGATTTCATTTTCTTTGTTAATTTGCAATGGATTTTACAATAAATTCATGAATGAATAAAAACATAAAGGGGGCTAGATCTTGAAATTCTTCTTTGGCATCTTAAAATCCATTTAAAACTTAAGTCCTTCTATCAACTACACAAGAAGATATAATGCACTATTTTTCCAATCTTTCCAACACATCACTTTCAAGTGTCCAAACAAAATTTTAATATATTTTCTTTTGTAATTTCTTCCCAACATTCCACAAAAGGATTCAACAACATTTCCAATAAATTTTAGAGTAAGAAATACTATCATTTCTATGCAAATTTCCTTCAAAATCTTGTTACAACACTTTCTACTTCATGTGGAAACAAATTTACAATAATGGAAGCTAAAGAAAACCAGGCAATATTACATTTTTCCTCCACTCAAGGTGGGTAATTACATGGTGGTTTTACATTGTCAACAACAAGGTTCCAATGCTCCAAATATCAACAAGGTGGCTCCTCCATAGTGTTTGATTCACAACAAAATAAGGGGAGAGGCAACGTTCTCCTCCCAACCAAAATACCCAATGGAGAAGAAAGCCATCCTCTCCATTGGCCCCCGAGCCCCAACCACATCATAATGGGAGAGAATCCAACTCATGGCAACTACAAGCTTCCACATAACTAAACATAATATTTCACATGCATTTCATAATCCTTCAAACCAAGAAGATCAACAATTACAACAAGAGGGAAAACAATCACAACAACAAGTCACAAGGCTTACCAACAAAGCCACAAGAGTAAGACATATGGGGAAGCCACTTATGCCTCCCAATGGGAATGGGTGCCACCTAAAAGCCTCCAATGCAAACACAATACCCCTAACAACTCTTATGCCTCCCTCAAGTACCCCTTATCCCTCCATTCGCTCTTATGCCTCCCTCAACTCTTATGGCTCCCTCAAAGTAAAACAAGAAGAAATGCAAGCATTTCTCTTACAAGGTGGACACCCAACCCAAGCTCCCTCCTCAAGCACATGATCTCTTATGCCTCCCTCAATTAAGCTCCCCATAGTCTCCTCTCACTCCCAACTTAGGCATTCTACCCATTCCCAACAAGCATTTCAAACCACAACATTCAACACAATATAAAAATACATTCATATGACAAAAGAAACATAATGCAACAAAGGGGAAGCTCCTACCTTTCCATGGTAGAGTTTGCTCCAAGTATGAAGTCTCAAATCCCTCCAAGGATCAAGCAAGCATCCACAAGCTCCAACAAAATTCCCTCAAGTATCAACAAGCTCCAAAAATCCACAACTCCTTCCAATTCCTCTCCTCTCCAAAATACACAAGACTAAAATAAAGAAACTTCCAACCCCCAAAACAAACAAGAGGATCAAATAAATAGAGAGAATAGAGGGAGGGATGATGTGGCTCCAAGTAGGATTCCACCTCCTTTTCCCTCCACTCCACATCATTTGGTCAACATCAAATTTCAATGCACCATTAATAAGTGGTTGAAAGAAAGGAAAGCAACTTGCACACTCCAACTAAGCCTACTCCCTCCAAAGGACAAAATTAAATTAGAAAGGAAGTGCAATTAATATTTTTACCCTTTTATCCCCCCAAAATACCTAAAAGACCCTAAATTTGGCCTTCCAACCCATAGGTAGGGTTGGCATGGGGTTTTAAGAGGTGTGGGACAAGTTTGACTTGTCCCACAAGCTTTGAAATTTGGCCTCAAAGGCCAAATTCGAGTTTCCCATGAGGGGTAGAGTGTGTTACACTCAAACTCAAACACACATCAATCCACACAAAATCCAAAGTAAATCAAGGTTAATAAATGAACTCTCTTAGGTCACATATTTTAATTAGTTTAGGACAATTTCACATTAACTTAATTAACCCACTACAACCCATGGCTAACAAGGGGTAACATCAATCCAAAGAATAAGAATAATAAGACAAGTAAAACTCCACTTACTAAGAGCAACACATACAACATAATAAGAGGGAAAAAATTGAAACAAAACCACACATGATCCCTAGGTCACAATTTTCCCTTTACCAGATAATTCTAACACACACAATTACTTGTTGCCATGGTGACCCTAGCTGGATTCTTCTCAAATTTCGATGTGGCTGGTCTCCACTCCCCAGTATTGTTGTGAATATAATATACCTGCAGAACAGAAAATACCTCCTTCGGCCTGTTGGCCGCATTAAAACATTCATGCCAAATATACAATATAATATAAATTAATCAACACTTGATTTACTATCATCTATGCAAGTACGATATCACTTAACACTTTCTAGCACATTCTTATTCCACATTTCATTTATATCAAAACGATCATCACATTAGTCAAATTATCAAGTTCTACTCAATATGATTAAATATATCCCATGTCAGAATTAAGATAAATATCCCTGTCAAAAGTATACAAATATCATCATCAAATGTTCACCAGTAAACCATATGCATCATATAAAGATCAAATCAATAACAATCCCATGTCAATGATATCTACTAGCATGCTAAAACAAGAGGTCATAATAATCCATAGTGAAGTAATTAGTCTCGAAAACAACAAAAAAAAATGAAGTCGAAGGGAAGTGGGCACTACATCCCCCTCCCCTTAGACTCGACTTCCTCCTGGAAGTCACTGGAAAAGGTGAGGAAACTATCCTCGTAACAAAGTAGCATCCTCCCAAGTAGCTGCAGTCTCATCATACCTGTCCCATTGGACCCAAACCTGATCAATCTCTCTGCCGCGAAGGCCCAGGGTCCTGCGATCTAAAATGCGCACGGGCTCCACCATCACCTGCCCCTGATCCTGCACCTGCAATGCAGTCCAATCTAGCACATGTGAAGGATCAGAAATATATCTCCTAAGCACAGAAACGTGAAACACATCATGGACGCGCGATAAGCTAGGTGGCAATGCTAGACGATAGGCCAAGGGACCGAGGCACTCCAAGATCTCAAAGGGACCCACAAACCTAGGAGCAAGCTTAGAACCTTTTCCATAATGGATAGGGCTCTTATGCGGTCTGACACGAAGAAACACCTTCGTGCCTACCTCAAAACTGTGATCTGTCCTATGCTGGTCTTCATACTTCTTCTGTCTATCCTGCGCCTCCTGCAATCTCTGTCTGATCAAGGCAACCTGCTGCTCCATGTCTTGTAATAATGCTGGCCCAAGGGAAACCCTGTCCTCAATCCTGTCCCAACTCAGAGGTGTCCTGCACTCTCTACCATATAATGCCTTAAAAGGAGCCATGCCTATAGAACTCTGGAAACTATTATTGTAGGAAAACTCCACCAGATACAGATACTCCTCCCATCTTGACTGATGATCCATCACGTACATCCTAAGCATATCCTCTAAAATATGATTCACCATCTCTGTCTGTCCATCTGTCTCAGGGTGATAAGTTGTGCTGAAATTAATCCTCGTCCCGAGGGCATACTGCATGGTGGTCCAGAAATGGGAGGTGTACAAAGGGTTGCGGTCGCAAATGATCTTCCGCGGAATCCCATGTAGTTTGACAATCTCATCAAGGTATACTCGTGCCACAGCACTTGTTGTATAGGTGGTCTTCACTGGAGAAAAATGAGCTACTTTCGTCAGTTTATCCACCGTGACCATGATGGCATCGTGATGGTATCTCGACGTACGTAATCCAACGATAAAATCCATGGAAATGGTGTCCCACTTCCACTCCGGTATGGCGTGAGGATAGAGAAGGCTGGCTGGATGTTGATGCTCAGCCTTCACCCTCTGGCACTCTAAATAGCGAGATACAAAAAAAGCTATGTCTCTCTGAAGTCCTCCCCAAAATTACAACTATCTCATGGTGGCGTGCATCTTCTTCACCCCAGGATGGGCTGAATAAGGTGCACGATGAGCCTCTGACAAAATGTCATGTCTCAAGCCTCCATCTCTAGGAACATATATCCGACCTCTGTGTCTGAGAAGGCCATCTGCCTCTAATGAAAATCCATCAAATCTCCCCTCAAGGGGTCCCTGAGACTTAATCTCTACTCTGGCTGCAAGGTAGAAACTATCCCGAGGAAGCTGCTACAAGATCCTACTCCACAAATTTGTACCCACTACGGTGGCCATAGCCACATGTCTCCACCTACTCAAGGCATATGCAACCACATTCTCCTTCCCTTTCACATGCTCTATCTCCATGTCATACTCACAGAGTAACTCCATCCAACGCCGCTGACGAGCGTTGAAATTGGGCTGCGTGAAGAGGTGGCGAAGACTCAAGTGATCAGTCCTAAGTGTAAATCTCCGGCCAAGAAGAAAATGCCTCCACCGCACTAAGGCATGTACTACTGCTGCAAGCTCAAGGTCATGGGTCGGATAATTGAGCTCATAATCTTTGAGTTTGTGAGACTCAAAGGCAACTACTCTACCCTCCTACATTAGCACTCCTCCAAGTCCTGCCAAGGAAGCATCTGTGCAAACGTAAAACTCTCCATGAGGATCTGGCACTGCAAGAATAGGTGCTCTCATAAGGCATTCCTTCAGTGTAGTGAAGGCCTACTCACATCTATCTGACCATAAAAACTTCTTCCCTTTCTGCTAAAGAGAAGTGATAGGGTGCGCAATCCGAGAGAAGTCCTGAACAAACCTCCTGTAATACCCTGCTAGACCCATGAAACTACGCACCTCGGTCACACTAGTGGGTGCTGGCCAATCCATGATGGCTCCAATCTTGGAAGGATCGACTGTGATACCTTCCCCTGAAATGATGTGGCCCAAATACTGCACCTCAGGCTGAAAGAACGCACACTTCTCCAAGTTCCCGTAAAGGCGCTGTTCGTGAAGACACTGAAGAACCTGGCGAAGGTGCTCCTCGTGCTCCTCATGTGTGCATGAGTAAACTAGAATGTCATCAAGGAAGATGAGCACGAAGCGATCAAGGAAGGTCCTGAACACCCCATTCATCAAACTCATAAACACTGCGGGGGCATTCGTCAAACCAAAAGGTACCACTGTGAACTCGTAGTGGCCATATCTCATACAGAAAGTTGTCTTGTGAATATCTGTCTCCGCAATCCTGAGCTGATGGTACCCTGACTTAAGATCTATCGTAGAGAAAACTGTAGCCCCCTTCATCTGATCAAATAAATCATCAATGCGTTGAAGGGGGTAACGATTCTTGATCGTTACTTTATTCAGGTGACGGTAGTCAATACACAACCGAAGATATCCATCCTTCTTCTTCATGAAGATCACTGGTGCACCCCAAGGGGATACACTAGGATGGATTAGGCCTTTCTCCAGAAGATCCTCAAGCTGCAACTTGAGCTCACATAACTCAGGAGTAGTCATCCAATAGGGTGCTCGTGAGATAGGCTCTGCGCCCGGAACTAGATCTATATGGAAGTCGTTCTCACGTGGGGGAGGTAACCCCGGTAGCTCCCCTGGGAACACATCAGCAAACTCTAACAAGATGGGATGATCATTGAGGGAAGGTCCTCTTGACTCATCCTCTGATCTGTCACTGACCGTAATAGCAAACATCTGACAACCCTGTCGCGCACACCCGCTTAAGCTGCATAGCGGAGATGGTGCGAATGGATATAGCCCTCCTAACTCCTGATATCACTGACTCTACTCCAAGATAATCTATGCAAGGAATAGTCTTGTGGTAACAATCCACTCTAGCTCTGTGAGTGGACAACCAATCCATGCCTAAAATGATGCCATAAGATCCTAATGTAAGGATCCGAAGGTCAGAAGTAGTGGTGAAGGGTCCCAAATCCACTACACACTCCTTAACTAAGGAGTCTACAGAAATTTTGGCTCCAGAAGCCATCTCAATGTCCCAACTATGGCCCTGCCTAACAGCCACCAGCCTACAACACTCTACTAAGGATGGTGCAATAAAAGAATCAGAAAAACCAGAATCAAATAATATAGAGGTGGAAATACCACCAATACTACCTGTCGTCTCAATCACAATACTCTAGTGCTCATCCTGGCGGTTCTCGACCATTCCGTAGATCCGATGACTCTGTGCCATATCTCCAATAGTAGGTTCTGAGCTCTACATCTTACCCTTGTTAGGGTTCTATGGGAAATCTCTCCAATGATGTCCAACAACACCACAACCATAACAGCTGCCTGGTCCTCTCAAGTGGGAAGCAGCTCCAGCTGGTACTCTAGATGACTGAGATACAGATCTTGACGATCCGGCTATGGACTGCTAGGGTCTCTGCTGACGAGCTCCTACTGACTAAGCTCTTGGTGGACCCTGTGTCCTGATGGGACCCCTAGGAGGAGGCCCCATACTACGTCCTCTCTGTGCATCAAATCTCTGAGGAGGTCGGTAAGATGGGCGGGTCTGTTGTTGCTGCTACTACTGTGGTGGCCTGAATGAAGCTTTCCCTGAATTCTGTCCACCCCGTGGGGGAGGAACTGACCCCTTCAACCTATTATCCTGCATCTGTTGGATTCGGCTCCGAACTTTGTCTCTAGCCTGCTGTGTCTTTCCTTGTGTCTCCTCTGTAATATAGGCCTTCTCCACGGCCTCTACTAATGTCTTTGGGCAGTGAATGCGCACTGCGCCACCTAAATCCAAGTTCAGGCCCCAGATGAACCTGTGAATCTGTACCTGCTCATCCTACATATAGTCGATGTACTGGAGTAGGTCCAGAAATCGACTCTCATACTTAGCTACTGTCATCGATGCCTGACAGAGGTCATGAAACTCGTCTATGCGCTGCTATATAAATCTCCTGGGTAAATCCCTACTCCTGAAACGCTCCTCAAATAGCTCCCAGGTAATCGTCTCCAAGTCAACATGGAGCTTCTGCTCCTCGGTCCTCCACCAGACTCCTGCTCCATCCTTCAGAAGATGGATTGCAACACGAGCTTTCGTGTTGCTAGTACAAGGGCAGAGCTTGAAGCATCCGCTCAAGCTCACCAACCAGGCCTTTGCCTGAAAACCGCCTGTATCACCCGAATAGTGAGATGGTCATAACTTCAGGATCTCCCTGATATGGTCTACAGCTGACGTATGACGAATCCTAGATCTCTTTGTATGCTCCTCCCTCTGTCTAGGGCTCTGAGACCTGTCCCTATGTCCTGAGATCCTGTCCCCATGTCCTCTCTGTGGTGACTCTGCCCTAGTCGACTCCACATGGAAATTCTCTACCCTATGCTCCTCGCTGTGTCGAGGGGATACCTGGGCATCTACTGATGGATCCAAACTATGTCTAGCAAATCGTCCTCCCAAGGGCTCTCCGCGCATAGCGGCATTGACATCCTGGAGTGTCTGCAAGATCTGAGGTAGAAGGGCTGCTACGGCCTGCTCTGGCGGTGGTATATCTAGGTCTATATGAAGAGACCCCTCACCTAGTCCATGCCTCCTACACAGATCAAGGCGAGAGTTAGTTCGTTGTTCTAGGTCTTGTGTCAGTTTTCTAAATTTGTTGTTTACTATAATTATCAACATTGTGGTTTTATATTTTAAAATAATCAGCTCTGTACTAAGTTAGATGCTCCTGTTTTGTGTTTCCTATGCGTGCCCAAGGGTCCAAGCTTCGAACCCCTGGCTCTGATACCAAAATGTAACGCCGGAAAAAGACGACGCTTGCTCACGATGACGATGACGATGATGACGCTGCGCCACAAACATTCAACCCGAAAATGTGACAAAAAAATTTTTTGCAAAAATATTTTACTTCGAGTTGTTTCCACACAGCTCGATGAGTTAAGCTTATACGTGTACCACCAATCAAGGTTATAAAATTCAAACCACTCCTAGCGAGCTGGTCAAATAAATTTGGTGAGCTTTATTGGAGCCAAGCTACTCCACACAACTCTGCTAGTTATTAATTACATTGGGCGAGTTTGCATTATGTGGGCGAGCTAAAAATTCTACATTGGTTGAGCTCATGGCGAGCTCGGTTGGGCGAGTTCTATATTTCCTCGATGAACTCAATGGCATAAATGGGATCATATATGGAGGAACAAGCCACTTTTGGGCTATATTATTATTCCACATGGTGATTACATTGGGTGAGCTAGTGACAAGCTTGTTACATAACTCAGTAGGCTACTTTTTATTGGCTCGAGCTACATCGAGTCAACATTGGCGGCGAGCTCATTATTTGCATTGGATGAGTTTACTCTATTACCTTTCTGGCCACATGTTCTACACCATTGCCCACATTTATTAGCCTCGGCGAACAATTAAGAGACAGCCACTACGTGGCAAAACAAGTTAGTGTGGCTCATGCCACTACGTGGAAAACAGAATAAAAGTTTAGGTTGAAAAAAAAGAAACATGGTTGGAAAGTCACGGTTGAGGGGGTGGGTGGATCCAGCCACCTGCCGAAACACAATAACTCCTTTTTTCTTTGGCGTGCAAACAACACAACCTAGCCGCCTCTAACTTTTAAACACATAGATCTTGTATTTATCAATCTCTTCACAGACAGCCCGCCATTTTTTTTTAACTGCCCTGGCCGCGTGGATAAATGAGGTAGTTGAGGATGAAGCCAAAGACCAGGAAAGAGGTGTGAAGACTCGTTTTAATCGGCCTGGCCGCGTGAACAGGGAAAGGAGGTCGTAGTCGAAGCTACAGGCGAGAAGGAATAGACTGGAGATTTGTTCTAACAGTTCCTGGCCGCGCGTGCAGCCGAAAGGGAGGTTGTAGATGGTGGGGGGGGTGAGTTACCTCCACTTTCATTGGGTGTTGCAAAGTGTGCATTGGTCAGAATCCATGGCCGCGTGAAAATGCTAGCCCTTTTGGGCGCTTCCAACAAGCAGGTTACCCACTATGCTGTTATCTTCTTAGTGTCAAAAGCATCCTCAAATTCGGTTTTCCCTTTCATGAAATTTTAAGCAGGGTCGAACAAGAGATAGTGAGAGTCTTACGTGGGAGCTAGAAGAAATTTATTACCAAGATCTTCTACTGAGATCTATCTATCTTCCCTACAACTCGTGGGAGAGAATCTCGTAGAGGCGGATCTGTTCAAAATCAGAATATCAATGAAGTAATCTGCTCTATGGATTGGTGCGAACGCCTCAGTATAGAGGTGGATCTATTTCATATCAGACTGTTCATGGAGACGATTTGTTTTGCAAAAGAAGAGGGACAGAGAGGATGTTACCCGGGGACCCGATGAAATTTATTACATTGATTCTCTATTGAAAAACTTACTAGATATTGTATACAGCACGAGGAAAATGAAAGGATCTCATAAAGGTGGGTCTGTTTTTTATCAGAATGTTCAAGGAAAAAACATTGTGATTTGCCCTATAGAAATCAAAAAAAAAAAAACAGTTCATTCGTAGATTATGTTTATTTTATTTCTTGGTTGCAATTATCCTAATATACTATGTAATATACAAGGAAATATTAATAGAACATTAGTATTAATATGATTTAATAATAGTATACCCATTACTTTTAATATTGTTCAAATATGAATACTATTTTCAATATCAGTTTCCTTATTAAACCTTAAGAGAGTATTGGTTAATACATTTAATGAGTTTATAGTCTTGCATTACAATTTCCTTCTACACAATTTAATAGATATAGCATGGGTTTTCAAAGAGATTCGATTTCATTTTCTTTGTTAATTTGCAATGGATTTTACAATAAATTCATGAATGAATAAAAACATAAAGGGGGCTAGATCTTGAAATTCTTCTTTGGCATCTTAAAATCCATTTAAAACTTAAGTCCTTCCATCAACTACACAAGAAGAGATAATGCACTATTTTTCCAATCTTTCCAACACATCACTTTCAAGTGTCCAAACAAAATTTTAATATATTTTCTTTTGTAATTTCTTCCCAACATTCCACAAAAGGATTCAACAACATTTCCAATAAATTTTAGAGTAAGAAATACTATCATTTCTATGCAACTTTCCTTCAAAATCTTGTTACAACACTTTCTACTTCATGTGGAAACAAATTTACAATAATGGAAGCTAAAGAAAACCAAGCAATATTACATTTTTCCTCCACTCAAGGTGGGTAATTACATGGTGGTTTTACATTGTCAACAACAAGGTTCCAATGCTCCAAATATCAACAAGGTGGCTCCTCCATAGTGCTTGATTCACAACAAAATAAGGGGAGAGGCAACGTTCTCCTCCCAACCAAAATATCCAGTGGAGAAGAGAAGCCATCCTCTCCATTGGCCCCCGAGCCCCAACCACATCACAATGGGAGAGAATCCAACTCATGGCAACTACAAGCTTCCACATAACTAAACATAATATTTCACATGCATTTCATAATCCTTCAAACCAAGAAGATCAACAATCACAACAAGAGGGAAAACAATCACAACAACAAGTCACAAGGCTTACCAAGAAATCCACAAGAGTAAGACATATGGGGAAGCCACTTATGCCTCCCAATGGGAATGGGTGCCACCTAAAAGCCTCCAATGCAAAAACAATACCCCTAACAAATCTTATGCCTCCCTCAAGTACCCCTTATCCCTCCATTCACTCTTATGCCTCCCTCAACTCTTATGGCTCCCTCAAAGTAAAACAAGAAGAAATGCAAGCATTTCTCTTACAAGGTGGACACCCAACCCAAGCTCCCTCCTCAAGCACATGATCTCTTATGCCTCCCTCAATTAAGCTCCCCATAGTCTCCTCTCACTCCCAACTTAGGCATTCTACCCATTCCCAACAAGCATTTCAAACCACAACATAAAAATACATTCATATGACAAAAGAAACATAATGCAACAAAGGGGAAGCTCCTACCTTTCCATGGTAGAGTTTGCTCCAAGTATGAAGTCTCAAATCCCTCCAAGGATCAAGCAAGCATCCACAAGCTCCAACAAAATTCCCACAAGTATCAACAAGCTCCAAAAATCCACAACTCCTTCCAATTCCTCTCCTCTCCAAAATACACAAGACTAAAAGAAAGAAACTTCTAACCCCCAAAACAAACAAGAGGATCAAATAAATAGAGAGAATAGAGGGAGGGATGATGTGGCTCCAAGTAGGATGCCACCTCCTTTTCTCTCCACTCCACATCATTTGGTCAACATCAAATTCCAATGCACCATTAATAAGTGGTTGAAAGAAAGGAAAGCAACTTGCACACTCCAACTAAGCCTACTCCCCCCAAAGGACAAAATTAAATTTGAAAGGAAGCGCAATTAATATTTTTACCCTTTTATCCCCCCAAAATACCTAAAAGACCCTAAATTTGGCCTTCCAACCCATAGGTAGGGTTGGCATGGGGTTTTAAGAGGTGTGGGACAAGTTTGACTTGTCCCACAAGCTTTGAAATTTGGCCTCAAAGGCCAAATTCGAGTTTTCCATGAGGGGTAGAGTGTGTTACACTCAAACTCAAACACACATCAATCCACACAAAATCCAAAGTAAATCAAGGTTAATAAATGAACTCTCTTAGGTCACATCTTTTAATTAGTTTAGGACAATTTCACATTAACTTAATTAACCCACTACAACCCATGGCTAACAAGGGGTAACATCAACCCAAAGAATAAGAATAATAAGACAAGTAAAACTCCACTTACTAAGAGCAACACATACAACATAATAAGAGGGAAAAAATTGAAACAAAACCACACATGATCCCTAGGTCACAATTTTCCCTTTACCAGATAATTCTAACACACACAATTACTTGTTGCCATGGTGACCCTAGCTGGATTCTTCTCAAATTCTGATGTGGTTGGTCTCCACTCCCCAGTATTGTTGTGAATATAATATACCTGCAGAACAGAAAATACCTCCTTCGGCCTGTTGGCCGCATTAAAACATTCATGCCAAATATACAATATAATCTAAAATAATCAACACCTGATTTACTATCATCTATGCAAGTACGATATCACTTAACACTTTCTAGCACATTCTTATTCCACATTTCATTTATATCAAAACGATCATCACATTAGTCAAATTATCAAGTTCTACTCAATATGATTAAATATATCCCATGTCAGAATTAAGATAAATATCCCTGTCAAAAGTATACAAATATCATCATCAAATGTCCACCAGTAAACCATATGCATCATATAAAGATCAAATCAATAACAGTCCCATGTCAATGATATCTACTAGCATGCTAAAACAAGAGGTCATAATAATCCATAGTGAAGTAATTAGTCTCGAAAACAACAAAACAAAACGAAGTCGAAGGGAAGTGGGCACTACAACAGGTCTGTTTAACCGTGCTACCTTCCTGATTCTAGATGCTAGTGTCTGAGTGGATTCTCTAATTCAATCTGTTAAGGGTTTATTAGGGAAGATCAATGTTTTTTCTTCACCTAGCAGGGCACTGTTAAATCCTTGCTTACCCTTTTGAACCAGGGTTTGGAAAATAATGTCTTTTGAGCCTCAATGTTGTTCTGCGACTTCTGCAAGTACCATGACACAACTTAGCAAGCTGTAGCAAAAACTCTGACAACGCTCAACACCAAAAGACCATTTGTGAAGCTGGAGGCCAAGGCTGGAAACCAACACTATCACGCTTCTAAAGTAAATGCCTTAGTTGAGATCATTAATCTAAACAGTCGTCAACATTCTCAGGCCTGACCCACATAAAGGTGCCCAATAGAAACTTAGATGTAGAACTCGGTATGTATCAACCTTTTAGGTACGTGTAAGGAAGGACATGATTTGACCACAATGGTCTGCAATGCTACATGCAACTTTATAACACTAAACCAAGTTTCAACAAATTAACTAAAGGAACACGAGTACGTTACATGTTTTTATAATCACTCCTTATTAAACACATGCTTTAGTACTGATTAGACGTGTGTATAATGATGAGCATACATTTTGACCCATGTGACACTTATCAAGCATTGCTCAGGTCTGTATAACCATGCTTCCTACCTTATTCTATGTGCTAGTGTATATTTGGATTTTCTAATTGTATCTCTAAAGGGTTTATCCTTTATTGTGAAAGCTTAATATTTTTCCTTCACCTAGCAGGGAAATGTTGAATCCTTGCTTACCCTTTTGAACCAGGGCTTAAACGATAATGGTTTCCAAGCCTCATTTTCATTCTGTGACTTCTACAAGCACTGTGACACAACTTAGTGAGCTGTAGCAAAAACTGCTGGCAGCACCCAACACCAATGTTGTATTGTAGAATGGGTTTCCCCGTATTAGTTCCAAACTGTAGATCAGCCCTACAATCCTTGTCTCTTTCTCAATGCCTAGTCAAACATGGCTACAGGGGCTAAACCCAAATAGATTAAACCCCAGAGAATATGATCCAAGTACATGTTGGAATATCCACGTGAGGGAAAGACTCCTTAGTGAAGCATGAAGTTGATGAAGACCAATAGTGGAGTTGGAGGCCAAGGCTAGAAACCAGCAGTGTCACAATTCTAAAGCAAATGCCTTCATTGAGATTCATTAATGTAGGTCTTAAATATGCACAGGCCTAGCTCACATAAAGGTATTCGATAGAAACTTGGATGTAGAACCCAATATGTATCAACCTATTAGGTACATATATGGCAGGTAGCTGACTGCAATGGTTTGCATGCAACCTTACCATCACAAATACTAAACCAAGTTCCGATGATTAAATAAAGGAACACAAGTACATTACATGTTTTTATAACCACTCCTTATCAAGCATAGGCTTTAGTGTTGATTAGGTGTATGTACAATGATGACTAATACTCTGTCTAGACAGGATTACAAAAGTAGGTGGTGCTCATTACAAGCTCCCTACTACAAAATATTTTTCCTCAAAGCTTGTTGAAATTTGGGTATGCTTTAAAATTGCTTACTCTACCAGTTTCTATCATTGCTCAATAGCTATTTTTATTTGATATGATATTTTGTGATTGGTCCGTAGTGGAGGTTCTTGGTGTTGCTTTTGAGCATGGCTTTTGACTTGTGTTGAACCTGCTCTTCCTTGTTTATTTCTGTAGTTCAGTTTTTATGGATATGTGTTGTTCAATCACCTTTTATGAGTTAGATTTCTGAGATTCCAACAAAGATCCGTGTTTTAAAAAAAATTGGTATTGGCAGTTTAAAGTGGCGGGGTTCTTTGTAATGATGGTGCTTGGTTAGGGTGTGGTGACCAAAGAAGGGTTGGTAATTTTGGGTATGTGAAAGATTGATAGCATTGCTTGAAGAGGTTGATGCTTGTGGCTGCCCTGGATTAATTTGCAAGATTCAAATTCAAAGAAGTCAAATAAATGGTCACTTGCTACAACAGTCGTGGATAGGATTGGAGAGTAACAACTTACCAATTTACTCTTGATGAGACTACTACTCTTAATAGTGGATGTAGTAAGCACAAAGATGTTACAGGGAGCACAAGCAGCACTTCTGATGGGCATTTGTTTATGAGATTTGGTGAGGTGATTTCACAAAACACTGTAAAGAACTTCTACCTATGTTATGGGTACCATTGGTTACACCGACCCTGAATATGCAAGAACATCAAACAGCTAGAGCAGACAGGTCCAAAGATCAGGGTTGCATATTTAATCTTGTTTAATGTGCCTCCTTGTTAGTATAATTTTAATGTTATAAGACTTTACAGCTGAACAGTTTCTAAAATATGCATATTTACATAATTCTAAACAGTTTCTAACATATGCATATTTACATGAAAATTTATAGAAATCAAATTTGAAATCCAAACATGAAAAGAATACATAAACAGAAAAAAGTAGTTTTCCTTGGATTGGATATGGAAAAAGGAGAAACCTAATGTTTTGAAACTCACCCATATGGCTGACCGTTTTTTCTATTAAAATCATAGTTAAGTTGATTGTAACACATGCTTGAAAATGTTGTTGGAATTCTTAAGTCATGCAAGAATAATTTATTTTGCAAAAAACAAAAAATTCAAATGCAACAACATAATCTGTTATTGTAATTTTAACAATTTCTTACACATATAGCCGATATGAACCTATAATAGAAAAAATAATAAAATTTACTAAACTAAAATGACTACAAACTACATGAAAGGCATCAACAGGAATATTAAATGTCAATACAAGATCTGCAGAAATTTTAGAGATTAAATATGTAATTAATACAATTGAAATTAATAAAGATACTAACATTGCCAGCATTGATACAGCGTGCATCATCCTCTTCCTCATTGGTTTAAGTGGTCACCCAGGCAGCAGTGCCTATATGAAAAGAAATGCACAAATATCCATTAGAACAGCTAAGACAAAACAAATACTAATCCGTAAGTCATAACAGTAACATTAAACTTAATACATTCAACTCGTTCTTTTGTATTGACTGGATACAACTGTTATTGTCAAATCCTGCAGATGCATTTTGTGGAGAACTTCGACTTTTGGAATGGTATGGAATCTTTATTGAAAGTGTATTGTCTTCCATTAAAATGAAATTGAAAATATAATTATAACTTACAAAAATGTATATATCAATTTAAGAATAATCTGAAATCATATTCTTTTACCGTTTACGTTCAAGGTACCTAATTAAAGTAAATAAAAATAGTACTGGCCGCACCAATGCTCTGAATAGATGGTTTTATAGTAGATAAATATAATTTCATGAATACTGAAATTGACATTACCAAATCGTCAGATTACTTGCAGAAGAATTCTACACAGGTATTTGTATTTCGTCAGATTACTTGCATTACCAAATCGTCAGAGTACTCACAAATGAGGAAGGTCCATTTCAGATTTTTAAAGGTCCATCTCGTCATAAATAATAGTACCATATGGAAATTTCTTGTGTATATATTAAGATGGATCTGCCACACTAACTTATAACTAACCCGAAATATTCATTTAGAAACTGTGTATATTACAGTTGATCCATTGTGCTCCCCTAAGTTCAGTAAGTGTATTTCCTTCAGCACGAGTGTATTATCTAATTTCTTGAGGATTGTAGTAGAATCAAGGAACAAAAGGCACAGTGCACTATCAACAACAAAAAATTTAACAATATCAAGAGCTCTAAGATGCAAAACATTGTCCTCACTGGCTCGACATCGGTGACCATGAATGTATCAGTTTTTCCTTTTTCTATTCCAGTGGCAATAACTCCTTTAAAAATCATCTCCTCGGAAGCATTGAAGTAAGTATCAACAGGCTACCCAAAACGCCCATCATCATCAACAAAATATTCTCTCAAACTCATATACAGTCAAGTCCTCGGGATGCTCATTGAAGCTCACTTTCATAATTCACTCATCTTTGAACCTGACTATTTCTCCAAACTCGTTGGAATAACTTGGAAAATGAATTGGAAAGGTGTCAATAATCCTTCATGAGCTTAAAAACATATGCCAAGCTAGCCCATTCTTATATGTCCCATGTTATTCTTTCCATATTGCATACAAAGTAACACTTTTTTTTAATTGAAAATCCCTTGGAGCATTTTGTCAAATACTTCACGTGCATACTTCCCACAGCTTAAAAAAGTTGAATTTTGAATCACCACTCTTTCTACTATAAAACCCCTTGCAGAGAAAATTGGTTTCTTCTCTAATTTGTTCGGTTGATCAACATAGTCCATCTAGTTTGGTCTAATATCTGAGACATTATAAGAACAAAATTCTTTCCCTGTATTATTTATATATTACACTCCATGTGTTCTCGACTATGATTGGATTCTCTGTTAATGTAATTTTCACTTCTACTTTGTGATATAATATTACAGTTGTCTCCACTTCATAAACAACGTTTCTAATTCTAGTAGCAGGCTAGTAGCAGAGTATAGATCTTCCCAATATATTTTCACAGGAAGTGGTCCTCAAACATGGGAATGATAGTTGTTATTGCATTTAGCACCCAATACAATACACAACCTTTATGTAAAATCACTGGATACATCTCATATGCAGGTGGCTCAAGAATGAAATCTTCATTTTGATAACAACATTCACCAGTAGCTTTCCATCACGAACTTCCACAATATCTCCTTACTTTACTACTATTGTTTTAATAAAGACATCACCAGAAGTATATCCTTTTTTGTGCAAAGCTGGGGTAGGCTTTTAAGATCACTATATCAGCCACATCTAGCATCCTAAATAAAGAAACTGTGGATTTCAATTCGACTGACAGACACTAAAACTCAAGGCTCTTCGGGAACCATTTACCTGTGATATTTTCCCTTGCATCTCTACGCATGATTTAAACATGCCATGGTTAAACAATTCATGGGATATATATATATATATATAAAAGATCATAACTGCAAATTCTATTTTATGGCTACGTTTTGTAGAGGTATTTTTACAAACAACTCACATGTTTTTCTCTTGTGCTCATGCAAGAAAAATATATAGCATTAGAAAGCTTGTTGTAGGACTTAACAATTCTTTGGCAACGTCAAGTTCTTGGAGGGCAGAATGAGCCAATCTTGTAGAATAACACATCCAAATTGGGAAACTAACACCAACTAAATAGATTTATATCAGACATTTCAATCTAATATAGAACTGATCAGGTTGGCGAAAGTCCTAAAGAAATGTTCTATTCATTCCAAAGGTGTGCATATTCAGCAATATTGATTTTGGGAAGACTTTGAATCTGGTTTTTTAAATGCACATAGAACTAACACAAGCCAATCAAGGGAACTACCGCAAAACAATAAATTTCTCAAACCCTAACCAAAAAAGGGGCCCATAACAAAATAGAACAGAGAAAATAAATGCACATGATGAAAACAACAATATGGAAAGTGGGCTACATACCTGCACACAAAACAACTCTTATAGTTTCTTTCATGAAAGTAAAATCCATCCAACCTAGAACAACACTCCAAACTCAAACAATGTCAATGCCATCTACTCCTATTATTCCAAAAGACAAGAAAACACACTCTAATTTAATTGATGTACAAAACATTAAGTCTTAGATTACACAACACAAATACAAAAATAGAAATTTGTTTACCTGGATTGTTGGTTGTAAATATAATGGCTTCCCACCCACCAGATTGAAGTAGGCAATGTCAGTGAACTGCTAGAAATTGGCATAATAACAGTAGACATAGTGGGACGAACAGTTACATCAGCTTGCACACACAGAAGTCTGATATGAATGCATCTCAAGGCCTGCTCCTGCGAACATGTTTCTCTTACCTTTGAATCTAACATATCAAAAGATATCCTCAGACGTATAGTCTCCATGCCTGCATCACACATGATATTCACTTAAATCTCACTGCCTGACATTGATAAATCTTACTTAAGGAAAAAGGATCATGGGAAAAAATCCAGTTACCTACCCATTTTAACAAGGTTTGCAATCCCTGTGAAGGATGAATATCGGTGTTTTCTCTTCCACTCTAAATCTCAAGCAATAGCACTCCAAAACTATAAACGTCTACTTTAGCCGAAAGCTGCCCTCACATTGCATACTCTGGAGCCATGTAGGCACTGCAGCGCATCAATAATCATTTGTTTAAGAAAATACCAACAAAATGATTAACCACTGTTGAAATACCATGGTGTTCAAATAACTGAGGATGTACTAGGTTGAAGTTGGTTGGATCTGTTTGCGGATTATATTTGCAAAATCTCTGACCCACAGTGTAAAAATCATGGCCATGAAAATGTATAGGATAGTCCTATATGGTAATAATGCACTGTTCTGAAACACTATCTGCACATTGCTTTTTTCCCCAAAATGGGATCCTAAATACTCAGTGGTGGATTTTGTTGAGAGTAATTAATTGGAAACAGAGGGTTGTCTAGGAAATCTTTGGTAAACACTCCATTGATGCCGTAATAATAAGATTTCAAAATAGTTATATCTATCATGACAAATGAAATGCTATTAAAGCCTCCAACAACCCTTCCACCATTGACCCCCACACAGGAGTTTCTGGGGTAGCTCACGCATCTGAAGCCCTCATTTACTCGTAGGCCATAGACGAGTAAATGCTAATAATCGATTTTTTGGAGTTGCATGAGGGGAACGAAGTTCTTACTGGCGGTGCCCCTGAATTATCGATGGCGGTCGTTGTGGTATTAGAGGATGGCTATTGTATATGTAGAAGGATAATGTTTCACTTTTCCTCACAAATAAGAGTTTTGGAATAGGAAATCCATGTTGGAAATATGCATGTGATGCATATTTAATTCCAACTATAGCTTTTTTAGGAAAGCTAATTTTAGCTTTAGTCTTGTTTTAGTTTGCTTTAGTTAAGTTAGCTTTATCTTATTTTTATCATTAGATTTAATTCAAATAAATTTGTTTTAAATCATGCATAGCATGCAACTGTTTTAAAGCATGAGTTTAGATTTAGAATGCTCAGTTGAAGAGCTGTTAGTGGTTGAGTTATTCTATTTAAATAACAGCAATTGTAATTGCTTTGTATGCACACACAAAGGTGTGAAATCTGCACAAGCAAGGAAGGATGTGCATTGAAAGCACACAGCTGTACGCACAGCTTGATTGTAAAGCGCTGAAGCTCTGAGTATGATGAAGCTTTTATTAATGGAGATTATGCACAGCAGTGCTGGTTCGAATATTCATCTGTTTATGCAAGTTATTTAAGTATTCTGTTTATTTCTTTTATGTTGCTTGCTGTATAAGACTGCAGATTTTCTACAAATTGGTATCAGAGCAAGGTTATTCCAGCAGCTTATTAAATTGGTAGCAAGCTATGGCTTCTACATCCGGCATGCAGATGCTGCAATTTAATGGAAAGAATTATGAATACTGGTCGTTGACCATAAAGGCGCTATTCAGATCTCAAGACGTGTGGGAGATCGTTGAAGATGGGTACACAGAGCCTGCAAATGCAGCAGCATATATTGCACTTTCTCAAGCAGAGAAAGATACTTTGAAGGAGTTACGAAAGAAGGATGGAAAAGCTCTTTTCTATATTCATCAGGAAATGCATGAAAACATTCTTCCAAGAGTGGCAGCAACCAGTCAAGCAAAGACTGCATGGGATACTTTACAAGTTGCATATCAAGGTAAGGAGAAAGTAAAAACCGCCAAGCTACAGTTACTTCGTAGAGATTTTGAGAATTTAGCAATGAAAGATTCAGATTCTGTAGAATCATTTTTTACATATGTAGTTGGCTTAGTCAATCAAATCAAATCCCATGGTGAGACTCTTGAGGATAGAAGGATTATTGAAAAATTGCTTAGAAGTTTTCCTATGAAATTTGATCCTTTAGTTGTTGCTATCGAAGAAACTAAGGATCTGAGTCAATTTTCTATTGATGAGTTGCATGCATCACTAATCAATCATGAACAGAGGATGAATAGATCACATGCAAGTGTAGATCAGGCTTTTGCATCTTAGACAGCAAGTAGTCGTGGCAAAAGAAGAGGAAGTTTCAGCCCAAGAGGAAGAGGAAGAAGTCCATCTAGAGGACGTGGCAGTGGTTCATCAAACTCAAGTGGAAGAGAATTTAATCAAGAACAAAGTTATGGTCAGAGACAAGATAAATCTCATATTCAGTGTAATTATTGCAAGAAGTATGGGCACTATGCTTATGATTGCAAGAAAAAGCAATATGATCAGGAGAGACAAAATCAAAATCAGGTTGGAAGTTCTATTTCTAAACCTATGTTTATTGCATGCATAAGGATTGCCAAAGCAATACCTTCTTTATCCCCTATTGAATGTAATTTGTCAAAAGAGATTCCATGTGATGTATGGTATTTAGATTCAGGTTGCAATAATCACATGACAGGTAATCTAGATTTGTTTTCTAGTTTGGATGATTCAGTTAAGAGTGATGTAACTCTTGGAAATAACAATATTGTGTCTGTGAAAGGAAAAGGCACAGTTAGTATTCTAACAAGACAGGGGGAGCAAACAAGTATGCAAGATGTTTACTATGTTGCAAGTTTGAAACATAACCTTATGAGTATTGGACAACTGGTACAGAAAGGATACCGAGTCTATATGGAAGACAATGAGTGCGTGATTGTGGACAAAGCTCCTAGCACTCGGTTGATTGCAAAAGTGAAGATGAGCAGCAATAGGATGTTTCCATTGATTTTGAAACCTGGAAAGAAGAAGAAATCAGATCTGTTTGCAGTAAAGTCATGCGTTAAGCCAAATCAGTCTTTTGTTGAGTCCTGCACTCAAACAGAGGAGTCCTGTGCCAATGAAAATCAGGTTTGCACTATAGTAAGCAAGTCTTGCGCTGATTCCTACGTAAATATAGTTGAGTCCTATGTTGAAGGAACACAATCAGCTTTTCATTCAGTCATGAAGGATGAAACATGGCTTTGGCATCTAAGGTATGGACATTTGAATTTTGGAGGTTTGAATTTATTACATAGAAAAAATATGGTTAAAGGTTTGCCATTGATTCAGAAACCTGAAAGGGTATGTGAAGGTTGTATTTTGGGAAAGCAACACAGAGATTCATTCCCAGTTGGCAAAACAACAAGAGCAAGTGCACCACTTGAGATTGTACATTCAGATTTATGTGGACCTATGCAGACAGCTTCTATTGGAGGTTGTATTTATTTTATGAGATTCATTGATGATTAAACAAGGAAGACATGGGTTTATTTTCTAAGAAATAAATCAAATGCCTTTGATACATTTCAGCAGTTCAAGGCATTAGTGGAGAAGCAAAGTGGATACTACATCAAAGTTCTCAGAACGGACAGAGGAGGTGAGTATGTTTCTAATGAGTTTATGAATTTTTGTAGATATCATGGTATACACAAGCAGTTTACTACCAGGTATACACCACAACAGAACGGTGTGGCAGAGAGGAAAAATAGAACCATCATGGAGATGGTGAGAAGCAAGTTGAAGGCAAAACATCTTCCAAATGAGTATTGGGCAAAAGCAGTAGCAACTTCTGTTTATATTTTGAACAGGTGTCCAACGAAACTTGTTAGGAACATGGTTCCTCAACAAGCATGGACTAATAGGAAACACAGTGTTTCACATTTCAGAGTTTTTGGTTGTGTAGCGTATGCACATGTACCTGATGAGATAAGGAAGAAGTTAAACAACAAAGGAGAAAAATGTATTTTTGTTGGGTATTTAGAGAATACAAAAGCATACAAGTTGTACAATCTAGTCACTGGAAAGGTTGTGATCAGCAGGGATGTACAGTTTATTGAGAATGAAGCATGGGATGGAAGTATAGAGAAAACAGTGAGTATAGCAACATCTATTCCACATGATGATATGACATATGAAACTTTAGAGCAACAAGCTACTGTATCTACAAATCTTGGACATGCACCACAAGTTGTAGCACAAGCTACACCTCCATCTATAGTCAGGAGGTCACCAAGATTTCAGCCATCTTCAGCCATGCAAGAGACACCATAGGGAACATCAGAAGCTACTCCATCACCAAAAATTAGTCCTTCATCAAATGCTCCTACGCAACGGAAAACAAGAAGTCTAAGTGAGATTTATAATGTTGATACAACTAATTCATTTTCAGTTTTTGCATTATTTTCTCAAGCTGCAGATCCAGTATATTACAAAGAGGCTATAAAGAATGAAGTTTGGGAAAAAGCCATGGATGATGAGATTGATGCTATAGAGAAGAATCGGACATGGGAGCTAATGGATCTTCCAAAAGGAAAGGACATGATAGGAGTCAAGTGGGTCTACAAGACAAAATACAATGCTGATGGAAAAGTACAAAAGCACAAAGCAAGGCTGGTTGTAAGAGGTTTTACGCAGAAATATGGAGTTGACTACAACGAAACATTTGCACCAGTAGCACGTTTGGATACGATAAGAATGGTTTTAGCAATTTCAGCTCAAAACAAATGGCCTATTTATCAGATGGATGTTAAATCAACATTCTTAAATGGATTCCTTGAAGAGGAAGTTTATGTAAATCAGCCAGAAGGTTATGAGATTGAAGGTCATGAAGGAAAAGTATACATATTGAAGAAAGCGCTCTATGGTCTCAAGCAAGCACCTAGAGCTTGGTACAACAAAATAAATTCTTATTTGATTGAGAATTGTTTCAGTAGGAGCAGCAGTGAGCCTACCTTATACACCAAGATAAATGAACAAGGTAAAATTTTAATTGTTTTTTTATATGTAGATGATTTGATCATTACTGGAAAACTATCTACAGAGTCATTCAAATCAGCCATGAAGAAGGAGTTTGAGATGACAGATCTTGGTCTTATGCATTAATTTTTGGGTATTGAAGTTCAACAATCAGAAGGTGAAGTTTTTATCTCACAAGAAAAGTATGCAAGTGACATTTTGAAAAGGTTTAACATGTTGAATTGTAAGCCAACACCAACACCAGTTGCAGTAGGTTTGAAGTTGAGCAAAGAGGATGAAGGATCATTTGTGGATCCAACATTGTTTAAAAAGTTGGTTGGAAGTCTTATGTATTTGACGGCCACAAGGCCTGATATCATGTATGGTGTGAGCCTCATATCAAGGTTCATGGAATCTCCAAAAGATTCACATTGGCAAGCTGGAAAAAGAATTTTGAGGTATGTACATGGAACAAGAAATCATGGAATTCTTTATTCAAGTACAGATGAGTTCAAACTCATTGGTTATACAGATAGTGACAGTGCTGGAAGTATAGATGATCAGAAAAGCACATCTGGCTATACTTTTCACTTTGGAACAGGAGTGGTTTCATGGGCATCAAAGAAACAACCCATTGTCACGTTATCTTCAGCAGAAGCAGAGTATGTAGGAGCAACAGGAGCAGCATGTCAAGCTATTTGGATGAGAAGAGTGTTGACATATTTACAACAGAAACAAGAGGAAGCTACACAGATTTTTTGTGACAACAACTCAACCATAGCGTTGTCTAAAAATCATGTTTTTCATAAGAGAAGCAAGCATATTGATACGAGGTATCATTTCATCAGGGAGCTAGTAAACAACAAGGAAATTCATCTTGAATTTTGTAGATCCGAAGATCAGTTTGCAGACATTTTTACAAAGGCTTTAGCAAAAGAAGTTTTCGAATATTTGAGAGATTGTTTGGGAGTATGTGATCCTACACATGGCAGATCTGAAAAAGCAAACACAACTCTAGAAGAGTGATAGCTACAGTTTGAAATTAAGGGGGAGTTTTGGAAATATGCATGTGATGCATATTTAATTCCAACTATAGCTTTTTTAGGAAAGATAATTTTAGCTTTAGTCTTGTTTTAGTTTGCTTTAGTTAAGTTAGCTTTATCTTATTTTTATCATTAGATTTAATTCAAATAAATCTATTTTAAATCATGCATAGCATGCAACTATTTTAAAGCATGAGTTTAGATTTAGAATGCTCAGTTGAAGAGCTGTTAGTGGTTGAGTTATTCTATTTAAATAACAGCAATTGTAATTGCTTTGTATGCACACACAAAGGTGTGAAATCTGCACAAGCAAGGAAGGATGTGCATTGAAAGCACATAGCTTTACGCACAGCTTGATTGTAAAGAGCTGAAGCTCTGAGTATGATGAAGCTTTTATTAATGGAGATTATGCACAGCAGTGCTGGTTCGAATATTCATCTGTTTATGCAAGTTATTTAAGTATTCTGTTTATTTCTTTTATGTTGCTTGTTGTATAAGACTGTAGATTTTCTACAATCCATCCAAATATAAAAGACCCTAGTCCATCTCACAAATCCTGATCCTCCAAGCATGCCTATCCAGAACCACTGAAAGAATCTATGCCAAAAATACTGGTCCTCCTTGCATGTCTCTAAAACATCTGAATAACTCAGAACATATAATCTGACACAAAACAACAAACAACAGTTATCTTGTTTAACAACTGTTATCAATATGTAATAAACTCACACATCTAACAATTGTTTCTGTTTTTCTTTTACATTTTCCTCACATTGTGATCTATAAACTCACACATCCAACAATTTTCACTATTTTTCATTAACCAATATGTAATAAACTCACACATCCAACAATTTTCTCTATTTTTCTTTTATATTGTGATCTATAACAGAATATAACTTACTTTCTTCTTCAGCCTGTGCAATGCAGCCTCTGAATCATTAGCCTTGATAACCAAGAACATTTTTCCAACTTGGGACTGAGTCCTAAGTATTTTCTCAATAACAACTACATTTTACCAATTCCAAGTTTAGATTTATCTAAAATTTGGACAAAATGGCATATGGAAACAAACTCATTTTACAAAAATGTGTATGGAAACAAACCCATTTTAGAGAAAAAAACATCCATGCAATATTCCAACATCAGAAACTACTTTATCTTCCATGGAGAAAAAAAAAACAAAAAAAATCTGGAACAAATAAAACCATTCATTATCATCTTAATTAATGAAAATGTTTAGTCATTCATGTACATGTTCCTTTACCATAGTCTAGTGCATTTGATACAAAGACCTGAGACCTGAACCCGGTTCTAATGATGTGGGTGTGAACCTGTTTTCCCTGTGCCAAATCACCAAGTTTTGCACATGCACTCAATGTGCTAGGAAAGGTGAAGAGGTCCACCTTCATGCCCAGCTTATGCATCTGCAAAATTCTCCTTGAACATCCTTATGATGTCCATGTTGGGCATATCCTAAAATCAATGAATTCCATGAAATTATATCTGGTTTAGGCATTTTTTCAAATATTTGGCGTGCATCAGCCAAACTACCACATTTCGCATACATATTGACAAGAATAGTGAGGACAAAAACACAAGACCTAAATCCGATTTTGATACCTGACACGAAATTGGTGTTTCTAACTTCAAAAAATACCACTGCCTTGCAATTTGAACTGATGGATAAATACATTTATTTCACTAAAATCAATAAGCAAATCTACTTGTTGAACCGGATCTTCACTGCCAATGCTGCACCTAATGGATTCAAGAGCAACAGGGGATTCATCTACCAGATCTGGTAAGGGATTCATTTACCGAATATGCAGTTAAAATATGTGTTCCTGTGGATTCACTCTGCTGAGGGAAGAGGCCATGACCCTGGGCACCTGCAATCTATTTTAGAAATTTTGATAAATTAACAAAAGGTCTAGGATTCAAGTAAAATTTGATAATTGCATTAAATTCCAACCATAGATGTGTAAACAAAACTAGAACTGGATTCTATTCTTTCACATAAGTCTCAGTCTCTAGGATACAGACCAGGGATCAAAAGATGGGTTTCTACCAGGTTCACGAGGAAAGATGGGAATTTAATTAGTGGGGAAAGGAGGGTTTCAGCAAGGAAAGGGCATTGCTGCCTCAGGTTCCCGTGCCAAAATTTCATCTGTCAACTGCTACACCACTTTTTCTTGAGAACGGTCTCAAAATCTCATAGCTAATGAAATACTTGGAACATACCTTTACCATGTAAGCTTCGATTGTAAATGATGCATACCTCTCCAGCTCTATAAATGATGCAGCAGATTCGGCACTCAGATCCCTATCTCTGTTTGAGGGGTTTATATGGCTGCGTCTGAGTGACATTATTTCTCCCAATCAATGGAGCATACTGAGGAGTTCGCTTCCTCCAATTTACCCCCGATTTGGTATACTAGTAAAAGTCAATTAATTGTAAAATATGAAAAGGGGGAAAATTAGAGACAATTATTTTTGTTGGAAAAAGTTAGAGACAAAAGTAATCTTTTGTCTCTAACTTTTGTCTCAAAATAGGGCCCCATGTAGTAGTGGTAGTTCCTATATCTAAGGAGAGATAATCTCCATAAATATCTCCAAACATGACTCCTAAAACAAATTCATGTTATTTTACTCAACAAATAAATATCTCCAAAGAGATAATATTGTTAATGAGTTGTTTACTCAACAACTCATAACAATATTTACTCACCCACTCATAATTACATTTACAATAATGTAATTAATTATTAAAACACATATTATATTATCCTAGATAATATAATCACTCACATAATATTCTATGTTCACACTATAACATAGATATTCCTAAAATTTGACCCCTTAGTATGAACATGGGGCAAGATCACCTAAAAACATGATTATGAGAGATTTCTGCAGTTGCTACTGGATCTTGTTGTCTGGATCTTGCTACACATGATCACCTCTTTGGCTCACCAATTGATCATGATCACCTCTCTGCGTGAATCTAATCACTGGTTGATCGTCTTCCAATGAAGTATGAAAGTTAGAGGAATGCACGATAGTCAGAGGATCGTAAGTAGAAGCTTCCCTCCTATAAACAAATGTTCTCAACATCCAAAATTCACAACCTCCTCTTTTCAATCTTTGACAAGGAACACGTTTGATATCTACACACATCACTCAAAGAAAACAATTGAAAAATATTATTAAAATGTGTCACTAGTGCTATATCCGACCCCATCATTGGTGACTGACGAGAGGCCCTAAAATTCCTCCTTCCTCTAAAAAGTGAACTATTCACCATAAGAATTCCTCATCACTAGGACAAGAAAGTTCCTCATCTTTAGAGTATTCATCCCAATCAGTTTCTTCTTCAACCAAAAGAGATTTTTGATTTATTTTGTCATCAAGTAGGTCTTTTGCCCTCTTTTTACAATTCAAAGCTACATGTCTCGATTCATTACAGTAATAGCATTTCATTTTATCTTTAAAAGGGAAAGGTTTTGGTTTGAACTTTCCTTTATTAGATGAAGTAATTGCTTTATTCTGTACATACATTACTTCTTCATATTCTTCATAATTACTCTAATCATGTAATGTGGAGATTACTCCTTCTAAGCTAATTGTTACCTTGCTTAGAGTAAACATAATATTTGAATAAATTTTAGGCATACTATTCAGGAGTATTCCTTTAGAATCATCGTCTTTTACTGACTCTTTAATTCCAGCTAGTTGATTTAGCAAAGAGCAAAACTTACTTATATGATCTACCATTTTTGAGTTCTCTTCCATTTTCAACCCATAAAATCATTGCTTCACTGTAGTCTTTTCCGTTTCATCTTCAAAACCAAACAATTTGTTAAGAGAATCCAAAATTTCTTTTACAGATTTTGTGAAATCCACATGATGCAGATAGGCTTTTGATAAGCCTAGACCAATAGTACCCAAAGCTCTCTAATCTTTTGCATTCCATTTAGCTAGATCATTTGTAGTCGTTGGTGGAATTGCATTGGCTTTAACTACATCCCACAAGTCCTTTTCTATAAAATGTAATTGCATTTATAGTTTCCATGGATGGAAATCTTGTCCTTCAAACTTTTCAATCAGATTTAATTTCTACATTATTTTGTAAAATACTGATAAAAGAAATACAGAATTGAATCAGGTACTTTAAAAATTTATATAGAATACCTTTGAACCTCTAAGTAAGCTAAGACTCTGTATTAACAATTCAACATTATTGGAATTGGAGAAAACTTTCAGTAGAAGAATTGAAATGTTGAATTTGATAGCTGCATATTCAAATCCATATTTCTTCAAACATAAGAATTGGGTTCTACTGAAATTTCTGTTGTCGTTTCTTGACAAAAACTTGGTTCCATGTAAAAAATTATAGAAAAAAACAAATCTGGAAACAAATTATATAAGCTATTCTTTGAGACGGATTTGATTAAGAAAAAACTGAAATTTCCTGCATCATTTGGTACCAAATGAAAATATAATATCAGAATTGCATAAATTTAATCTGAAAACTTACTCTTCATTCTTGCTATTACATAGGAAGTATTACACCCATATATATATAGGAGAGGTAGTTCCTATATTTAAGGAGAGATAATCTCCATAAATATCTCCACACACAACTCCTAAACTAACTTCATGTTATTTTACGTGAGATTTTGTTTTCTCACAAAAATAATATTGTTAATGATCTTTTTACTCAAAAATCATAACAATATTTACTCACCCACTCATAATTACATTTACAATAATGTAATTAATTATTACAACACATATTATATTATCCTAGATAATATAATCACTCACATAATATTCTATGTTCACACTACAACATAGACATTCCTAACAATTTCTTGTTGGTATTACTAACCTTAATGGTCATGGCCGACGTAGAGGTGTTTAGGAGATGAATCATGTATATAAAACATGTTATATTAGCTCATTATGACTAGTGTAATGGATAGTGATGTGAGTGAGGTATAAGAGGAATAATAAGAAGAGAGAGGGGTCAAGGATAAACATTAAAAGAGGTGTACATGCATGAGAAGGATTGAAGAGAAGGTATGCAAGGTCATTAGACCTAATCAACAAGATAAGGACCATATTTGAGTGAAGTAGGAGAAGGTGAATTTTGAAGAAGATTTTATGTGTGTGGAGCTAAATTTGTGATCACCATCAATTGTTGAAGAAACATATCTTTAGTGGTAATCCGTTTTCTAGTGGTTGAGGTGGTCTTTAATAATCTTAGGGGTTGTAGCCTCCTTGTAGGATTGGTTTCCTACTAAAACTAGGGGTTGGTGCTCGTTGTGGGGTTGGTTCATCACTAAATAAATCCTTGATCTTGATGTTTAATATTTTTAGAAGTCCTTTGTTATGTTTAATATTTGCCATAGGTTTTAGTGGGTTTTCTTCCCCTTGAGAGTTTCCCACTTACTTATACTCTTCATGTATTTGTTATGTTTGTGGAGCCTATTTTCATGTTAGAGTGCGGTACACCTTCCATGTGTTACACTCGGGTATTTTTACGGCGGTCCCATGGGTAATGGGTAACCATTATGGGCTATTTTTTGGGCCCATGGTTTTTTGG
Organism: Taxus chinensis; assembly: GCA_019776745.2. NCBI lineage: Eukaryota > Viridiplantae > Streptophyta > Pinopsida > Cupressales > Taxaceae > Taxus > Taxus chinensis. Next base: position 157,056,531 of record CM034155.1, on the reverse strand, counting down.
TACCCATTGTTTTGTAAAACCGCCTCTTCAGCTACCCATATGTTTATGGGACGGTTTTTTTTTCACCCATTGTTTGATACCCACGGTTTTTGTAAAGTTGCTTAAGCAGTTGTCTATTTATATGGTCTTATGCATATGATAGATAGACAAGCAAATGTATTGTAGATGTGTTTTGAATTCGAGTGTGAATTCTGTAGAGTTTGTTGAGCATAGATCCAAACGGATCTGGGTATTGTATTGAGAGAGTGGAGGCTTGTAATAAAAATCTGAGCAAGTGATTCTTGGTGGACGTAGCCCAAATTGGGTGAACCACGTTAAATATTGTCTCTTTTTGTTGTGTTATTTATTTTGCACTTTTATTTGAGATCTGTAATATTTTCTGCATATTAGTTTCTACTGTTGCGATTCTGTAAGGGATTATTCCGCATATTTTATCTCTTATTTCCTAATAATTGGTATCAGAGCCTAGTTTGGTTTGCTGAAGTGTTGAATCGTAGGGAAAGTTTTATCTTGAGTGGGAGCTATGGTAGATGATGGAAAATCTAGGGTTGATAAATTCAACTGGTAGAATTTTAGTCTTTGGAAGATGCAGATGGAAGATTACCTTTATCAAAAGAATCTTTATACTCTCTTGTCTGAGAAGGTGAACAAACCCTCGAGTATGACAGATGCGGAATGGGATTTTTTGGATTGGAAGGCACTTTGAATGATTCGGCTGTGTCTTGCATCCTCGGTATTATTTAATGTTTCAAAGGAAAAGACTACAAAAGATCTAATGGATGCATTAGGGAAGTTGTATGAAAAACCCTCTGCCTCTAATAATATATTTTTAATGAAAAAAAAAATTAATATGAAGATGTCTGAGAATAGTTCAGTAGCAGATCATTTAAATGATTTCAATACGGTTGTGAATATGCTAGCTTCAGTTACAATAGAATTTGATGAAGAAGTTAGGGCTTTATTAATTCTGTGCTCTTTACCTGAGAGTTACAATAGCCTGGTAATGGCAGTAAGTAACTCGGTTCCAGCTAACTCGAAGTTTAAGTTTGAGGATGTTGTAGGGGTGATTTTAAGTGAGGAAATGCGAAGAAAAAGCTCTAGGGAATCTTCTACTTTGGGGAATGCTTTGACAGTGGAAACTAGAGGGAGACAAAAGAATAGAGTAAACCGTAGAAAATCAAAAGATCGGGCAAGGTCAAAATCCAAGAACAAGATTGTATGTTGGAATTGTGGAAAGCCTAGGCATGCAAAGAAGGACTGTTGGGAGCTTCGGGATAAGAAGAAACAACAGGAAGAAAACAAGGAGGTAAATGTGGCATCGGGTAATGTATGTCAGGATGTTTTGATTCTTTCTTTGCATAATATTACTGAATCTTGGGTTTTAGATTCAGGGGCTTCTTTTCATGCTACTCCACATAGGCATTATTTTATTGATTATGTTCAAGGGGATTTTGGGCATGTTTTTCTTGGTGATGATGAGCCTTGCAGCATAGTTGGAAAAGGTTTTGTTCAGCTTAAGATGTAGAATGGGAATACATGGCTATTGAAGGATGTCAGACATGTGCCTACATTAAGATGAAATTTGATATCAGCAAGGCAATTGGGAAGTGATGGTTGTACTGTGATATTTACAGCTAACTCTTGGAAGGTTACCAAGGGTGCTCTTGTGGTGGCAAGAGGTAAGAAGGTTGGAACCTTGTATTTAACAACTAATAGTACTAATGATTGTAATCTTGTGGCTTCAGATGCAGATACAACATTATGGCACTATAGGCTCGGTCATATGAGCCATAAGGGCATGAACATCATAAAGAAGAATTTGCCTGGATATATAGAAACAGGTTTGGATTTATGTGAGAACTGCATATATGGGAAACAGAAGCGAGTAAGGTTTCTCAAGGTTGGACCTACGAAGAAAGAGAGTAAGTTAGAGATGGTATATTCTGATGTGTGGGGGCCAGCTCAGTTATCATCTCTTGGGGGTTCAAGTTATTATGTTACTTTTATTGATGATGCAACAAGGAAAGTTTGGGTTTATTGTATTAGAAACAAATCTGATGTATTTGACACTTTTGTTAAATGGAAAGCCTTGGTAGAGAATGAAATAGGTCTTAAGCTAAAATGTCTCAGGTCAGATAATGGAGGGGAGTATTGCAGCAATGAATTTAATGATTACTATTCTAAGAATGGAATCCATAGGCAAAAGACGGTTCCAGGAACTCTGCAGCAGAATGGGGTATCAGAAAGGATGGACAGAACAATAATGGAACGTGCTAGGAGCATGAGGTTACATGCAGGACTACCTCTTTATTTTTGGGCAGAAGCGGTGAGCACAGCTGTGTACTTGATAAACAGAGGACCCTCAAGTGCCTTGGATGGAGGCATACCTGAGGAGGCATGGTATGGTAAGAAAGTTGATTATTCATTTCTTAGAGTCTTTGGATGTGAGGTGTTTGTTCACATAGACAATGATGATAAGACTAAGCTAGAGGCTAAATCAGAAAAATGTACTTTCATTGGTTATGGTGGTGATGACTTTGGATATAAGTGTTGGAGTATTAAGGACAAGAAAATCATTCGATCTAGGGATGTGGTCTTTAATGAGAAAGTCATGTATAAGCAACAGTTGCAGGAAAACAGGGAAGAATTCAAGAAAGAATATGCAGTGGTAGAGGATCTTCCGGATGGAAAAGTGACCCATGAATCAGTTCAGGAACCTACTCAACAGGAACCCCAAACTCCTACAGTGAGGAGGTCTTCTAGGGTAAGAAAAGAACCTAAACGTTTTTCTCCTTCTCTTTATTATTTATTATTCACTGATAGTGGAGAGCCAGAGAGCTTTGATGAAGAAATGCAGGTAGATGCCAGTAAGAAGTGGGAGCAAGCCATGGATGAGGAGCACTAGTCTCTCATGGAGAACCAGAGTTGGGATTTGGTGAAGCTACCAGAAGGCAAAAGAGCATTGTAGAACAAGTGGGTGTACAGAGTTAAAGATGAACAAGGAGGAAAGAAAAGATATAAGGCCCAGTTGGTGGTCAAGGGGTTTACACAGAAACAAGGTATAGATTTTGATGAGATATTTTCTCCTGTAGTAAAAATGACTTCTGTTAGAACTGTTCTTGGAATAGTGGCAGTAGAAGACTTGCACTTAGAACAGTTAGATGTAAAGACTGCATTTCTCCATGGTGATTTGGAGGAGGAACTATATATGTAGCAACCAGAGGGCTATGAGGTCAAAGGTAAAGAGGAGATGGTGTGTAAACTAAAGAAGAGCTTATATGGCTTGAAACAAGCTCCACGTCAATGGTATAAGAAGTTTGATAGCTTCATGATGGAGCAAAGTTATATTAGATGTCATTCTGACCATTGCGTGTATACAAAGAAATTTGAGGATGGAAGTTATATTGTCCTGTGTTTGTATGTTGATGACATGTTGGTTGCTGGTAAAAACATGCAGGAAATAAAAGTACTCAAGAAACAGCTAAGTGAATCCTTTGATATGAAGGATTTGGGGGCAGCCAGACAAATCCTTGGTATGAGGATAACTTGGGATAGGAAGGAACAAAAGCTGACTTTATCTCAGGAAGAGTACATTAAGAAGGTATTGGATAGGTTTAACATGCAGGATGCTAAACCGGTTGGGACTCCTTTGGCAGGCCATTTTAAGTTATCAAAGGAGCAGTGTCCCAAGACAGAGTAGAAAAGAAACTAGATGTCCAAGGTACCTTACTCATCAACAGTTGGCAGTTTGATGTATGCTATGGTGTGCACTAGGCCTGATATTACCCATGCAGTGGGAGCTGTGAGTAGATTTATGAGTGATCCAAGTAAAGAGCATTGGCAAGCAATAGAGTGGATCCTTCGGTATTTGAGAGGGACCATGGGGACAGTTTTGTGCTACAGTGGATCAAACACCACTTTACATGGTTATGTAGATTCAGACATGGCTGGATATGTAGACAGTAGGAGGAGCACGACAGGTTATGTTTACACTGTAGGTGGGACAGCAGTGAGTTGGATTTCACGACTACAGAAGCTAGTGGCTTTGTCAACCACAGAGGTTGAGTATGTTGTTGCCACAGAGGCAAGCAAAGAGATGATTTGGTTACAAAAATTGCTTGAGGAGTTGGGGCATAAGCAGGAGGAATGTAAGCTACATAGTGATAGCCAGAGTGCTATATACCTAGCTAAGATCTCTGCTTTCCACTCCAATACGAAGCATATACAGTTGATATATCACTTCATCAGGACAGCTTTGGAGGAAGATAAGTTGAAGTTGGAGAAGATTCATACCAGTCAGAATCCTGCAGACATGATGACCAAGGTGGTCACAAGGGACAAACTAAAGCTATGTTCAGCTTTGGTTGGCCTTCATGGATGACAGTGAAGGGTTGAAAAGCTTTCTCAGTGGAAATTAGTCTCCAAGTGGGAGATTGTTATGTTTTTGGAGCCTATTTTCATGTTAGAGAGTGGTACACCTTCCATGTGTTACACTCGGGTATTTTTACGGCGGTCCTGCTCGCCGGTGAGCAGGTCAGGGGGTTCGGGGGGTTGAAGCCCCCCCGATTGAAGGGGGTTCAGGGGTGAATCCCCCGAAGAAAATTTTCATGGGTGGTTTATTATCCCATGGGTAATGGGTAACCGTTATGGGCTATTTTTTGGGCCCATGGTTTTTAGGTACCCATTTTTTTGTAAAACCGCCTCTTCAGCTACCCATATGTTTATGGGATGGTTTTATTTTTCATCCATTGTTTGATACCCACAGTTTTTGTAAAGCTGCTTAAGCAGTTGTCTATTTATATGGTCTTATGCATATGATAGATAGACAAGAAAATGTATTGCAGATGTGTTTTTAATTCGGGTGTGAATTCTGTAGATTTTGTTGAGCATAGCTCCAAACGGATCTAGGTATTGTATTGAGAGAGTGGAGGCATGTAATAAAAATCTGAGCAAGTGATTCTTCGTGGACGTAGCCCAAATTGGGTGAACCACGTTAAATCTTGTCTCTCTGTGTTGTGTTATTTATTTTGCACTTTTATTTGAGATCTGTAATATTTTGTGCATATTAGTTTCTACTGTTGCGATTCTGTAAGGGATTATTCCGCATATTTTATCTCTTATTTCCTAACAGTATTTTCTTCTTTGTTTCATGCACTTTTGAATGTTGATACTCACTTAATAAGCTCAAATGGTTTATGGATGTTAAATAGATGGTTTGTATGCTAAATGTATGACATGGTAAATAAAGTAAAAATTGTGGTATGACTTATTCACCCCCCCTCTCAGTCATTGTACTTATAACATAAGGAAGATTAATAAAATATACAAGTTCTCTCCAATGTGAATTTAATTGTGATTTCTGATTTATAGGTTATTTTATGATATTTTATTGAATTCCATTGTATCCAAACCCTAATTACATTCTTTACCGAAGAATAAATTACTTAAACCTCACAACTACGTCAATGTTTAACGTCAAATTTATTAACCTCTTGGAGAAAGAATTACCATGATTAGACCACATTTCAACCTGCAATTGGTGCCATCTAGCACCATTTCATGTCTCTTGTGTTGTATCTTTGTTTTGGTCAACTCTTCTCAACAAACGAATACTCATCATTAGTCAATGTGGCAGGATGTGATATGCACCATTTGTTTTCATCTTATTGGAAATAGGATCCAAACATTTCTCCATGAAATTTATTAACCTCTTGGAGAATGAATTACCATGATTGGACCACATTTCAACCTATAATTGGTGCCATGTAGCACCATTTCATGTTTCTTGTGATTTATCTTTGTTTTGGTCAACTCTTTTCAACAAATAGATACTCATCATTGGTCAATGTGGCAGGATAATCTGTACCATTTGTTTTCATCTTATTGGCAATAGGATCCAAATGTTTCTCTATAAAATTTATTAACCTCTTGGAGCAAGAATTACCATGATTAGACCACATTTCAACCCACAATTGGCGCCATGTAGCACCATTTCACGTTTCTTGTGCTTAATATTTGTTGTGGTCAATTCTTCTCAACAAACAAATACTCATCATTAGTCAATGTGGAAAGATGTGATCTGTGCCATTTGTTTTCATATTATTGGCAATAGGATCTAGATGTTTCTCCATGCATTAGCCAAATTTTCAATTGTTTTCTCAACCCTTCAACTACCAACCTTCAGGGATTTGTTTCACATGCCTTCATCTCAATCATCCTCATCTTCGCATAAATTTCTCTAAAGTTGAGAAAAAGAATTAAGTCATGGAGCCTTTTCTCCACTTAACTAAGTGATAACTTATGTATATAAAGGCTTAGGTATCTATTATCAATTAAACAAAACACCCTCCAATTTACACAAGTGTGTGTGCTTGAGCTTATGGTGTGATTGGGTAACATGGGTACTATCTCCAAGTTGTGGGACTTACTATCTGAGATAGACCTCCAGAGAAAGCTGGTTCTTCTTCCTAATCCTTATGAAAACTAACTCTACTGAGATGAAACTATTAACTTTCTCTATCCTAGTATTTCCAAGGGACCAAGGAGAGAGTAATAACATGTGAATGAAAGAAAAATACACTATAAAGGTGATGTATAAGAATAAGGGAATGCGAATAACTTTCCAATGTGTAAGTGCATACTAGAGAGGGTGATAACAGTTCTGCACAGTATAACAACTACATTCAAAATAATATATCACACACACATAATGATAGTGAATACCTGCAAGAGTATAGAGTAGACAAAAACATTTGCAATAACATTAGAGAGGCAAGGAGAATGCAACAAACTCAGCACGGGAGGATACATCCACAATTTGAATACATTGATTCATTAATAGTCATAGTCCAAACTATTACAAAGGAAAGGCCTGGATCACCATGCAAGGAGTCCACTACAAAGGCCTATAGCAAATTGGCTTCACAAAACCAAAATGACATATTTTTGCTACTCAAACTATCATCTCTTTACAATGAGCCCACTATTCAAATTTATAGTGTTTTTGAAGAGAGAGATAGAGAGAGAGAGAGGTTGTAAATCCCAAAATCCACTTTTCAACCAATTGCAAGTCATAATAAATGAGTGTGGTTGGTAATTTTGGGCATGAAAAATCAATATTAAGGTGTCCCATAACCTGCAACAGAGAAGGAATGGCAGCCCATGCTCATTAAATGCCTCTCCAACCACTTTCAAAATCCCTGTTCAAAACCTCACACATTTTCCTTAAAATTATCACCAAAAATTTATCAATTTCTACATTTCTTGATTGTTGTGCATTGATCTCGGAATCACGATTCCAATGAAACCAATTTTTTGAAAATTTGTTGAGAATTACAAAATTTATGGTCCTATGAGTATGAGCAATTATTCTGAATTTGCCAAGGATTTCTTGTATTTTACGGGACTATGAATTTAATTTCATGGAGCTGGGGATGTTTCTTTATTTTTACATACCTACCCTCATTAAAATTAAGAAACCCAATTTTTTTGGTGTAGAGGATGTCGAGCACTTTCGAAAAAGTCCATTTTTTTAAAATCATAGCTCTGCATTAACAGTTATGACTATTTTAAAATCAAGGTCAGGATCTTCTATGTGGGCTCTCAAAATCCGCAATACACTAGATTTTTACTCCTTTTTACTTTAACATACAGGTATTGTAGGTTTTCAAGGAACTCATGTCCCTACAGTACAAGGGTTATTTGGGCTGCCAAATTCTACCTTATCTGCAACGTACTCCATGCAAAAATTTCACCTTTGCAGGGAACTCACGTCCCCGCGGTACTTGGACCATGTGGGCCTCCTTTCTCCACATCACCCAACTCGGGCTCTTCTATCCTCAAACGTTTGTATTTGACCAGGCTAGGTGGGTTATTGGCCACTGACATAACCACACTCTCCTACGCATCGATGATGTTGGACATCAATGTTCCATTTGTCCTTAATGCGGCTCAGGCCACATTCATTCGACATTCCTGCGATGCTTTGAGTACGGCGATTTCAGGTTTTTCACGTACATATGTCCTAATCTTTCCAAGTCTCCCCGGCCTCCAAATTCCACTCTACCTACATACACTCTCCACACCTCACCGTTGACTGGGATAGTTGGGCCATTGACCCCCAACATCTCCACACAAATTTCATACTGTGGGAAGTTTGACGTTTTGGTGCACATATGTCGTGGGAAATCCAGGCCAAATCAATCCGAATTTAGTGATTATATCACCATGGGCTTGAGTAAGGGCTCTATTGATTTGAAACACATAGCATGGGCATTGGTACACAAACAAAACAACTCACTGAGTCCCTTTTCATTTAGAGTAGCTTGGTTTCTTCTATGGTGAACAAGCTTGACCCAAAATAACACAATCACCTTTAAAATGAGTTCGGTTTCCTACAACAAATTAGTGAGCTAATACAAAAGCTTGATGAGCTCCACCTTGTCATAGCAACTAGATCTATATTTCAATTTTTCCCAATATTCAAAGTAACTTGGTGGGATACCCTTAGAAGCTCAGTGCATTGTATTGGAATTTATACCTTCACTTGAACATTTATGCAATTCCTGGATCCATGCAACTATGAAGAGGTGTCCAGGAGATAGTTTAGATGACTTCTCATATTTTTCCACCTTTACTTGCAACTAGATTCCTATCACTATGATAATGTAAAATTGTCAATTATACGATTTCCAAAGGGTAGTGAAATGGATTAACAATTTTGGTGACTCACGGGACCATTTTCATGCTAAATGGAGTGTGACTAGTTGTTTGAAGTTATCTATTGGGAACATAGTCTACATTATCATCATGAATTGATCTTAACTCTTGAACATGGTCCCAAAATGCTTTAGATGATGTCACATGCTTTCGGAGCTTTTCCCCGCAGCTTGTACTCTCAACTTTCATAAGAATATCTCGAAAACAAGGATTGTGAGAGTAGAAAATTACTTAAAACCTAGATTTCACCCATTCCTGCAACTGTGATCCATGAGGCTAAGTGATGAGTACCTATGGATGTTTCCTCAACATCTGATTTTAGTTGCTCTACATTTTTTTGAATTTTAAATTTGTAACTGTTGCAAGTAAATATGAGCTTCCCACTACAATAGTTTCTCTTCCCTCAAGTGTGATGAATTGTATACAAAGCATACACTAGAAGCAATAGAACATGTGCACTAGCACTTAGGGAAATTAAATCCTATTCTAACAAAAAAACAATGTGTAAAAGCACTTGGAGGAATTGGAAATCCTAGACTAATATGTACAAGGGTGAGAAATTCTTCCTTCTAGTAGCAATGTTTGAGGTAAATTCCATTGACTAGAATATGCAATTCTTCACCATCCAACTTAGCCAACCGAAAGGCATTGCTACCTTTACATTCAGTGATCATATATGGACCACTCCATATGGCATCAAACTTGGAATGATTTCTTGGCTTTACATGATCAACATCCCAGTTCAATACCAAATCTCCTACTTGGAATGTCCTAGCTTTAGCTTTTATGTCAAAGCTTCTCTTGATCAATGCTTGATATTTTTCCATAGTTTGCACTACACATTCTCTTACTTCTTCTAATTCCATCAGCTCCCCATACCTAATTTCCATGGGCTTAAACTCGTCTAGTTTCAACTTCTTCATGAGTTCCCGTGTCGGCAACTCAAGTGATAAGGTAGAACTGCTTCCTTCCCATATACAATCTTATAGGGAAAGATTCTTTTAGACCTCTTGGGTGTGATTCTATCAGCCCATAAGGCTGATTTGAGTTTTTATTCCAAGTTCTTTGATTCTCGTTAAGAGTTCTTCTTATGATTGTCAACAAGTTCTTATTTTTAGACTCTTCTTGGCCATTACCCTGAGGGTAATAGTTTATTGAAGTGTGGAGGTATATACCATTCTTGACAGCCCATTCGGTGAATTTGGTTCCAAGGAATGACAATGCATTATATGATATGATAGTAGTCGGGATTCCAAACCTTGTGACTATCCCTTCATAGAAATCCAAGATGCTGGATTCATTTACCTCCTTAAGTGCCACTGCTTCAGTGCACTTGGTTAAATAGTCTGTTACCGCAAGTATCCACTTATGGATTTGAATTGAATTTGGATTGATAACTCCAATGAAGTTCAATTTCCATTGCATTAATGGTTGATCTACCAAAATTAGACGAAGGGGCAGTGTTGCTACCCTTTCTTGTCCTATGAAGAATGTACATTTTTTGCATTTATTGATCCATGAGTAGCAATCTCTAAACATTGTAGGCTAATAATAACCAACTTTCAGATTTTGAGAGCTGTTACTCATGGAGAAAAGTGGCCTCCTACTTCCCCATCATGAAACTCATGTAATATCTTCTCAACTTGACTTGTTGAGACACACCTCAATAACACCCCATTCACATCCTTCTTGAATAAGATGCCATCAATGAGCACATATGGGATGGATTTTAATTTGAAATATCTTCTCTTAGCTTTGTTCAATTATTGAGGGCATAAACCTATTTGGAGATAATGCACCATGTCTTGAGTCCAACATGGAATGGGCGCATCATTACCTGGTTGTTATTGATCATTTTGTAGCACTAGGATAGCCTCCTCTTCACCTTTTGGTTCTTCATGTTGTTTGGAAGCTAACTGTTCACACAAACCTTTTCCATGAACCAACTTGGGAACTTTGATTTCAATATTATATTCCACTACCTGGGTGATCCAACCTACTCTCTTCTCGCTCAAATACTTCTTTAGGATAAAATCCTTAACACCAGCATGAGATGCAAATAGTTGAATCTTATTGTTCAAGACCAAGTGTCTGAACTTCATCAAACTCCTAATGATAACAAGAACATTCTTTTTAATAAAAGAATACCTTACTTCATAATCTTCTAGGCTTTGACTGAAGAAAGCTATGGGTTGTTTTGATCCTTCTCTATTCAATTATACCAAGATAGTTGAGATTGTGTTTGATCCTCCAAAAGCATATAGTATGAAGTACTTGGAGAAATATGGGTTGATAAGAGTTAGATCTTGTGATATTTCATGTTTGATAGCCTCAAAACTCTCTTTTCCTTCTGTTGTCCATCTGGATGCAATACTCTTCTTCAATATCATTGTTAATGGCTTCACAAGAGTGGAAAAATCAGGCACAAATCTATGGACAAAGTTTATCCTTCCTAAGAATATTTGGAGATCTTTCTTATGACTTGGCAATGACAAAGTTTGGATGGCTTCAACTCTTTCAAGATCAATTGTTAATCCTTCCTTTGAAACAATGTGACCCAACAATTTTCCTTCATGTGCTAGGAATACACACTTTTTTGGATTCAAGGATACTCCAAACCTTCTATGTCTTTGAAATACTTTCTTGAGGTAAAAGAGGTGGTTTTTTTGTATTCTTTGAGAAGATGGTGATATACTCTTGATATATACGCACTATCTTGTTGATTATTTTTTTGAATGCCATATCCATAACTCACTAAAATGTTTCTCTGACATTTGAAAATCCAAATGGCATCTTCTTATAAGCATATGTGCCCCATTTCGTAGTGAAGGCTATCTTGAATTAATCTTCTTCCTTCACCATTATCTGATTATAGCCTGATTATCCATCTAGCAATGAAAACCTTTCAGAACCAATGACTACTTATAGGAGTTTTTCCATTAAAGGAAGTGGATAATGATATTTGAGTGAACCTATATTTAGATCACGGAAGTCTACACACAGTCTGATCTCTCCATTTATCTTCCTCACTGGCACCAAGTTTGCAAACAAACTCGAATTTTTGATAGGGAAGATGATGCTAGCTTCAATTAGCTTGTTCAACTCTTTTCTCATGAGAGGTTCAATGTTAGGATTCACTGGCCTTTGGTTCTATCTAATAGGCTTGGATTCCGAATCTAGCTCAATAGTATGTTATGCTAACCTTAGGTTAAAACATCTTAAATATTTATAAGACCAGGAAAAGACATCTGGGAATTCTTGAAAAAGTTGAACGAATTCATCTTTCTCTTGTTGAGTATTTACTTTTCCAATTTGCAATATCTTTCCTTCATGTACTAAAATGGGCTCTGAATCCTCACCCTTTACCTGAATGTTTGAATTTTCCTTCCGGAACTGATCATTTGGGTTTAAGATTGATACTTTCTGCAATGTCAAATTCTGCCCCAATTGTTGTTAGTATGTCTGTTGCTTCATTTTTCTTTCTCGGGATCAAATTGATGCTAAAATCTTCAAAATCTTCAATGAGATCCCATACCTAATTTTTGTAGTTCTTCAACAGATCATTCTTGGTAGAATTTTCCCCTCTGACTTGGTTCACAATTAGCTCAAAATCTCTAAACACTTTCAACTTTTTAATGCCCCTCTTTCTTTTCCAATGCAATCCATGAATCAGAGCTTCATAGTCAGCTGTGTTATTTGAGCAAGAAAACTGGAAATGGAAATTTGAGTAATATTTTGTACCTTGTGGTGAAATGGGCATGGCTCCTCCTCTAACACCTTTTCAAATTCTTGAGTCGTCAAAGAATAAATACCACACCTCATTATCAATTCAACTTCTTCCATTTCTTTGTAAGGGTAAGAAACATGCCTCTTGTTTTCCAATTCATCGAGAGTCAAGTGTGGAATGCATCCGAATTTGGTATCTACTTCATAGGTGCTTGGATAATCATCTTCATAAAATGCCAAACAATTTGCATTGATTAGACTCGGTGTATGAGGCTCAATATGAAATTTTGCAATAGGAATAGATCTAATTATAGCCTTAGCTCCATACCTTGTTCTGAATAACATATGTGACCAATCAGTAGACAAATAGCCTCCAATTTCAGCGATAAATTCTCTTTAAAAACACAATTCAAAGAGTGGTGGCAAGTCTATGATTGATACATCTTGTAACACCGTTACCTTGGGACAGAAATGTAATGTGAGGATCAAATCGTTGATTACTCCAATTGTTGTTACCGTTGTCCAGTTCAATTGCACCACACCTTAGAAATGACTTCATATTGGAGGCCCAATTGATCAACTATTTGTTTCGGCATGAATGAGCTACTTGCTCCCGAATCAATCATGTAATTATGCACCAACTTATCTAAGGTGATCAATGAGATATAGAATGGTAGGGGCTTTAAATTTTTACCTTGGTGGCCTCCTTGAATTCCTCCTTGTTGAGCTACATTAGTAAGCACATTTTCTTATTTATTGGATCACTAAATTGATGTTGACTGATTCGCCATAGCATCTTGCAATAGGTCTCTTTGGCCTAGGATAGCTAATGACTTCCACATTGAGATGTTTACATTCACTTTCTTCATCTACTCAATGATACTGAATGGAGATGAGTTATCTCTCTGCTACCCATTACCTTGCATAGTCTTCTCTTGCACTTGGGCTGTTATAATTGACACTTATGCTAGTCTAGAAGGTGGCTTGGGTTTACCTTGCACTTTTCAAGCTACGCTTTGACTGCTAACACCTTTTAGAGTAATAGAGGGCTATGGATCATTTGAATTGTAAGACTTTACCTTTCCAATATTTCTCATCTTGGACCGTGTATTGGCTGCTACACCTTGATAAGGGGCTTGATTTATATCACATAAATCTTCAGCCTGCTAATTGACAAGTGTGGTTTCATTCGGAGGTGCCTCTTGCTAAGTTGCTTCCTTCTACTGATTTCCTTCTTGGCATGTCTCTTGTTCCACACCCGTTGTTGTCACCATAAGATCTTGATTCAAAGACAAATTGAAACACATTGACTAGTTATGAGTTTGATTACATGGGAAGCACCATTCATATTCTTGAGCCATGTTATTTTTCACTGGCACCAAGGCTCTAGATGTGGGTGCAACATTAGGATTATAAGGCTAAAATGACATATTAGCAGGAGGTTTGACTTGCTTCTGATTTGTAGTTTGAACTGGTGGTCTATTAAGATGGTACGTAGGCGTATTGGGTTAGGTTTGAGGCTGATACAATCTAAAATTTTGAATTTGCTGCTTCTTTAGTATCACCAACTCATTACCTAGGTTTTGCAACTAATTCATGACTTCTTGGAGATCATTTGAGGTGCTAGAAGATGAGGTAGAAGTTTTGGTCAAACTCTAATTTCTTGGAGAAAGAATAGGAGTTAATGTAGGTGCTTGACTAGTACTTGGACTTCTTAATTCTTGATAAAGCAGCCTGGGTGGCCTAGGTGCAAGTTTACCATCTTAAATTAAGAAATTTTCAGATATAATAGCAATGTTATAGGTTGTGGGTAAATTTATGTGTCCCATGGATTGTATCATCATTGCAATATCAGAGTTTAAGGATTTTAAGAAGTAGAGAAAAGCACTTTTAGCTACTGGTCTCACAACAAGTGGAATTCTATCCCATGTCCTATGAAACCTAAAGTTGAAATCGACCATCTTCTCATTTGGTGCTCTCTTGATTGTGGTTAGCTGTTCCAACAGAGACAAATTATCTACCTTCTCTCCAAATTGATTGTGAAGAGTTGTGCACAAATGGTCCCAATTTTGGATAGATCCTGCCATCAAACTCCTAAACCATTGTAATGTTTTACCCTTAAAGGAGGATTCTAACAACTTAACAACAACGTCCATTTCATCAATTTCATGACTTACATAGACATTTTCAATATCTTGGATGTGGTCAATCATATTTGTATGGCTCTCTCTAGTGAAATATGGAATTTTCTTCAATGTTGCGACTAGAATTGGATTCTGTGCATTGAGAGCAAGTGGGTTGCTACTAGCAAAGTTGACATAGGGATTTGGTTGTGCCATCCTAATTGGTCGAAGAAATTTAGTTGATTGAATAAAAGGCCTACTAGGTGGAGGTGTCGATAAGGTTTTGTTTTTTGGAGATGGAGACCTTTGAGCTCTACTTCCCCTTCTTCCTCTATCTAGGGATAAGTGTAGTTAGATAAATCGTCCCTCTTCTCTAGTTCTTGATCTTGTTTGATTTATTATCATAAATCTTCCAAGTTTGGACTACTTAAACCAATGGATTATGCCCTTTTAGATTCGTCATATGTGCTATTTCAAATCCTCTTACAAGATGAAATTTCACAACAAGAGCACATCAAACTTGCTGGAAAAAATAAAACCTTCTTTAGGTCCCACCGGGCATGCCAAAAATGTTATCACCGAAACATATCACCCTCCGATTTGCACAAGTGTGTGTGCTTAAGATTACGGTGTGAATGGGTAACATGGGTGTTATCTCCAAGTTGTGGGACTTGCTACCTAAGATAGACCTCCAGAGAAATCTGGTTCTTCTTCCTAATCATTATACAAACTAACTCTACTAAGATGAAGCTACTAACTATCTCTAACCTACAGTTTCCAAGGGACCGGTGAGAGAGTAATAACATGTGAATGAAAGAAAACTACACTATAGAGGTGATGCACCAAAAGAAGGGAATGAGAATAACTTTCTAATGTGTGAAAATGGAAGAAAAGTACATACTAGAGAGGGTGATAACAGTTCTCCACAATCTAGAAACTGCATTCACAATAATATTTAATACATACACAATGATAATGAATCCTTGCAAGAGTATAGAGTAGATGGAAAACTTTGCAATAACATTAGAGAGGTAAGGAGAACGCAACAAACTCAGCAAGGGAAGATACATCCACAATTTGAATCTATTGCTTCATTAATATGCATAGTCTAAATTGTTACAAAGGAAAGGACTGGATCACCATGCAAGGAGTCCACTACAAAGGCCTGTAGCACATTGGCTTCACAAAACCAAAATGACAAATTTTTTCAACTCAAACTATCCTCTCTTTACAATGAGCCTAGTATTCCAATTTATAGTGTTTTGGAAGAGAGAAACAGAGAGGGGATGTGGTTGGTAATTTTGGGCCTGTAAAATAAATCTCAAGGTGTCCTATAACCTGTAACAAAGAAGGAATGGCAACCCATGCTCATTAAATGCCTCTCCAACCACTTTCAAAATCCCTGTTTCAAACCTGGAATTTTTTCCTTAAAATCATCACCAAAACTTAATCAATTTCTTCTTTTCTTGATTGTTATGCATCGGGCTCGAAGTCACGATTCTAATTAGACCAAATTTGTGAAAATATGTTGAGAATTATAAAAGTTATGGTCCTTTGAGTGTGAGAAGTTATTCTGAATTTGCCAATAATTTCTTGTATTTTACAGGACTGTGAATTTAATTTCTTATGAAAATCGGAGCTCCAGATCAAAATTTATGAGTATTTTAAGATCAGGGTCAGAATGTTCCATGTGGGCTCTCATTATTTGTAATACACTAGATTTTTACTCCTTTTTACTTTGACATGTGGGTATTGCAGGTTTTTGGGGAACTCATGTCCCTATGGCACAAGGGTCGCCTGGGCCGTTGAAATCTACCTTAACCGCAATGTACTCCATGCAGAAATTTTTCTTCCGCAAGGAACTCATGTCCCCGTGGTACTTGGACCGTGGGGACCTCCTTTCTCTACGTCGCCTGACTCGGGCTCTTCTGCCCTCGTGTGTCCATCATTGACCAAACCATGAGGTGAGTTGTTGACCACTAACATACCCGCACTCTCTTATGCATCAGTAATGTCAGACTTCGATGTTCCATTTATCCCTAGTGTGGCTCGGTCCGCTTTCAGCCGACATTCTGGTGACGCTTTGAGTGCGGCAATTTTTGGTTTTTCATGTACCTATGTCCCATTTCGCTTGGGCCTCCCGGACCTCCAAATTCCACTCTACCTGCATACATTCTCCACGCCTCACCGTTGACCAGGATAGTTGGGTCGTTGACCCCCGACATCTCCACATAAATTTCATAATGCGGGAAGTTTGGTGTTTTGGTGCACATATGTCCTGGGACATCCAGGCCGAATCTATCTACATTTAATGATTAGCTCGCTATGGGGTCAACTAAGGGCTCAGTTGATTTGAAACACATAGCATGGGCATTGGTGCACAAGAAAAAAAACTTGCTGAGTCTATTTTCATTTAGAGAAGCTTGGTTCCTTCTATGGTGAACCAACTCAACCCAGAATAACTCAATCACCTCTAAAATGAGTTTGAATGCTTACAACAAATTAGTGAGCTAATACAAAAGCTCGTTGAGCTCCACCTTGTCACAACAACTTGATCTAGATTTCAACTTTATTCAGTATTCCAAGAAGCTTGGTGGGAATTCCTTAGAAGCTCAATGCATTGTTTTGGAAGTTATACCTTCACTTGAACATTTATGCAATTCCTAGATCCATGCAGCTATGAAATGGTGTCCAGGAGATAGTTAGATGACTTATCATATTTTTCCATGTTTGCTTGCAAGCAAACATGGAAAAATCACAGTCACAGTCATCTAACTATTGTCAATTATACAATTTCACAAGGGGAGTAAAATGGAATAACAATATTGAGATTCCTCACGAATGCGGGATAAATACAAAATCTAAAATATAAACAAGTCACCATATTTAGACATTGAGTGCACAATAATGAAATAGGGGGAAACATAGTTCTCCAAACCTTCCTTTTGAATACAAAGCCATTGTAGATAACATTGACGGATCAAACCCTTCCAAGGTTAAATGTACAAGCCATTAGAACTCTAAATATGTCCATCTCACTGTAATTTTTATGAAACCAACTTAATTATACAACCCAAGATGTACTGTGCTGAACGTGCAACTACAATCTCTTTCTTTTTCTTATAAAAAACTATGCGGTAATGCAAAGGGCCAGAATACTTAAAACCAAAGCTCGAAACACGCCAAAACTAGAGTGCACACCATTGGAAGCCTTGCAAACCATTAGACACCCAAATAGAGATGTGAAAGCTTTGAAAATGTGAGAAAACACAAGGAATGTAATCAAGCTGCTTGAAAACAAATAGGAGGTTTATTTTGGCAACAATTAGGAGATTATCCCTTGACCAATTGTTGTTTGGAAAAGTGTAATTTTAAAAATTAAAAAAAATTACTAATTGAAACTATAGTCCCAACCATGCAAATGAAATTTGATTGGCTTAGAAAAAAATGGTGAATTGTTATCCATTGCTATAATGCTTGCCTTTGGCATGATAATAAAAGCTTCAGTGTTTATTATTTGTTAATTTTTTATTTTACATATGAAAGGACACAAATAAAGAGGATGAGAGATATTCGTAGACAAGTGGATATTTTTTATTGTCCACGAAGTCAAAGAAGGTCTTTGGAACAACATACCCTATCATTTTTACTTTCTGAATATAAGATCTATTCTTGTTCAAATTGGTAATGAATTCTCCCATTTTATCCACTTTCTTCTTGGTGAACATATTTTGTAAAGAATATGCTCTTAAATCACTTGGATATTAGGTTTAGATGTCATTGTAAGCATTCCACTCCATTTATTTTTAATTTTTTATTCCACTACCCCAACGTTACAAAAGACACACCCTCTTTTCCCATATCACTTTTAGCCCTTTCTGCCATTCCATTTCACACGTGAAATTGTCCCCAACTGCACTACGAAAAACTTTTCTCTTCAAGAGATTAACATTTGAGTTTTTGAGCATAAATACTATAGGAATGTGGGCCACTAGATGGGATACAACGTTGTACAAACATTGCTGCACGAACTTGGATTGAAGAAGCGTGGGCCACTTGACAGCGGACAGTGGTGGTATCACCATCAGCAAACTGCAGCTCATCCTTATCCAAACTTTCCAAAGATAAGTCATCATATCACAATTTTCAATCTGTGTTGCTCCTGAAGATTCGTCTTTAAATCGATTTCCATCTAGAAAGCCAGCGTGCTCGGGAGATTCCTGGTGAAAACATCGACAAGTCATGTTATTTGAGCTGAATAAATAATGAATAAAAATTATATCTATTTGTTTAATGCGCATTTAATGTATTTATTCGACAGTTTCTCTAATCAATGAACAGCGAAGTAGGAAACCACCAAAAGCACAGAAACATTACTTTCAATTGATTTCCAGTGAAAGGAAACTTTACAGTAATATTTTTGCATAGCTACAGCTTTGGGTGTAAAAAAATATAGTAGTATTTGAAAAGTTAAAACTGTACGTTGTCAATGCCATAAGAATTGATGGGCACTAAGCGATTAAGAAATGGAATAGAAAAAAAAAATCATATTCGTTTTTCAATCACAAATGCGTCAGAGCATTAAATAAATGTTAGCGATACTAAAATCATTTTGAACACCGCTGATTGCAATCTTGCACAGCCATGGTTAAAATAGAGTATAGTGTTATGAATTGATGGGCACTAAGTGATTAAGAAAAGAAGAGAAAAAATTAAAATCATATTCGTTTTTCAATCACAAATGCGACAGCCATAATTAAATGAATGATAGCAATCTTGCACAGCATAGTTAAAACAGAGTCCGTATGGATAATCTGTACAAGATAAGGTTTGTTTACTTAAACAATAATATTATTTAAAGCCCTAATGCCTGTTTGGATGTTAAAAATCGTGGGCGTTCCTCCCTATAAATAGAAGTGACCCTTTGCCAATTCAAACCAGCCCAAGTAGTAGCTGTGCATCCCCATCATGCGATCTCCTGTTTCCACTCAGAATCAAGCTTTTCCAAAACTTCCTTTTGCTTGTTTTTGAACAACTTTGATGCCCAGGAGTTTCTCAATATTGCACTCGTTGGCTCCTTGTCATTTCTCAGCCCCTTTCCATCGCCTGTATCCATGCGCTCCTCCTCCATGCGCTGCTCCTCCATATACAAAACTTGAAATCTGGGGTTTTAAAATGTGGAATATTCATTTTATTTATATTTTTCAAAACAAAACATGTTATTTGTTAAATTAGAATTTAACTTGAAATATTTATATCATTTAAACAATAAATACGTATTTTTATAAACCATTTAATTATTTCATTTTTAGAATGTTATGATTATAGGTAAGTTTATGTTAACACATTTGTAGTGTATAGAAGCCACACTATAATTACACCAATAAAACACAAAATAGTTTTGTTTCATACCGATAACATATTTGAGATTTTAAATTGAATGATGTCTTCCAATATTAAAAAACCTTATTAAAACAATAGACAACTTCAACAACATATAGTGACACATAAGGAGTGTTTAAGCCCTTTATTTTTTTATTAAACATAATAGTGTTTCTCACATACATGACATTTGCGAGTGTATCTTTAATTTGAAATTTGGTCAAGCATTCAATCCTCCCACAAGAGAGGTTAATTCTATTCAGCTGGATTTATCAACAATAATAATTTACATCATTTTTATCCTCCAAATATTTAAAACCTTATTTGTTATACAAATAAATTTATACGTTTCATCTTTTCTTTATACTTTCACTTTAAAGTGTTCTATAAAGTGTTCTATATGTAATCTTTCTCACCACTTAAACATCACCGTCACCACTTAAACATCACCGTCAAATGAAAAATTGAATACACACTGTAGGTCAAAATCAGTGGTCGAGTGCATTATCTTGTGAGTTATTGAATTATTCATTTTTCCAGACATATTCGTCAGAAATAATAAGGATGTGGCGAATATGAATGGAAGACGAGTTTGCGTTTTCGAATATAAGGTTTATATTTTGCTTTATAAGAACGTGGACAGCGTTGGTGAAAGTGAGCCATAAATGTCACCATCCTTATCCCAGCTTTTCTAGAAAGTTTAGCAAATTTTTATTGAAAATTCATTTCATCCATGAAAAATCTGAATTAATGATAGTGATCGTAGAACCAGAGAATAAATGAATATATAATTATATTCCTAGAAATATAAATTAATGCATTCGCTAGAGCATATTTCGGATAAAAGATAAAACTGCTCGTTCTGTAAGCCGCAAATATCACAGATAAGATTACGTTAATCCACAGAAAAAATCAAAATCGTTTTCATTTCTGATAAGGGCACACAGTGATAATAATAAGACCATCCACCAACCTCGTGGCGCTACATCAATAAACACCACGGAAACCCATGGTTAAAACAGAGTCTGTGTCGGTACTATTGTTTTTCTTGACGTGGATAATCTGCGGAAGATAAGGTTTGTTTAGTCACACAATAATAATATTTAAGGCTGTAATTGCTCTTAGGATGGGATCGGGGAGATGAAAACCCTTCGCCATTTCAAACCAGCCCAAGTTGTTAAAAGATGAGTTAGTCTCTCATCATCATCATGGCTTTCTAAAGGCGCTCCATTAATGTTGTTCTTCTCTATTAATGACAGTGATAGTAAAATCCGAGGACAAATGTATATAGTTAAATTTGTATAAATGTAAATTAATGCATTCACTAAGCCATATTTCCTAAAACAGATAAGAATTGAAAGGTAAGGAATTAAGAGATTGAAAAAGTCAAAGAAAAAAACAAAATCGTTTTCGTTTCCCAAACACAAAGGACACTGATAATGATAGAACCACCACCCATTCCACTTCGTGGCGCTGAATCATTAAACACCACCGATATCCAGGGTTTAAACGGAGTCTGAGCCGGTATATTGTTTTCCTTTACATGAACAATAATATTATTTAAGGCTGTAATAGCTCTAATTAAGGATCACGGGCCTTCCTCCTGTCAAGTTTTGATATCAAAATCAAATTCTTTTACAGTGACAATATTAAAATTATGGTGGCGCCACTGATTGCAATCTCGTACAGTCTTCACGTGCATAATACATGTACAAGATAAGGTTTGCTTACTTAAGCACTGATATTATTATTTAAAGCTTTTATTGCTCTTAAGAAGTACTAAATCCTCGGCTTTCCTCGCTATAAATAGCATTGTAGACCCTTTGCAATTTCAAACCAGCCCAAAGTATTTCAGAGTGATTCATCATCAATATCATCATGGCTTTTCAAAGGCGCTCCATTCCCTCTGCTTTTCTTCTTCTTCTTCTGATGGTTTTGACGGCCTTTCCGTTCCCCTCCCGTGCTGACATTCCAAAAGAGGTAGCTCAACAGATTGAGAGCATCAATAAAAAGGGAGAGTATTATGGTCTCATAGTTTCTGGTAATGCTGAGCTCAAGGCACTTATTGGTAATGGGGGAGTGTTCCAACCAGACGGGGATTTGCCTACTGTAGATGCCTCTGGTACTTTCTACTTTCTACTCTACCCATTCATTTCAGTTCTTCCCTTAGCTTTTGTTAGCATGACATTTTGAAATTGCGTTAAATACGGTGATTGTACTGTTACAGCTCGGAGATATCATGTGGGGAAGATAGGAAAGCATAGGACTATTGTGGTCATGTGCGGAAGTGGAATGGTAATTTTAACACTTCTAAGTAGCCGATTGGGAAAACAACAAACAGAGTTTTGTAATAACGTAATAATAATATTGATCTGTGATGTATGAGACAGGTGAATGCAGCACAGACAGCACAGTTCCTGGTAAGTCTGTTTCGTGTGAGGGCAGTACTTCACTATGGAAGAGCGGCAAGTGCAAACCCAAATAAACTTCACATCGGTGACGTCGCTATTCCCCGCCAATTCGCTCACGCTGGCATTTTCTACTGGGAGGTATAACTGAGGAATCATTATCTGAATTCTTCATCTTTAATTTTTATATGCTTACCATTTACAGTTTTTTGTGGTTGGTATATGCGATCAAATCAGAAATATCAAGGCGATTCTTCAAGTTTCACTCGCGACATTGCCAACCTCACATTTTCCGAATATAATGTCGGGGAGAAGAAAGTTGCGAATAAACTTCAGAGTGTGTATTTCCAACCGGAAGTTATTTACTACGCCGGAAAGCCCGAGAACGGAAAAGAAACATTTTTTATTGATGTGGATGATAGCTTGTATGCCTCGGCGCAGAAGATAGAGGTATATCTTGTGGGTGTGATTACTGGTTATATCTATTTTATAAATATCAACGGTAAACAATAGCTTGTGATGATTTGACATACAGAATGTAGAGTTAGACAAGTGCTTGGGGAAGTCGTTAAGATGTCTTGAACAGCAGCCAAAAATTAAGAGAATTGAAAAAGGAAGCAGCGCCAACATATACGTGAACAACGAGGCCTACAGAGATTTCCTGCGTACCAACCTGGACATCACCTCCATCGACACGGAGAGCGCAGCAATTGCAATGGTTATTATACTATTGCCTTCTCTGTGAATTTGCATATTATCTAGTGGGATTAATGGGATGATTGTAATTTACGTCACTGAATGATTGAATGTGCAGGTGTGCAAGAGCGAGAAGAATATGGCGTTCCTAGCATTGAGATCGATAACTAATTATGCTGGAGGGTCCGTTGGAGAAAACGATGTGGATGCGATCCAGGTTTTATGGGGAAGGCATGCCCTTTCAGCAGTAGGGGAAATGTTCAAGCGCTTGCCCTCACTAGATCCTAAGATTCGATCCGTTACCGATACCTAAATGATGTAGAATAACGATAACAGATACTAAGTTTCGTGGGTGGTTCACTAAATAGCATATAGCCGTTTGTGTCCTCACAAAATCATAAGATCCGATCTGTTATCGATGTTTATTAAGTTACGTATGTGTGTTGTAAGCTACGAGTGTGCCTCACTCTATGGCATGTAACTATTTTACTCGTATAAATAAATAAGAGACACTCGTGTTATAAAAATTATGAGAAATTTTTTAGAAAATATTTATATTAATAAATTTAAATTATAATTTCGAGAATTATATATATATATACACACACACAGGAAAGGGATTTTATTAGTGGTGTTGTTGCATTAAGTGTATTTGTTGCAATTACACAATTTAAACAATTTAAATCTAAGTTCTTTTTTGGTAAACATCAAATTGATCCAAATTGTTTTACGAGAAAGTGATTTTATATATTATTAAAAAAAGTAATATATTTACTAATAAGCATTGCAAGTATAGTTAAACTTGATTGGTTAAAACAACACCCTTTACATAATTTTTTTCTTTAATTGGAACCTATTGTGATTATGGCCATCACGAGTCTACCCTTGCTTCTATCTAAATAGTGCATGATTCTACTCCCTCTTACAGAGATGGATTGAAGGTGGCCTTCCAAGCTCAAATGAGTGATCTTGCTATGATAGTAAGAATGCAAACCAGTTGAGTTAACAAGACGAGGTAAATATGAATATATGATTCACCCTAATGCAGGAGCATCTATGCTAGTCAAGATTTTGGTAGTTTAATTGGTCTAAGAGTGTAGTAAAGTTTATTTTCAACAAATATTTGTATTAACATTATTTTAATGGTTGGTTCTCATAAAATAAATAAGCATGAATTGTAATAATCATGTATAAGGCTAAATAAAGAAACGAAGATCATGCAAGGGTAGAAGAGTTAATTGGTACAAGCCAAGGAGTGATCTTAGGAGTGCATCTAGTCTGTTAGTAAAGTTGTTGCGTGATTCTTGGGAGATTTGTTAAACTATTGTCTTAGTTTAGTCATAATTAGTAGAGATCCACAAAAGAGAGAATGCATAAGAAGATAATATATTATCTTATCCCAACTTGAAGCTCGTAGAAGGGCGATAATAGGTTTGGTTTTAATATAATTAATAGAGAAAAGCATGGGTGTATGTGTATGGTGGCTATTATAAACATTTTGCATATAAATTTTTGAAGGGGAATAAAATATAGTTTATTAAGATTTTGAAAGTCAATTGGCAAAGATTGTCAATTAAAAAAATCAGGATATCGAATTGGGTGGAATGAAACTAGTTTTATATCTCTGTTTTAACACATTCGAATCCAGTTTACAAGATAGTGGAAAAATCTTAAATTTGGATCAAACTCACAAATTATCCAATAAAAAATATAAACTTTCAGAAAAATTTCTTCCTGGAGGTCACCCATCATCAGCAAAAGGAATTATTTTGATTGGTGTTGTATGAAGAAAGAACAAAGTAGCAAAAATTTGCCAAGATGTGTAGACTTATACAGGCTATTGGAAAATTCATTTTTTTAAATATTTTTTGATGCGTTGAATTTCCATCCTTCCATCATTATGCATATATGTTAGGACGCGTTTTGATGATATTCTTTCATTTTCCAGAGTGTTATTGAAATAAAAATTGTTGTTGTTATTCCATACCGTGTGTGTGTGTGTGTGTGTGTGTGTGTGTGTGTGTGTGTGTGTGTGTGTGTGTGTGTGTGTGTGTGTGTGTGTGTGTGTGTGTTTGATCATTGTTACCAATTTGATCAAAGGGAGTCATGGTAAATGGTTGTAGTATTCAATTTCGTTGAGTCAAGCATCAATATCTTTTGATTGATGAATATAAATTCATAGAATAGTAAATTGAAATTTAATATTCTTAACATCAATTTTGGTATATGAAGACAACAAAAATCTAGCTAAACGCAACTAAAGAACAGGTGTTATCTTTATAACCACAGTCTGGGTTGTGATGAAATTTAATGGGTTTGTAGTCATGAACTTCATATGCAAGTTGTCAAATTTTTCAAAAAACCCAAAAGATATTTTAAGAGATTTTTTTTTAAAAAATCACCGAAATTTGAGTTTTGGTAGGATGTCAGTGACATCACATCCCATTGTTGGTGAGAGTCATTAGAAACATATAGTGCAATACAATTCCAACTAATAAAAAACAAGAAAATATGAATATATGATTCATTCCAATGTTGGTGAAAGTCATCTCATATTCCTAGGGTTGGTGTTAACATGATATTTCACCTACAAAAGAAAATATAAGCGATTCAATATTAGCTCATAAATCATTTATCACTTTTATAACATTGTATTATAAACATAAATACAAAAACAATCAATCCTATCATAAAACATCCTCAAGTAGTTGTGCATCACTTAAAGAAGCCAAGTTACACCAACTATGAAGCACTCATCTAGTTAAAATAATATATATTCCTCTAGTTCAAGGTAGGTAAAAGTCACAGAGCCATGTCTTAGTAAGAGAAAATCACAACAAGTGTAGTGTCCAGTTCCCTTCGACACCTTTTTCTTTGATTTTGATATTGTCGACTACACTTATGGACAGTGTTGTAGCCTTTTGATTTAACATGATGTTAGATGTTAGAGATACTGGACTATTGTTGATTTCAATTCATATATGATGCATGTGGATTATTAGAAACATATTATATTGATGTTGATATGTTGTGGACATGGTTATTTATATATATTTCTGACATGCGATTTAATTTCGTCGCCATGAGTAGGCTTTGATAATTGAATTAATGTTGTGATCATTTTTGACATGGATGAAACGTCGCATAGAAATGTTGCTAGAAATTTGTAAATGATTCGTAATTGCCTAGATGATATTAATTCGTATATACATGATTTTAGATTTATATTGCATATTTTGGCATGGATGTTTTAATGCGGCCACGAGACCAAAGGAGGTATTCTATGTTTTGTAGATATATATATTCACAACAATATCGGGGGGATTGGAGACCAACCACATTGGAAATCTAGATGAATTCAACTAGGGCCACCATGGCAACATGTAATTGTGTGTGTATGTTAGAATTATTTGGTTAGGGGAAAATTGTGACCAAGGGGTCATGTGTGGTCTTTTGTTTTAGTTTCCCTTTTATTAATGTTAGTATGTATTCCTTTGAGTGATGTAATTTACTTGTTTTAATTATTTAGTTTTTGATGTATGTTTTTCCCTTTATCTTACTGGTTTTAAGTGTCTTATTAAAATTAATAAATATTTTCCTAAACTAACTAAAGATGTGACACAAAAGGATTTCATTTATTAGACTTGATTTAATCTTGAATTTTGTGGTGTATGTTGAATGCTTGAGATTTTGAGTGTTGTACACTCTACCCTTCATGGGAAACTCGAATTTCACCTTAAAGGCCAATTTTGAAGGCTTGTGGGACAAGTAAAAATAGTCTCACACCTCATAAATTGTCATAGCACCCCTACCTATGGGTTGGCGGGTCAAAATTAGACCCCATTAGGTGTTTTGGGAAGATAAAAAGGTGAAATGTTTATTGCACTTTCTTTCAAGTAATTAATTTTATCCTCAGAGGGGTGTGGGCTTAGTTTGTGTGTGTAAGTATCTTGTCATTCTTTTCACCCACCAAGTTATGGTGCATTGGGGTTGAGGTTTGACTTCTTAGGTGGAGTTTAGGATGAGTGATGTGGCATCTTACATGGAGCCACCTCATCCTCCTCTCTCCCTTTTTTATTTATTGGAGTTATTTTGCTTATTTGGGGGTTACTTCATTATTTTTTTGTGCTCTTGTATTTTTTGGGAGAGTTAGAAGATTTTTGGGATAACTTGTGGATTGTTGGAGCTTGTGAATGCTTGCTTCGTTTTGGGGAGCTTGGAGACTTACTCTTAGAACAAGCTCTACTATGGAAAGGTAGGAGCTTTACCTTGCTTATGTTATGCTTTATTTTGTGTTTATGTGTTTGTATTGTGTATTGTTTTCTTTGGGTGTGGGTAGATTTCATAAGTTTGGAGTACGAGGAGACTATGGGGAGTTTTCTTATAGGGAGGCATAAGAGTTTACTTTCTTGTTTGGAGGGAGTTTGGGTTGGGTTCCCCACCTAGGATAAGGAATGCTTTCATTTCTTACTTGTTTCTTTTATGAGGGAGGCATAAGAGATGAAGGGAGGCATAAGAGTATGTGGGAGGTATAAGGAGTACTTGAGGGAGGTATAAGGGTATGTAGGGGATTTGAGATATGCATTGGAGGTTTTAAGGTGGGCACTCATTTCCATTGAGAGACATAAGTGTCCTGCCCATAGGTCTTGCTCCTTTGGATTTCATTTTAAGCCTTGTTTTGTTGTTGTTGTTATTCTTCTTGTGTTGTTGTTGTTTTGAATGTGGTTGAAATGTTGTGAAATATTTTTTGTGTTGTGGAAGCTTGTTGTTGCCATGTGTTGGAATTATCTCCCATTGTAATGTGGTTGGGGCTCAGGGGCCAATGGAGAGGATGGCTTCTCCTCTTCATTGGATGTCTTGGTTGGGTGGAGAGCGTTGCCTCTCCCCCCATCTTGTTGTGAATCAAAAAAATCATGATGGAGCCTTCTTGTTGGTGTTGAGGAGTATGGAATGTTGTTGGAGTCCTTGAATATTTCCCTTCTTGAGAGAATCCTTTTGTTTCCCACTCAAAGTGGAAGATTGTAAATTTGGTTATTTTTTAAAGGAAATGTTGAAATACATGTTGTATTAATATTTGAAGAAGTTTATTTTAGAATTATAAAGAAATAAATTTCCTTCTAATTATAATGTAATAGGGAAAGGGAAATAATCAAAATGGATATATTGTGAAAAAGTTTGGTTGGAAGTTGCATTGTGAAAAAGAGAGTTATTTTCATTGTGAAGTTGTAATGTGGTAAATGAGAAAGAAGAAATATAGAAGTTATAGATGTTGCCAATGTATACATAGTAAATTTGAATGCAAAATGAATTTTTTATAGTTATTTTTAACATACATATGTTGTAGTAAAAATGGGAACAAGAGAACAAATTTGAAGTATGTTGTTATTTAGAAATGTTGATATTTGTAGTAAGAAAACAATAATGTATAGTTAGATTTAGATTTCTTTTGCTCAGGGAAATAGAAACAAAATTTAGTTGAAAAAAATGGAATAGATCTAGTAGTTATTATTATTAGGTTTTCAAATGCTTTAAATGAGTATTTTTAACTAAGAAATGATCAAATGGAATGAAATCTCAAAACTGGAAAATTTAGGTGCATGAAATCTAGTTCAGAATGTGGTTTAGAACATAGTAACAACTTGTACTTTTTGTAAAAATCTTGAATTAAGGTTCATTTCTTTTAGAAATAGGACCACCGCCCTGTGTAGAGCGCCAGTCCTGTAACCGCTGCTCAGGCTATTGTGGAGGTCTCCAAACCACTTCTCAGTAGGGTGGCAGTCCGTGGTTGGTCACCCAGGCAAGGCGGCGGTCCCAGGACCAACGGTCTTCTCTCGGCAATGGTTCTTTCACTCACGACAGAACTTCGCGGATTCGTGCCTGTGTAAATTTTTTAACTGGTTTATGCAAAACTTAAAGTTTTAAAATTTAACCAATGACTACCAGCATGCAAACAATGTGTGATCCCATGGATTTGAGCAATAAATTATACAAATTTCGGATCTAAAAATTTTCTTCTCATTTATTCATGAGGGTAGGGTTTGCCCCAAATTAAAAAAAAAATTGAAACAAAACTAGATTGGTAAAGGGAATAACCCTCCCAATCCTTGAGTGGAAGTTATAACAACAATAAGACTACAACTAAACTAATCTAAACTGGATCTCCTTAGAGAATCTTCCATAGTTCTTCCTCTACTCCCATGTCTTCCTCTTCTCCAACCTGCTAGTTTAAATAAAACAAATAGACCAAATGAGGGAAATGAAGAAAGGAAAGGCTTTAACAAAAACTCATAAGGAAATTTAGGGCTAGATGAGAACCCTTGGATCTAGTGGCCAAGATTGACTTGATCTAAGGGTGGAGGTTTCAACCTAATTTTGTTAGGTGAGTATGATTTTTTTTATAAATGTTGTTTTAAAACTTTAGTATGTGTAAATGGGGAATGGGGCCATTTAATTGCCTTAGGAATGTGAAGTCCTTATTAGCCCTTAGTATGTTTTAGTAAATTTATATAAGGACTTTAGACTATTAGGATAATGAAACTAAATTATTTAATCATGAGGTTAGTCAATTTTGGTTAAACATTAACTTAAGTGATGAAAACATTTAATTAAGTAAATTAATCTAGGGTACCTTCATAATGCATAAATGATTAATGGACTTTAGAGATAAATTTGAGAATATGTTAACCTTTGTTCTAGACTAGGTTCTTCAATCCAAAAGTTGAGTTAGTGGTGTTAGTTAGTTGTTATATCCTAGGGGATTAACATCCTTGTAAGCTATTTAATCCTTCTACCTTGTTCTTGTAACAAAAAAAATTAGTTGCAAATTTCGGGTTAAGTGTTGGGAGTTAGCGTGTTCTTAGAATGTCATTTTTATGGGGGTTACAAAAAGTATTATGAAAGGTATTCAAGGGATAAAATGGTTTAGTCAAGAATAAATATCACAACACGTCACACTACTCCCACATTGGGTACATTATTTTCTCAATAGATGTCCCAATATATTTTTTTCAATTGGCAGAAGAGCACATAGAAAGGGTTGGTTAAGATTGCATTTGTAGTGCTCACTCTTTGATATTGTTTTAGATTGATATTTATGCTATTGGACTGATGTTCAGACATTGGATTATGATACATTAATCAGTAGATGAAAGATTATACTGATATGTGGATTATTGACACTATGAGGTTTATGTTTTATCATGATGCACTAGATAGTGATGTTAGACGGTTAGATGTATGTGGATTTTCATGATGTGGATTTTATACTAACATGTTATGTTTCGAGATGTTGGAATATAATTGTAATCTCATGGATTGTAGGTTAGAATTTGACATATTGATGGAAAATAGAAATGTTAAATATTGAATGATGAACATTGATTTTATATGCATATGATCTCGATGTGGTATTTATTACGTGCAGGACTCTTATCACAAACATCTAAGCGGATAGGGGACCAACCATGAAAGGATGTCAAGCATTGAGTAACAAGGTGAAATTGACAACTTGTGTAATGTTGTTTTGTGTAGTGTCTTTCTTGCCTAGTTTCGAGGTCACCCATGGGGGTGATTTCACAAGTGTGACCATGGGGTGAGTTTTTGTCCCTTTCTTTAATCCTTGTATGTGCTTATTTATGTTTTTTATATTTCAAATTTGGAAAATTTGTCACTTTATTAACATGCGTAAATATGTGTTTATCAGACCTAACCCTTCTTGTTATGTTTAACCAAAGTAGAGATGTGACTAATAGTGATGATGTGATCTTGTAGTCCTTGTGTAAGAAGAATGAATGTTGATTTGGGAGTGTTTTACTCCACCCCAAGTTCAAAATTTGGATTTTGACTTGGGGGCACTTTTTGAGACTTGTGGGATAAGAAAGACTTGTCCCATGCATCTTAATTTGACCCAACAACCGTACCTATGGGTTGTGCAGTACCCGAAGTGAAATACAATATAAAATAATTAAAAAGGAAGAATTTGTGGGAAAGTGGATGGATGCATACAACATCCTAAGGGATTCATGCACCTTTACAAGTGGTTAAAAAATAATAATAATATAAAATATGGGGCTCCATGATGTCTTCGAGTTTAGAGATATTGTTATCTTGATTGGTTTTTACATCCCCACTCAAGATTATTTCTTTCCCTTGCTTGCAAAATAATCCACCATTTTATAATGAGATATCTACAGATGGGCATGTGGAAAGGACCTTTTAAACTAAAAATGGAGAGTGTCACATCTAGAATGCCTTTTTAGACCTACATTTTTTTCCTTGTTTAATAAATCAAGAACACCTTTTGAGATCTTGAGACAATAACCATGTTGAAACCCTTGTTAATATTGTAAATTTAACAGAAATGGATAGTTGCAGTGGATTATTTACCTATGTGAGGAAATAACCTCTGATACCACCATTTGTTTGGTGTAATCAAAAGAAGATTGAGGTCATGAGGCGCTTCAATTTGGTTTCCAACCTGATTAGGTTACATTGCCATGTATTCCTAGCCTATGCTAAAATACGAACTCTGGTAGATGTGAATGCAAATTATGGAAGCTTGTCAACATGTGAACTATTTTGATAGAATGTTAAAAAAATAGCTATAGGGACTGGCTTGACTGTAGGATATGTGCATAATGGATCCACTGAAATGGCCTTGGGGCTGTGTTTTTATGAGTGTTACAAGAAATATGTTCATTATTTTTCTTAAATCGGCTCATCCATGGAGAGAAGTAGACCTAAGATAGAAAGAGCTCATGGGGATGCGCTTTCTTCTTGATAGAACACAATCTAGCCTCATTCTAGTCAAATAAATTTTTTTTGAAATCACCTCACCAAATAGCACAAACAAATGCACATTATATCTGATTTTTATGCTCCTTCAACATCTCCGTGCATACCATCTGTAATATATTCATTCAAATACCTCCTGTAATAATTATTGGGGGGACACCGTGTGTATGGAACTCACTATGTTCTCCTTTTGTGGCTTGAGATTTATTATTATGGGTAGCGAGCTCTATTTTGATTCGAGATCATCATGTATTTCTTGGGCATGGTTTCCATCTAAGCTCGGCCAGGTTAAACACCAACTCGCAATATATTCAAAATTCAACTGTTTTACTATTTACAGTCGATCTCTACATTTTTCTGACTCAATCTCATGGAGGTATTCATTTGGGCTCATAACATTTTCATTTAAATTGACTAGCCATATTGAGATCTAGCTCGATGTGTTACTCGTTTGGAGCTCGTTTGTTTGAGCTTATTTATCATATTTATTATGCACTCTCATTACCTTGCTACCCGATCTCATTTTGATGATTCAAGATCTTTTTTTAAAAGGTACGCGGAGCAGCTGAGAATAAAGAAGGATAAGCTTTTAGGATTGCATGCAACCATTTGATAAAATGCTTAATTGAGATGCAAAACCAAATTCCTTAGTTTTGGTTGACTTCCCTCCACATGCATGGTTCTTCTCTCCTTATCTTTTATAATTTTTGTCATTTAGTTTTTCATTTACAATAAGATAAAATTTTAAACCATAGGAATTATCATAAGGTATGATTGTTTAAATAATCGTGTTTTCAAAGTAATAATACGTTATAACATAACCTACAAGATCCAATACTCCTTTGTAAATAATGGACTTAAACCCTCACTCTGTGATGATCTAAGAAAACATCCCAACCAAACTAGATTACTACAGTACCTGTTTTATTGATAAGTTGAAGTCGAGTCCCTACAAATATGTTTCCCGCACCCTTGTAAAAATAGATAAATCATTCTTTTTGGAGACTTAAAAATCAACCTTCGTAACTCCGGAAAGGAGATGTTGAGTTTCCTACATGTACCTTGTTATGTGAGGAGTCACTTCAACCCCTCGGATCGAACTCATTTGATCATCTGTGATCTTTTTTACGCCCACCTAAGATCCCTGTAACACCGTTTTGCAGCTATATGAAGCTGCTAAAAGTGAAAAGTTGGGTTTCGTTTCATCTCATCATTCAAACCCTGAGAAACAAAATACTTATCTACCTTCAAAAACCTCTATTATTTTTACTAGATAATTTCCTAGAACTTTCAGTTCAAGAAAATCACATTTTTGGGTAGTTTGGCAAAGGCATTTAGTAGGGCGTCAGTCGTAGTTTGACTAGGTCAAACTAGACCAATTACGAATGGTACCTCCAAAAAAATACTTGTCACTGTCTAAAAACCATTTAATAGTTATCAGTCCTATCGAATCTCGTGAATTCTCCATATATATGGGATCTTGTAGGAAGTTCGTCATTGTGCGTTCTTCCATCGAACGTCAGTTTTGGATGTGGTTTTCTGAGCTCGCATGATAACTTTTGATCTTTTTCATCTAGGCCAATTACGACCAATGGCCTCGGAAAATTGGTCACCAATTGTAAATCATTTTCTAGTTCTGAATTCCATCAGTTCCTATGAGTTCTTGGTGTTCTAGAAAGACATGTATAATTTTACCTGTGGTGTGTTTGTTCATCGGATGACAAAATTTGAAAGTTGTTTCTTAGCCTCTAAGCGTTAATTGAATGATTTTACAACTAGCAAGAAAACGTAAAAAAATAAATTTGTAGGACCTCCAACAGGTAACCAAAACATCATGGAAATTTGTTGACACTTGTAAACAAAAGTTTGAAAATATATCTTGTGACTTATTGTGTGAAAATTCAACTTTTGGAAAAATAGTTTTTCTCTCTCTTCCCTATCTCTTTCTCTCTCCTTGGTTACAAAATAAGGTGAAATGAAATGAAACAAACATGTGTCTCTAAACCCCCCATTTTTTAATGCAAATTATTAATATTATGTAAATGGAAAACTGAAAACATTAATTATGTTAGATTAGGGTGGATGTCATGCCAGCGATTTATCATTGATTTCATGATCATGTAGTTTTGTAGGATGTAAGAAAGATGGTGAAAAGGAATTGTGCAATTCATTTTTTATTATGGTAATTTATATAGGTCATTGTAAAATGTATATATGTATAATGTAGTCCCATGTTACAAAATAGTTGTATTTGAAATTTGCTAATATGTACGAGATGTTAGTTTTAGGGATATCTTGGGAAATGTGTAGTTAATCATAGGTTCAATTTGATTCATAGTTACGTAAAGGAAAATTTGTGTGTGTGTGTGTGCGCGCGCATGCACGCGCATGTGTGTGTGTATGTGTGTGTGTGTGTGTGTGTGTGTGTGTGTGTGTGTGTGTGTGTGTGTGTGTGTGTGTGTGTGTTAAATGAATTTAAAGTTAATATCTTGTAGTGCATTTTCAATGTTCAATAAATGATTAATTAATTAGTGTGTTGTATTCTTGCCTTGTAAATGTAATAAAGAGATTTAATCGAAACACTAAAACCCTAGTATATGATTGGTGCATAACATGTCTTCATGTGTGATCCTTCTTACCATAGAAGAAATTTAAAATGCAGAATGAACTTAAACTTTGTACTCAATTGAACCTCCTAGTTTAGGTAAATAAAACCCCTAGTTTGAGTTTACCGTCATAGTCGTTATGTTTAGCAACTTTATCGTGAACCCATCTTTTAGGAATGACGTGGTCAAACTTTATCAGGAGTATGTGGTTTCCTTTTAGGTTTTGTAACCGTGCGTAGGGAAAGGGGAATGTCTTCTCTTTAGTTCCAACACTATGTTGAGTGGTGAAGAATGCTCTAGAAGTAAGCGTAAGAGTCCTTTGTCCAAAGCAATGACTATCCGGTGTAACCTTACCATATATAGAGTAATAAGAACTATTACTCCCTTAGTATCCTAGTGGACTCTCGAGTCTTACGAAGTTATATCTAGAATTTTTATCGTCATCGAAGAATTCCTTTTTCAGTCTAGATGATACAAATGGAGCTAGGGAAATAGTTGTGCTATGACTTAAAATCTTGTTATTCATCTCCTTAGTTCTTCATAGATAAATGTGTTACCTTGGTTACTAACATCATATCTCCTTATTCTTTCATGAAGGTTGTTTAGCATAAATATGTAATCTCACCTTAAACTCATATATAGTTAGGGTGTGGATCCTTAGGTGAAATTGGAATTAAACCAAAACTTGGCTAATTAAGGGGTTAACTCATGGGTATAAAATGGTAAGTAACTCCTTGCAAACAAAATTGATTTGAAATATGTTGACTTTAGAGAACCCACGTAATCCCTTGTTATGCCTTTTATTACATTAAGAATAAAATAATTTCACATGCGGAATCGTGAAATGTAGAATCATGGGATTTTACCTTGAACACAAATCACTTGTGGTTCATGTGTATTTTATAGTTCTTCCAAACATGTACTTCTTCAAGAAGTTACACAAGTACTTTCATGACTCAATTGTTTTTAAACAATGCTAATAATGAGACCATAGTACGATGTAAGAGGAAAGCATATTAGAGTAAACTGAGATTTGAGCTTAGGAATAATGTCAATCTTGGAATCCTTATAACTCAATTAAACATTTTCATGTGTAATAAAGAATATGAATTGTCTTGGTGAGATCAAACTTTGAGAAAACAAAAGATATATATAATGTAAATAAAATTTCTTGATGTGGAAATGTTGAATGGCTTCAACAAGTTATCAAACTATTTTAACTATGGTAGGAAAATAAAGATACCGTGATCAAATAATGTTTATGGGAGAAAGGTATATTGAATCTAAATATCCCTTAATTCCTTAGTTTTCTTTCTGACATCACGCCAGATTCCCTTGTGTAGCAAGGGTGAATTTTGAACTTTGAATAAACGTTAGAGAAGCATATTCTTAACATAAGAATGAGAGAATTAAGAACTTCGTATGTAATTTGAAATATGCCAAATAATTATGTAAGTTATGGATATTTTCGTTAGAGATAAAGTGCCAACTTGACTGGTTGAACTGTAAGTTAAATGTGAAATGAATATAAGAATCTATAGGAGGAAAAATAATTAAATTATCCTTGCATAATAATGTTATTGGAATATTAATCGTAACTAAGATGTAATCATGGTAATGATGTGTTGTGGGATTATCAATCCTTGAGTTCCTTTCTTGTGGTTAGTGTAACACCTAGTAAAAACAACCCACTTGAGACCCAAGAACAACCTAGGATTAGTTAGGAAAATTATGGAATAATTTTTTTTAATAAGAAGAGTCTACAACTAGGTTACAAGGAAACAGTTTTCGCTTAACAAGTTCCAAAACA
The DNA here is from genome assembly GCA_019776745.2 of Taxus chinensis. Taxonomy (NCBI): domain Eukaryota; kingdom Viridiplantae; phylum Streptophyta; class Pinopsida; order Cupressales; family Taxaceae; genus Taxus; species Taxus chinensis. The sequence goes on along the minus strand of CM034155.1, from coordinate 157,020,269 downwards.
ATTCTAATCCACTAGAACATACTTTACTCTGATTAAAAATTTATTAGAGGTCATAAGGTCCAAAATGTAGGGTAGAAGGTTCAATTAGGTTCAGAGGGTAAATCTTCACCATACCCACTCTCTAATAGGATTAAATTTTTATCTTGATTTTTCTCACACTTAACACATTCAAAAATTCCCTAAAACATTCCCATTGGATAGGAAATTTCCTCACCTTTCCATTGATATAAAGAAGTCCTCCTAACTCTTCAATTTCTCAAGTTATGGGCCGGTTGGCCTTAGGGTGAAAATTTTCCCCAAGAGCAGGCCTCTGGGCCTAGAGGTGAAAATTTGCCCAATGGCAAGTTAGTGAGCTGCGGGGAGACTCTTGGAAAATTTCCCACCCGGGGCGAAAAATTAACTTTGTGCCCACACACCCGCAGTTCTACAAGTCCACAAGGGACATGTGGTGCCTCCCAAGCTAGCGTGGGGAAGGGAAGGGTGGAGGGAAATACTTTGAGAAATTTCCTATGTGGGATGAAAATACAGCTTTGCACCCGTGCTCCCATGGATCCTCAAAGGACACGTGGCAGCTCCTGATTGGCTGCGGATCAGCGAAACAACACGGAAGACATGGAAAATTTTACCAAAATTTTCTGAAACACAAAAAGGCAAAAGGGACCCGCTCCTCTTCCGATGCCTCATGATGCCACGTGGCATTACCTGATTGGTCATGGGCCGTTGGGGCGGCGGGAAGAACTTGGAAAATTTTCCCAAAAAATTTCTGGATGTGCTAAGTTTAAAAAGGGATCCGCCCCCTCCACCAACACCCCATGGTGCCACATAGTAGCCTCTAATTAGCTACGGTTGGTGGGGTGGTAGGGAAATTTTGGAAATTTTTCCTTAAAATTTTCCTAAGTGCTTAAGGGAAAAATTCGAGCCGCAGGCCCGCTATGGAAATTTTTCCCATTTTTTGACGCCAAGGAAGAAAAACTTCATAAGGCCATAAATTTTGATAAAGAGCTACATTTTGGGAAAATAGGGACTTTTTGAAAATCTCTCAAAGTCCTCTTTGCAGAGAGATCATTATTTTTTTATTTTGATAAATTTTAAGGGGTAAATTTTAAGAAAATGTCCTACAGGATTTTATAGTGCGAACTAGAAAATTTTAACTTATGAGATTTATTCAATTTGATCTTCTTCCTCTCCCAACATGTTAAATAGACATGGAGAGTTGTTCTTAAGAGGAATTAGGATAATTTTGTGAGGTAGATCTGTTTGATTGAATTCTAATTCTAAATTTACAAATTTGACAGCAAAACGGCTGTGGAAACTTTGAACTCAGTTTTTCCAGGTTTTGAATTATTTCTATTAAGTGTTTTTTTCTAATTGAGTTTGTTTAGGTCCTACTACTTAAATTTAATCATTTAATTTTTTATTTTATTGTTGTAGGTTCGATCTGTAAATTTTTTGTTTAGATAATTGCCAGTTTGAAAGAACAAAACAGAGGGAAATAATTTAAAGGATCTATTTAATTACTTTCCATCTCCCAAGTGTGGAAATTCATTCTAATCCTAGCCTAATACATTTATTTGATTCAATTAAACCATCTACGGGCTAAAATTCAAATTCTGATTTCCAATCTTAACAAAAAAAATTTAAGAATAGAGCATTATATTTTTCCTCACACGCAATTCTTCTTTTCAACAGAGATTTCAAAACACAATGGATGGTCAATTTCAATACAACAATACAGATTGAAAAAGGTAATGCAATCCTTTAATGATTCCAAAATACAACATTGCAACCTTTCTTCTTTTATTCCTTCCAAAACATATATTATATACAGAACAAAATAATACATTTTCTTCTCACGTGTTTTGGTTTACCACTTTTCAAACAGGGATTTCATAATGAATGCTAAACACAGATTTCCAATGAAATAAAAACATATCGAAAAGACAAAACCACTTCCATTAATTTAAATAAACTCTTACAACTTCCTTTCCCTTTGGTTTCAAACTGCAACATACAAAAACACGTATCTTTCTTTCACATTCTTTCCAAAACAAAAAACAAAGTATAACTCTTTTACATTTCAATATACAACTTGAAATCAGTACAACATATTTCCACTACAAACATTTACAAGTTCTTCCACTTCAAGTGGGAAAGGTTACAATGAGATTTTATATCACAAGGGACTGTCAAACTATCTTTTCTCAACTCCAGAACATCAACATGCATACTCCTCATTCTTCCAATTTGATCACAACATGAGTAGGGGAAAGGCAATGCTCTCCACCCAACCAAGACATCCAATGAAGAGGAGAAGCCATCCTTCTTCATTGGACCCCAAGACCCAACCACAATGCAATAAAATATGTGATCCAAATCATGGCAACAACAGGCTTCCACAAACATACAAGCAGCATTTTCATAAAGAAACACAGTCTAAAACCTAATGTAGTTTACAACTACATTAAAACATGAAAAACAATACAAAGGCTTAATCAAGCAAGCCAAAGGAGCAAGAAGCTATGGGGGATGTTGCTTATTCCTCCCAAAGGGGAAAATGGGTATCACCACTTGAGCACAACCCACCAATATATATATATATATATATATATGAATATCATTTCAATATCCTGTCATGCAGTTATGCCTCCCCAAGTACCCCTTATTCCTCACATTTTCTTCTATCTCCTTAACCTCTTATGGCACCCCATAGCGAGTAAAGAAATGCAAGCTATTTCTTTGTAAAGTGGAACCCAAATCCCCACTCCCTCCACCCTTATACCTCCCTAAAACCACTTGTGCCTCCCACAAAATAACCCCATAGTCTTCTCCTACCCCATTCCTAGGCCATCTACCCAACAACCCACAATATATACCAAAACATTCACACAAGAACATTTACATATATACAAGAAGATCATTTCAAGAGCCAAGCTCCTACCTCTCCATAATGGAGTTGTTCTAAGTTCCAAAACAACGAACTTTATCCCAATGCAAGAAATCCAAAACAACCAAGCACAAGCATGCAACAATCTTCCAAAAACTTCTCCAAGCAAGAGCTCCCAAAAAAGAAAAAAAAAATCACCCAAAATGAAGTCTCCAAAGTGAAGCAACCCAAAACAAGGAAAACAATTCAAATTTTATAGAAGAGGGAAGAGAAGAGGATGATGGAGATCCATGTAGGACGCCACATCACACATCCTCAACCCCAACCCCCAAAAGTCAACTTCATTCTCTAATGCATAATAAATAAGTGGGTGAATAATATGACAGTCCACTTACACACTCAAAGCCAACCCACACCCCAAAGGACTGAAATTAAAACATGTAAGAAAAGTGCAATTAAATAATACAATAAGTATTCCCAAAATGCATAATAAAAGTATTATTTCAACTCCCCAACCATAGGTATGATTGGTAAATAAATTTAAGAGGTATGAGACAAGTTTAACTTATACCACAAGCCTCCAAAAACAGCCTCCAAGGAAAAATTTGAATTTCTAAAAAAGTGAAGTGTTTCACACTCAAGAGTTAACTTACACATCACTTACAAGGTCACTTACTCATTACTTACACATTCTTACAACACTTTTAAACATTGCCTACAAATATATTAATTACATTCTTATGACATATTTTAATTAATTAACCAAAAAATATGATTACTCACAAAATTAACACCACATTAAATAAATAATGAAAGGGTAAGTGCACCACATAAAACACATGCAAAAAAAATTAAACAAAAGGGACCAAATAAAATAAAAACATAAAATCCCTTGGTCACATTTAAAGGTGATCCCCCCCCCATGGGAATCCCTAACACAAATAAACACACACAAACAAATATAGTTTCCATGGTGACCCTGTTGAATTCATTTATAATTCCAATGTGGTTGGTCTCCAATCCCCCCGATGTTTGCTGTGATATTTTAACCTGCAAAACACAAAATACCTCCTTCGGCCTCAACACAATCAACTTACAAGGTCACTTACTCATTACTTACACATTCTTACAACACTTTAAAACATTGCCTACAAATATATTAATTACATTCTTATGACATATTTTAATTAATTAACCAAAAAATATGATTACTCACAAAATTAACACCACATTAAATAAATAATGAAAGGGGTAAGTGGCACCACATAAAACACATGCAAAAAAAATTAAACAAAAGGGACCAAATAAAATAAACACATAAAATCCCTTGGTCACATTTAAAGGTGATCCCCCCCCCATGGGAATCCCTAACACAAAAAAACACACACAAACAAATATAGTTTCCATGGTGACCTTGTTGAATTCATCTAGAATTCCAATGTGGTTGGTCTCCAATCCCCCGATGTTTGTTGTGATATTTTAACCTGCAAAACACAAATACCTCCTTCGGCCTCATGGCCATATCAGAATGTCCAAAATAATATAAATATAATTAAAATTCTCAAAATTATTTAGATATATGAATCACAAAAACATCAAAGTAATCTAATAATATCATTCATAGTTTTATCAACAACTATATCATCATTCAATAATTTTCCATTTCTAGGTCTACTCACAATATCCAAATATTACAAGTCTGAACAACATCCATCTATAACCATGTCCAATAGTATATCATCATTAACATATAAAATGTCTCTAATAATCATCATGCATCATAACTGAATCAAGTCAACAATAATCTATGATCTAACATTTAACATCATACTATAATAAAGTCCATAAACATGTTCATAATATAATCAGCAGTATCATGATTAGTATCAAAAGGGTGTCAAAGGAAAGTGGGCACTACAGTTAGGTCATTGCTAACATTCATTCATTGGGAAAAGTGTGGCATCGACAAATATATGGTGTTGTCATGTGTCTATGTGAGTTGATGACTTATGTAATTGTCTTATGCATTTTTGAATTTCTCTTCTTTGATCCCTTGTGGTGTTTTATAGTGAGTAATGAATGTAAATCAAAAAAATTATATCCTAGTATTATTATTGTTGTATTTGTGTGTGTAATTGTGGGCGTTACATTTTCATATTAGAGTAAGGTTCATGCTCTTGAAACTCTGGGATAGATTGGAGCAGTGATGAATTTGCATGGTGGTGGTGGATATTGGAAGAGTAATATGATATATGTTGTAATGTGAATAACATTGTAATTATGATATTGTGAACGCACATGTTGTGTATGTCACTTAGTGTGTATTGGTTACATTGTTGAGGTGATTTTGATGAGATTATTCACTCTCCTTTTTGTGGATTCAAGGAGGAGTTCACGTGTGACGTGCCACCTTAGTGTGTGTGAAAATAATGATGTTGTGGATAGAAAAGTGTTGGAGTTTCTTGTTATTCTATGGTATGTAGGTGTGTTGACGTCTTGCATGACATAATTGGTGTTTAGTGAATTGGATTGTATCGTGATGTTGCCCCCATGTTATGATGAATTTTGTGTCACAGTGTTATATAGCAATTAATTCTATGTTGTGATGTTACTCGTTATGTTCATCATACGTATTATGTGTGTAATATGTGATGGTTCATGTCATGATTTAGGGGCATATGGTGAACGTATGATCCCTATTGTATAGTCCTTGCAATTTGGGTGTAATATGTGGTAACATGATGTATTGTAACTAGTGAATGTAAAGATTGTGATGTACCCTCTATAGATACCATGCACAGATGCTATGGTTAGTGTGCTTGAGCAACCATTGTATTAGTGATGTAGTTATATGTTATGTTGTGAACCTTACACTAACCGACCCTGAGGGAAATCAATAAAAGGTGTATGTTTGGAGTGAGGAAATGTGTACCATTGACCAGTCACTTGAGCCGAGTATGAGATAGGAATTGGAGTCTTACATACGTTGAAAAATCACTTTTATTTTTTTGGTATGTATGACACTTTCTCTACGAATGTCATGCATATTTTTTTTTATGGACACCTTAGGCTCAGTAGATGGTGGCTTATACTCCTTTCTCCCTATATATATAGTTATCATATGGATTCAACCTAAGTGTAGTTATGAATATATTAGGCCTTATGGAAGTGGTGGAGGGATGATTCAGACAGAGATGATGACACTTGTATTATTTGATATGTTATTTTACGAGTCGAGGCTCAATGTCTGAGTGCCAGCAACTCGTTGAGTATCCCTTTGGTGGCCATATAAGTGTAGAAACTAAAATTAGGTCACACTCCCCTTTTGTCCCTCGACATATAAGCACCCTTTATTACATTTACCTAGCCATGACCCCCTTCACCCCACTAATATTAATTTAATTAATTTAATTAAATTAATGCATTATCATCACTATATTTATTATTTAAATATTTTATTTAAATAATATCTACACATACAGTTCACTTAGACACCTCACCAAGCCAACTCAACCTGAGACCTATTTTTAGTAAGTTGCCATAACTAACTAAGACTTACCCAAACCCTAAAAATCAATGCCTACATTCCCTCTAACCACATTCCCGCATGCTCACAAGAGGCTCTGACTTTGATCCGCGAGATAATGACACGAGATCCAAGGAAATCAGGAGGATCTCCCTAGTTTATTACACTTATGAAATCCCACCTTAACCGATGCCGGTTACCCCTAACCGTCGTTGGTTAAGACGGACCGCCATCGGTTACCCCTTTTAACCCAAAACAACCTTATTCTCAAGGTTGGAACTTGGAACTTGGAAGTTGGAAGCAAGAAATTTGACAAGCAAGAACACATCTTAGAGAGATAACACGTCTTCAGAGAGCCAATTCCAGTGAAAACTCACTTCCAAGGAAGGAGATTGAGCATCTTCACCTACACAACCATCCCAGCCATGATCTGATCTATCTAAGCAAAGAGGAGTGTGCATGCAGCCCATGTAGAAGTTTTTCTTCAGTTGGTGATCACTTGCATCCTTCAAACCCATCATCAACACCTCCATCCCTCACACATAGGCCTTCAAGAATGGAATCCAAGTAAGTACAACATCATACTTTCCTGGTTATTTCATTTCTTCATCATGTTATCATCCATTTGTTTACCTTGCCCCCTATTGACCCATTCCCACACTCACACCTCCATATACCCATTAAAACCTCACAAAATCCTACTCCTGTCACCCACTACACCATCCCAACCAACCAAAGTCCTTTATGCAATCACAAAGGAGATCAAAATTCTATTTTGTGACATTTCCAGATCTAACAGTAACCGGCACCAATTATACCTAACCGTCGTCGGTCACCCCTGACCAACACTAGTCTCTATGTTTGCCCACACAGCCCTAAACAGAGACCTAGCCACCTAATTTCATCTCACCCTCATTCACCTGTGACCTACCCGAGACCTTTATCAAACCTACAAACACCCAGGACCAATCATTTGACCTTTGGATTCTATTCTAGCTTAGCTTGTTAGATTAGATCTATTTTATTGTTATGTTTTTAAGTGAGATTCCTAAATAATTTTAAAATAACAATAGGATTTAATTTGTTTACAACATTAAATTTTTTAAAACAGTGGAATGACAACCATCTAGGAAGTATCATACTTCCCGGATCTAGCTTACACTAGGCAGTTCACTTCCCATATTGTTTAATTCCTTCTGGTGGTCTTGTTTTCATTACAGGTAGTTCCTCCTAGACAAAAGGAAGCTCTCACAATCATCTGTGGATTCGGAAGTCATATGCACATAACAACCCATCAACCAACATTTGAACAGGTATTCCTCCTACACTCGTTACCCTATCTATTTCATCAACACTTCAAAGAAACAATCTAAGAAAAAGGTGAAACATTTTCGCACGCCTAGTGGGACCCATCCAGGGTTCCTTGTATTTCATTCATTCCTAGGAAAAAATTGTGTGTTTGTTTCCCTTATAAAAAGTGTACACACTAATTTTCTTCCATGGTAATCCACATATCCTTTCTATTTACTCTAAAGGAAACTTTCTTTTGCTGTACTTAAAAGGAATCATTTCTTCATGTTTTCTGCATTGTAGTGAAAGAGCATCCCTCTTCCTCTTCATCTTATTGTGTCATCCAATTTCACATTTTCGATTTGGGTTCAAAACAAGTGCATTGCATTTTGTTTTACTGCATTATTTCACATTAATTGAGGGTAACCTATATGCTGGAAGTCATGACCAGCTAATGGTTGACAAAAGAATCGTAGAAAAGCACTTCTATCATTTTCTCTTTCTCTAAGTCTTACCAAACCACACAAAAATTCAAAATACATACATTCTTAAACAACATCCTACCTGGAAGAAGCTGTAGGTGATCACATGATCACAACATAGTGGGCACCTAGCTTTCTGCTCTGTCAAGTCATACTTCAGAGTGAAGCCCGCCCCCACCATAACATACCTAAAACCTCACCTTTTAGATCTCCTTCTTCATAGGAATCCATCCTCACCAAAAACTCTATTTCACAATTCATGTGTCAATCCCTAAATAGCATAAGCTAAACAAACATTCAATAGAAAAGGAACTCCTAGGATCACATTTTCTTAGTGTTTCCACTTGGCTTGCGTTTTGAGGTGAAAGATCACGTTCATCACTTTTTTTTGTTCATCCTTACACTCTCCTCATCATAGCTAGTGTATTCCGGCTTCACCTGAGTGTGCCTGGGCCATATCATCATCATTCTTAGAATTTTGGGTTTGATTCTACGTCATATTTTAATTCACAACCACTTTCTTTCATCATTGTTTCAATTTGATAGTAACCGTCGTTGGTTACCTCTTACCGCCATCGGTTATACACAACCGACGTTGGTTCCAGGTCCTTTTGCTAACCTACTCAAAAGGACATTTTACTTCACTTTCTACCACCTTTCACAGTTTCTGTCACTGTCATTATTCGCTTTGACATTTTAAAAATCCCCAGATTTGGCATACCTGTCAGATTTTACCTTCTGCCTCGCTATTTACTCACTGTCCATTTTCTACAGTGACCGGCAGTGGTTACCCTTGACTGATGTTGGTTTTCCCTAACCGGCATCGGTTAGCCTGTTTCACATTCCAGCCACCGTTTGTTACTTCATCAACTTTTCATCACCAGACTAACTTGTTCTTGTTTTTTTCTATATCATTTACAGAGAAGGAGCCCTACCTGATCAATACTGGTTCACATGGTGTTGACCCGAAGACAAGCAAGCACCCTCTTATTCCACGCCAGTTGTCAACCACTCCCACCTACTCCTTCACCACCTTCTATTTTATCACTAGCCATGGATCCCATCCAGCCTACTACTATCGCTGCCAGAGATGAGGAGTTTGCATGACTCCTTGACTAGAACCCTGCAACCTTGTAGTTTTACCTTTCCCACTCATCCACTTGAGATGCCTCGGGTCAATTGATATATGACATGCCCATATCTATCCCCCCAACTCTCACACCCACTTCCACATCGGGCCCATCTGGATCCATGCTACCCACATCCACCTTACCCCTAGTCATTTCATACCTAGGTTCTATACCCGCTATGACTGTCACATCTGTTATCTCCGTGGTACTCACCACATCCACCATACCCTCGACGAATACCCCAAACACAACCTTATCCACTCCCAATGTCCCATACATACCTATAGATACATTCCCACCTCTAGTGTTGGTGAACCCTACCCCATTTCAGAACATGGTTCTTTCCATTCCAACACTAGAGGTGGGTATGTATATTGGTAGTATGTCGATGACCCCTACCCCATTTCAGAATGTAGTTCTTCCCATTCCATAATCATTAGCCCCTATTGCCACTAGGGTTACCACAACCCTTCCACCCCCATATACATACTACCAACAGCCACCTATTTCATCTATTATTCATTCCCAATACATACCCCCTATTTCACTGCCTTCTTCTCCACCACCTTACATGGCAACCCCATACACAAACAAACCTCCTTATGCTACAGGAGGAATCCAATCATCACAACCCACCAATGACCTAATTAAATTTATGTTGGACAAGATACAAACATTGGAAGCATTGGTTTCCAGCTCCCGCAACACTCTCACCTACGATGAGATTTACAATGAGCCTATTCACCCATCCATTCCTATATATTCATACCCTGTGCATTGGGAAATGCCTAAATTCAATCATTTCAATAGCAAAGAAGACCCACAACAACATTTGCGCTTATTCAAACATGGGTGTTATCTGATCGCTCATGATGATGCTTTACTTTTGAGAACTTTTCCCATGTCCCTCACTAGACCTGCATTAAACTGGTATAGAGGGTTACCTAAACACTCTATATTCTCATTTAATCAGGTAGCCCAAGCCTTCTTGGATCATTTCTCTAATCAATATAGTAAAGAAGGTTATCATGACTGATCTATATTCCACACGTCAGTACGAGGATGAATTTATCACAAATTTTGTCGCTCGTTGGCGTAGCCTAATCAATCAACTTACTTTCCAACTGCAACAAAACGAACTCATCGAGCTCTTCACACAGGCTTGCAATAGACATATCTCCCTAACCTTACAGTTCCAAACCTTCCGAACATTCGATGAGGCATTCACTATGGCACAAAAATTAGAGATTCGGGCCATCGAAGAGAAGAAAATCCAATTACGAAATAAGAATTCAGCATTCAAGTCGAATGATACCTCTTCATCTTCCAAACCCCCAACCAATTATTCAGAGGCTAAGGGCACCACTAACGTAGTGGTACTCAATGCTAGCCCATCTCATTCATCAAATCAGGCTACACCCTCATCTAATCTCTCACCTGTCTGGGCTTTTCGATTCAGACAAGAGCAGAAAAAATATACCCCAATTAGGGAAGCTTACTCTTCTGTCTTAGAAAAGCTTATCAAAGTTGGAGCCATCACCCTTCCACCCATAAAACCCCACACTAGTTTTGACCCTACTCGCCCCATGCCCGCATGGTATAAAGAGCATGATTTCTATAACTATCACTGAGTAAAGGGTCATAGTGATGGCAACTGCATCACTTTCAAGAATATTGTCTAAGAAATGCTCAAGAAAGGTGAGTTAACTTTGGATAATCCCAATGCCACCCCCAACCAAAATCTAAAAATCTTCAAAAAATCATTTCCCAACCATGCCCCTTCATCCAATCAAACTAGTGAGACATCCACTCACGATACCCATACCCGTGAGGTTCACACAATCTTTAACGAAGTACCTGTCATCTCTCAATTACCTCACATCCCTTCCATAGAGGAAATCCTAGCCTGAAATCCTCCTTCCACAATGGAACCAACCTCCACTGTTCCTTCACCAACAGAGGAACACCTTTCATCTCCTTCATCACCTACAGAAGGGTCTTCCACTCACATCGATCTCATCTCACCCCTAGATTCACCACTTAGAGAACCTTTACCTACCGTACCTCCTCCACCCACAGAGGAGCACCCATCACCACCTCCACCCGCAGAGGAGCACCCATTACCTCCTCCACCCATAGAGGAGCACCTATCCATTCCTCCACTTATAGAGGAGATCTCATCATCTCTTCCACCCATCATAGACCCAGTTGAGATACCTTTGCCTCTTGGTGGGAATTCTCCATTAGCTACCCAAAATCTAATAGACCTACTTTCAGCTCTCTTACCCATGGAAGCTGAAGCTAGCCAATTCCCTATCTATAAGATGTATTTTATGGGAATCCCCATTAGGTCCTCACCAACTCCACCCACAAATGTGTCGTTCTCATGTTTGGTTGATCACTTAGATTATGTGGATAGGGATTTACTATGGGGGCACTGTCGACATTAAAATTTCCTCCGTAATTTCTATTTTATTAATGTATGTATTAGGAATAGGATGTTGTTAAGTATAATTAGTAGTGACGTCCAATAGAAGATAACGGCACCGTTAGTATGGTACCGCCAATAATGTAGAGTATGGTAACAGTCAAAGTACAATAGGAATGTTGTAAAAAGTAAATATTTTTCGTAAGTGGTCCAATAATGTTAAAATTTTAAAGTTGGGATAAGTAGAGAAGTATGGTCTACATGATTAGGAATTAGAAATATTATATTTGTAATAAGGAAAAAGAGTGATGTCATAAATATTTTGTATATTTTATTTGTGGAAAAGTCTAAGAAGGTGGAACCCATGTGAGATGATAAGGTTTATCTTATCTTAGAAGATAAGCCTACATGTAAAGGTAAGAGTCTAGGCATGGAATATGATTAGCCGAAAGAGATTTGCTATCCTATCTTAGAGATAAGGTGGATAAGCCTGAATTCCTATAAATAAAGAGGCCACCCCCCCTCATTTGGCATAGAGAGAAGTAGTGAGAAATATTGTATGAGTAAGTGTGTAAAGGAAGCCATCATTTTGAAGGTGTGTTAAAGAAGCCATCAAGAGGTGTAATTGTGAAGTTTCTCCCATAGTTATTGTTTGAAGGCAAGTGAAGTTAATAACACTTGAAGAACCTCATGGGTGAGATTGTAACAATTTCATGTTGATATTATAATTTACACTGATATTTCAGATTTATCATTATTCTTTCTTAGCATAGTCTATGGTATTCTTGTGTTATGTTTATTGTTGTGCTTCCAGATTACATCCACCAAACTAAGAGCTGTGCATTAGTTAATAATCATAGCACGAGGAGTTCCCGGTGAAGAATTATCATAGTGCCGGATTGCTGTTGACAGCGCCTCTTACTCCCTTTCTTAACACAGATGCAGAGATCCCTCGATGAAACTTCCACTATCTACCCAAACACATTTAGACCCATCAAACCAAATACAACTACTGTTGTTGCAACCCCTTCCACAATACCCATTAGCACTCACACCACACCATTACCTATAACCCAACCTAGATCTAAACCCACACCCATAGCCACAACATTTGCCTCCACTAAACCTATTATCACTTTAGGGGTCACCCTGACCACCAGCCTTATTCATCCACCTATTAAACTAGATTTAGCTACATCCTCCAATGTCAAAACCACACCTATGCTGACACCCAAAGTAAAGAAACAAACTCATCAACCTCATACCCTTACTACACCAATCACACCTGCACTTGTCCCATCTGCCTTAAGACCTCAGCTTCCCAACATGGTCAAGCACCCTTCACCCATCCGTAAACCAATAACACATCAACCCATTCCTTCCTCACAATCCTCTAACCTACCCAGGCACACAACACAACTTATACCCACACCTGCAGTCTCCTTACCACCAATACCTCCAATACCTTCAGCTATTGCTTCACTAACCACTACACTTTAGTCATTGTCCCTCACACCCCAAGCACAACCCATGTCATCTACCTTCACAACACCCCCATTATCCTCTTGGGTAACTCACCCTCTTTCTCCATCTAATTTTCCTTTCGGATGTCGTACACCCACATCACCTTTACCCAAGAAGGTGCAACCCAAAAATAAAACCCTGCTACCTCACAACAAGGTAGTCAAAACAACCCCACATGCTCCTACCCGTCCATCTAATGTATCCCTACCTAAACAAACCCGACCGATACCTCAAACCACACCATCACCTAAACCCATAGCTCGATCTGTTCCTACTCTTCCAAAAACAATCCCTCTACAATCAACCACACCTACACCAGAACCCACGTTCACTTCCCATTGTGATCCACCAGTAAGGTCCTATGCCAAAAATTTAACCAACCTCCTCGAGACTTCTGTTATCACGTTACCGCCACTCTGACCTTACAACCCCCTCAAACCCAAGCCAAAATGGTTTGATGATACTAAAATTTGTGCATACCATCGTGTGTTAGGGCATGATGTGGAGAACTGCAAGGCCTTGAAAACAATCCTTATCCAATTGTGTCCACCATAAACCAACTTTGATGATGACGACCTTCTCAACGAGGGTCCTGCTTCACCAACACCCATTCCCTCACTACCCACTCAACAACCACAACCTCCACCCTCACAGCTCATAGAGCCACCCTCAAGATTTGAAATTAACATGGTTTGCATCAAATAACTTGCCATGCCACTACCCAAATGTCATTGTGCCCAACTGACCTCACAGGGTTTTTCTCCTCCAGTAGGTTATTTCCCTTTATTTTGTTATACCAATCACCCTACACCTTCTCCATTTTCCAACTTCCCTCAAATTAACATGGTACACGTGCACAGAAGGGAAAAGAAAAGGCAACTGACCCACCAACCAATCCTATACCCAACATACCATGTGCACCCATACCTAAAATAACTATACGTGGCCCCACATACCCCATTTCTAATGGCATCACACATCGCACCATGCTCAAATAAATACACAAATCTCCCCTCAAAATGTCCTTATATGACCTCATCCAAACCTTAAAATCCCATCGTTAAGACCTCATGGAGGTTCTTCAATCTATTGAGATTTTACCCAATGACCCTACACCCATAGCCTCCATTATCACACCTCATCATGTAGCCTCTCTCACCAAATTACCACCTTCATCCTCACCTCACCTTATCCACCAAGTGGCCTCCCTTAGCTTCTTCGAGGAGGAGATCACGCCACACAAAAATGATGACCCAGAGCGAGCCCTCTTCATCTCTATCCACATTGATGACATACGGGTATGCCGTGTGATGATTGAAGGAGGTGCTAGCATTAACATCATTTCATCCCATAAATTTTCTCAAATGCGCATACCTGACAATTACATGCATAAACATCTGGTCATGTTGCGTTCATTCAATGATGCTATCACCTCCACACTAGGCACTTTCATCCTTCACATTTGCATGGGCACCCACACTGTTCTGAAATTGTTTTACATTTTGGAGGAGGAATTCCAATATAACTTGCTGCTTGGTAGACCTTGGATCCATGACATGGGTTGCGTTTCTTCCACTTTGCATCATTATGTAAATTTTGAACACGAAGGACACACTTATAACATTCCAGCTGACCCATCACCTTTCAAAACATGTAACATGCTTTACCGACCCAGTGATGTGCTCATACCTGTCAAACCATCTACCTCCGTAACCAATATCACTTCACCTATGCCTCCACCTACTATTACAGCTGCTACTTTCACCACACATACCTCCTCCATTCCTATCGTTTCCATAACCTCCATGGCTGACCCATTAGCTTCCCAATCTATTAACTCCACCTACACATCGACCTCTAATACATCATCCATACCAGCTACCTACATACCAACCACTGATCCCTCGGAAGGTGTTTACCAACGCCTCACTCTAGGGGAGTACCACCTATATAGTGTCAACACATTCCTTAATCCACAAGAGTATGGAAGCCTTCACAAACACCCCTGCTATGATCACCATATAAGAGAACGCCTCTTTTATGGTCCTCCCCATCTTCGTACTAGTCTCACCTATGGGGGACTTGATATAACCACTTACACACCTGAACCACCATCAAAGCCTCGCCCATTTTCTGCTGACTTCCAATCACTTACCAATCACCGTTTTGCCCACACATTCTTACACCGATGTGCGTGGAAGGGTTTTGGTTTTGGATTTTACGAGAAAGGCTACCATACTATTATTCCATGTAGCACCCACAAACATAATGACCGTAGTGGTATCAGATTCCCCAAACCTCCCACCAAACAGGCCCGCATTGAACTCATTGGAGACCCTAGCCCTCCTCCACCTTCATCTTCATCACTACCCTTCACCCGCTCTACCTTCATCACCACCCTCACTGTCAGAGTCGATGGATCTTGAATCTATCCCCCTTAACTTTTTTTTTATAAACACCATTTCTTTGAGGCCTTTGACTTATCAACGCGAAGGCAAGGCCCCTTCCACTCTTCCATTCCTGTATCCTAAAATGATCGATGACGACACACCTACAATTAACATCATTCAATGTTAGGATGATGAATCCATACTCACCTACCTTGGTGCAGAAGACTCATATATTCATCGGTCATTACCCTCTGAGACACAAACCATGTTGAATGAATCGACTATCGAAATCAACATTCATACTCAGAACAACCCACACATCCTAAAGATCGGACAATCTTTAGATGCTACTAAACAGGAAGCCATCACTTCTTTTCTCCGATATCTAAACAACGTTTTCACTTGGTCTTATGTAGACATGCCCGATATTGACCCCACCATAGTGGTCCACAATATCATAACCATTCCCGATGCCAAACCTATCAAACAAAAGCTGAGAAAAATGCACCCTCGCATTGCTCTTCTCGTCAAAGAAGAACTTCAGCACCTTCTTTCGGTTTCCTTCATCTTACCCATTGATTATCCTCATTGGATTTCTAACATTTTCCCTGTTACTAAAACAATAAGGGGACTTCCATGACCTCAACCTAGCCTGCCCAAAAGACGACTTTCCCTTGCCTGGTATTGATCAACTGGTTGACCTCACTGCTGGTCACGAGATGCTATCACTCATGGATGGCTTCTCAGGTTATAACCAAATTTTTCTTGCCCCAAAAGATCAGCACAAGACCACATTCATTACCCCTTGGGAACCTTTTGCTATCGAGTCATGTCCTTTTGGCCTTAAAAACACTGGTGCTACATATCAACATGCTATGACTTACATCTTCCATGATATCATGCATCACATATTGGAAGATTACGTGGATGATCTCTTGGCCAAATCTAAACATCGCGCCGAGCACCTCACCATCCTCGAAACCATCTTTGACAGCCTCATTAAATATTTCTTCACCTTTAACCTAAAAAGTGTGTCTTCGCGGTTCTCTCAGGAAAGCTCCTGGGATTTATTGTTTCCCTCCATGGTATAGAAGTTGACCCTACTAAGGTCAAGGCCATTCTGGAAATGCCTCCGCCCACTATCCTTAAACAACTCCATATCCTGCAAGGTAAATTGTAGTCCATTCACCGTTTCATTTCACAGTTATCTGATCGATGTCAACCATTTCATCATTTTCTTAGGAAGGATGTCTCCTTTAAATGGGATGATGACTGTCACAAAGCTTTTGAGGCCCTAAAATAATACCTTCTCCAACCACCCGTACTCATTCCACCTAAAGACGATCAACCTTTTTACCTATACATATCAGCTACCGATCATTCCTTGGGAGCCATGCTCGCTCATTGTGATGAACAACACAGGGAGAAGGTGGTTTATTACATAAGCCATACTCTTTTGGACTATGAAACTCGATACACCCATCCTCAAAAAATCTTTGCTTAGCCTTAGTTTTTGCATTGCCACCAAACTTCACCATTACCTACTCAACCACAAAACCTATGTCATGACCAACACCAATCCCTTACACTTCATGTACGCCAAACCTTATCAAAATCAATGTGCCACATGATGGCTTATTCTTTTAGGTGATCTTGACCTTGAATTCATTCACCAAAAGTCCATCAAAGGCTAGGATATCACCGACCAACTGGCTGACACACCTATTTCTGGGGACCAACCCTCTAATTTTGACTTTCCCGATGAGTCAATTGCTACTCTTTCCTAGGATGAACCCCCTTACCAAATGACACTGTTCTTTGACGGTTCTAAGTGTCTGCATGGGGGCAAGACTGGTGTTATCCTCATTCCTCTAGATGGAGAACCCATGCCTTTGTCTTTCAAACTAGACTTTGAATGCACCAACAATATTGCTGAGTATGAAGTGCTCATACTAGGTCTCCAGGCCGCATATGCCCTAGATGTCAAATCAATCCACATCTTTGGTGATTCACAATTGGTCATAAACCAAGTCAATGGTATATACCAATGTTGTAACGAGATACTTCAAAAGTATAAACATCATGTAGACATACTTTTGACCACCTTTGATCATTACACCCTTCAAACCATCCCATGTTCAACCAAAAAATTTGTAGATACCATGGCCTGCTTAGCTTCCCAAATACCCGCTTCCCCTACCGATTCCAAAATATTTGTCACCATACAATGCCTCCATTCACCTTCTTATTTACCTCACAATGTTTACTCAATAAAAAATGACACCCCTGACCTGAGTGACCTTTGGTATAAACACTACTCTGACTACCTTTCCCTCTCCATCTTACCTCCTGATCTCACCCGTAATGGACAATGCACCTTCCTTAAAAAGGTCTCCCATTTCATCATTCTAGGGGGACTCCTCTATAAGCGTGGCTTTGATGGTATTCTCTTACAATGCCTCACAAAGTTTATGAAATTCCTTATACCATTAAGGAGGTTCATGATGGCATATGTGGAGGTCACTTTAGTGGCCTTGCTATTGCTAAGCATATTCTTCACCTAGGCTATTACTGGCCGACCCTTAACCATGATTGTTGCGACTATGTCAAACATTGTGTGAAATGCCAACAACATTCCAACCTTCATCATACACCCAGTCATTCCTTATAGGTCACTCGTGACCTTTGGCACTTCTCTCAATGGGGTTTGGATCTTGTCAGAGAAATCAATCCTCATTCTTCCCAAAGCCATCAATGGATCATAACTGCTACCGAATACTACACAAAATGGGTGGAAGCCATACCACTCATCTCCATGAAAGCTGAGAAAATATGTGAGTTCATTAACCATCACATCATTTTCCACTTTGGTGTCCCTCATCACCTCATCACTGACAATGGAAACCAATTCAAAAATAAAACATTATAGAAACTTTGCGACGCCTTCGGCATTCAACTTAGTTTCTCATCACCTTATTACCCACAAACCAACAGCCAAGACAAATCCATTAACAAAACCCTAAAAAAAATTCTCATGAAAGTGGTTGACGATACTGGGAAGGATTGGCATACACACATTCCTTTTGCCCTATGGGCATACCGCACTAGTATTCGCACTTCCACTGTGGGCCACACCCTTTTCTCTAGTCTACGGTACAGAGGTTGTTCTACCTCTCGAAGTCTAGATCCCCTCACTCCGCATTTCTCTCCATGACATGCTTACTGATGATGACTTTCTTCATGACCACTTAGCACAACTAGAGTTATTAGACAAACATCGTCTTAATGCTCTGGATCACCTTCAAGTTTACCAACAACGTATCAAATGTGCTTATGAAAAACGTGCTCATGAACGAACCTTCCAAGTCAGTGACCTTGTCTTGAAAGAAAATCAACATGTAACCAAAGCAGAAAAAAGTAAACGGGGAAAATTCACTCCTAATTGGCTTGGACCATACATCGTAACTCATACCTATGGATCAGGTGCCTATCGTTTGTCCTCACTTGAGGGTAAACCTGAACCTAAGCCCCTTAACACATTGCATCTTCAACCATTCTATTGTTGACTCATTGTCCTACCTCACCCTTTGTCTCTTTACATGCTCGTCCCTTGAGCGCTATCCACTCCATACACCTCCCTAACGATTAAACAAGAATCATGTGAGTACCCGTCACTTGTTATCTTCTCTTGAATATGTGTACCACATGTAGCATGCTTCTCATGGATACTTTTCATTTATCTTTAGATGAGATCCCATGGTTTCCACCTTGCCTTTTGAATAAGAGTCCTATGGTCTTCACCTTGGTCTTGTCCATGATTTCAAAGACCTCACATGGGACCAACCTCCTTGAGTCAAACTTCTAATAAAAATATGACTCCCTCAAAAGGACATCTTCCTCTCGAAAAAATTGCTACTATAAATAGATTGCTCCCTTGAAGGACAGCTATGTGAAGCTTTCAAAAAAAAAAAAAACAGAGAAACCGAAGCTTCCCGCATCGATCAGCTTCACGAAGACATCAAGGAGTACCATATTATTTATCCCATATAGACTTCCCACATCTGATTAGTCTATCACAACATTTTAAAAAAATTTTAGTCATGGACTTGCCCATTGTGACCTCAGACCTCTTGCCCAAAAGCCCTATCACTCAAAACATATAAAATTAACTACCTTTCACCCACCTTACCATTTCCACTCTCATTTCCTAAATCACCTCAAGGGACATCTTGGAATTTAGACATTTGGTGATCTTGTGACTACTTTCATCTGTAGAATAGTTAATCATGCAATGCCTTTTGGGTCTTTTTTTCATCACCCCCTCCAAGGTATGATCTACTCAGTATGATCTTACCCAATCAGGTGGCTTTATTGCCCCCCTCTTATCTTTTAACCATCTTTGTTGACATTTTGATTACCTTATACAAGACTTGGTACTTGACGCTTACCTTTGAGGTAGTCCTCCCCTTTTACCATAATCACCTTCACCTACATCATTTTACCTATAATCTACCCACACCTATTACACCTAAACCCACTACATGCCTAAAAACCTACCAACTCATTTTCATATTCTTCCCTAGCTCATGGGAGAACTACATCGGCTTGAGGTCCCTTTTCACCGGGACTATGTAGGCAGCACTCTGAGGGCATGGGGCCCTTGGAGGTTAGCTCGGCCATTCTCTACCCTAAACAATTCATCAACCATGCCTAACTCACCATTTACCCCACATTTCACTTAGTTCCCCTTTTCTAACAAAATTGAAATTAAACCACATACATAACATGTTGCTTACCACAACATACATGTATTACACCTACCATCTCTCTATCATCACTATGCATAGATTATAGAACATTTCACCATCTGACTCATCATATCATTCATTGCCAACATATGAATCATACCTACACATTGACTCAACCATGCCTATAACTTGACTCAATCCATGCCTATAACCTAACTAACCATGCCTATAACCTAACTCAATCCATGCCTATAACCTAACTCAACCATGCCTATAACCTCAACTCATCCATGCCTACTCAAATCCATGCCTATAACCTGACTCAATCTATGCCTATAACCTAACTCAATCCATACCTATAACTTGATCCATGCCTATAACTGACTTGATCCATACCTACAACCTGACCAACCATGCCTATAACCTAACTCAATTCATGCCTAACTCACCTAATTTCCATCCATATCAAAGTAACAAATCCATATCTCATCTAACATAAGCCATACATCCAATATCTCATAAGCATATTAACACATCACAAATACCATGAATCTCATCATATAAATCAATAAATGTGTATCTCAAAATACATGCCTATCTCATCATGGCCATCATCTCAAAAATGTCGGCACGCAGGCTGATATACAATACAAAATGTCATCGGCACGCAGGCTGGTCTCATATATACAAAAAGAATGAATGAATCAATATAAAAAATATTCGGCATGTAGGCTGGTATATGCTCACAATATACATCAAAGTCACTCGTACATCCTCACTGTCTTCGGCACGCAGGCTAGTATGTGATAAAAAATACAACTATCTTCGGCACGTAGGCCGGTATATATATCAAAATAATCACTAATATACATCAAAAATCAGGGTGGCCACATATCAGACATCTCACCATATGTCCTTCATCTCTATATCCCCTGCACCCTCAGCCTCCTATGTCCCTACTGGCACATCACCTAGCTCTGGTCACCATGCGCTGGTGGCCTCTCCCTGATCTGGTCTCAGAGCTTGCTAACATCCTGTGCTCTCCACACTATGTGTGTGGGATCTCATCCTCTCACTAGATGCCTGTTGTGCCCTATGTACTCTTTGTAAGAGAGGAAGTCTATCTCTAGCTGCCATGAGCTGGTCTTGATAGTATCACGCCTCATCTAGGGCATTTCGTAGCCTAGATATAGGCACGATCTATGGTCATCCCATAGGTCTTGGCCCATGTATTTGCCCTACACCAGCCTGTGAATTGGGACCAGCTCCCTATGCCTATGGTAGTGCCCCCTGTCCCATATTCTATGGTGGTTCACCCTATCCCTACACCTATATCTGGGCCTGTAAGGCCCCAATCTATGTCTGGGATTATGGCCAACTAGCCCTGTAAACCTGCCACCTGAGCCACTAAGGCTGCCACCTAACCATCTCTATCTCCATCTCCTCCATCTCCTCCACCCTCTCCCTCTGCCATCTGGGCCTACAAACTGACCACCTGTACTCATAGCTCTACTACCTCTACCTCTGACCCCTCTAGCTATGTCTGTAGTATACCTATCTGTGTGATCAGTGTTGCTACCTACCCCTATAGGGCGTCTCTCTGCACTATCATGGTAGCTAAGTTTGGCTACCCTAGTCTAGGTGGTATGGCTCATAACTGAGCTGCCCACCACTACCTATACCTATCTGTGCATCCGGCATCATTAATCCATCAATCTACTGGCTACTCCTCCTCTCCTATAGGCACTGTAGGTTGTGGTAGAGGTAGAGGCCTCTCCATGTCATCTCTCTGATACTGTGGGAAGGACGGAGGAATATCCTGTACAAGCCCGAACTGCCATCGGACCCTGCCTACCAGGATCATCTCATCCTCCCCCGGCACAGTGACCCTGTATCCACCTCTCTAGCTAGAGCTCAGCTAGCTCCTCATGCATGTGCATATATGAGGGGAATCCCACATATGGTCTCCAGATAATGTCCACTCTGAACAACCCCTCCAACAACTACCGAAAATGGGCCACATCATATGTCGGCCTATCCGACCTCCGCTCTCCTGCAACCGGCACCCATCTCCTATATCCCAACCACACAGATCTTGGTGGGAATGCATCTACTCGGGGCATCCCTATAGGTCAAACACAGACTATGTGCTCGTAGGCCCAGCAGTGCAGTATAAATGTATAGCACAACCTAAACCTGTGTAACCGCCCATATGCCCATAGCTCTCTATATAGTTGTACCAAGAATGTTGGTTCCCAGGTGAAGCATGTCTCATGCACCATCATATCGTGGAGCACCCCCATTAGTGATCAGGGGAAAATGTCCACCCTCTACATCGGGAAGTGCATAGTAACACACTACCTCCATCAATAAAACCACTAGCCTCGTCTCATCTGGATGGGCTAGGTACATCTCGCCATAGCTCAAACTGGTGCTATGGAATCTCAGCTCCACCACCCCCTCACCAAATACTGTCCCGATCAACTCCTCTGAGGCCTCAGAGGAGATAGAGTACACCTAGGCCCCCAATATGGGTAACCTCAGAATCTGGAACACGTCCTCCAGGGTGATAGTCATCTCACCCGTCGGAAGGTGGAACATGTTGGTCACGGAGTCCCATCTATTGATGAGCACGACCATCAAACTAGGCTACTAAACAGCATGTCGGTAGTGCTGAATACCACTCAAGCCCACTACCTCCATGTGCTACATCTCCAAAGAGCTCGCTAGGCCGCATAATGTCACCAGTAGTGGTGGAACCTTGTCCCTCATATGTAACTGTGATCTCCCCTGCATCCAATCTAAAGCACAACATTAATCTACCTTTACCATGACCATATTCATCACTTATCATTACCCACCACCCTATTTTTACCCTACCCATCTCAACCACCTAACCTACATCATTTTTTGGACCCTTGTGCCTAAAATCCCGACCGGTGCCGGTTCATCCTAACCGACTCTGGTCACCCTTAAACTGGCATCGGTCACCTATTTGGTGACCGATACCAGTTCAACTATACTGACCACGGTTACCATTGTAACCAGACATCAGTCACCTGTTAGGTGACCGATCCCGGTTCTACCCGACCGACGCCGGCCAAGCTTGACTGACATCAGTCACTATCGTGGAAAAATCCACGACTTCCCAAACCCCCCTTTTTCTAAAACCCTCCCACCTGTCCCTTTTACCCCACCTACAATGACCTACACTACCCCAAAACCCCTACCCACCCCACCTATCAAATTTACTACCCTCCCCCCCCCCCTCTTTTTTGCCCGTTATTCCCCCCATACCTGATTTAACTTTTTCCCACCCACAAAATACAAACAACCCACCAAACCCTAAAAATAATAACTATTACAACCTATACTATATCTAATTAACACTATAGAGTTAGGTGCTTACCTCATCATGTTGTTGTTGTCTCGGTGGCACATTTGGCTGCTGTGCTGGTGGTCCACCCAATCCCTCTCCAGCCTCTGCCATCCCCGAATATCTACCCGCAACCTCTGACCAATCAACTCTCTCACCTTGATCTCATGGACCCGCTACTCACCAACCCAACCACCATCAAATCACACTGCCAGCTCACTGTCCCGTTTCCTCTGGACACTTTTCTCACTTTTCTCTCTTTTTTTTCATTTCTTCACTTCGCAAATCACAAATGAATAATAAAAACACGGTGGATTTTTTGTTTTTATACAAAACCTGACCTAACCGATGTCGGTTCCCCTTGACTGACATCGGTCTCATGTGCCCTACCTCACCGTCATCAGTTTTCCTATACCGACATCAGTTATCCATGACCACCACTGGTCACCCTTACCTACACATTACCCCTACTTTGTCCATTTTACCCCACCCTCTACCTTGCTCCTTACCCCATCCACCCTTTACCCAACCCATTACCTTACCTTTCCTGACCTCAATCATTTCCTACCTCCATTTGTCCTCCTTTAAGGACTCCTTATTTTACCCCTACCTTGGCCTTACCCATTCCATGACCTAGATATTTGGACCTGGACCATCGCTAGTGACCTTTGACCTCATGTGTTTGCTATACCTTGTGGCACTGTTACCCGTGTTGATTGACCTAATGACCTTACCTAGCCTATTACCATGACCATTTATCCTGACCCTACCTTTGGTGTACCGGAACATACCTAAACGTTCCTGCACCTAACCTACGTTGTGTTTCCTGACCATATCCTATACCTTGGATACCGGATTCACTTCAACCTTGTTTGGATAAACCTATCGACCTTAGACAATGTAGAGTTTGCCTACTCTTCAACCCAGTAGCGTGCTGCAGTTTATACGTGTGCGTGCATTTGACTGTTGCTACTTGTGACCCTGACCCATTACCTAGATTGCCTGAGTAGACCTTTCACCCCTTTTCCCCTGTACCCACTTGCCTTTTCCTCACATTTACCTTTTATCAAACCACTCACCACTTCAGCCTGCTGCCTTGTCAGTTCCTGGTTTGAGGGGGATCACCTTCACCCACACATGGGGCAACCACATCTTATTTTTGTTAGCATCGCTTACCAATACAAGCTACACAACAAAAAGGGGCAAAATGTAGACACTAAAATTAGGTCACACTCCCCTTTTGTCCCTTGACATATAAGCACCCTTTATTACATTTACCTAGCCATGACCCCCTTCACCCCACTAATATTAATTTAATTAATTTAATTAAATTAATGCATTATCCTCACTATATTTATTATTTAAATATCTTATTTAAATAATATCTACACATACAGTTCACTTAGACACCTCACCAAGCCAACTCAACCTAAGACCTATTCTTAGCAAGTTCCCATAACTAACTAAGACTTACCCAAACCCTAAAAATCAATGCCTACATTCCCTCTAACCACATTCCCACATGCTCACAAGAGGCTCCAAGTCTAATCTGTAGGATAATGACATGAGATCCAAGGAAATCAGGAGGATCTCCCTAGTTTAGTAAACCTAGGAAATCCACCTTGACCACGTCGGTTATCCCCTAACCATCACCGGTTAAGTCGGATCACCGTTGGTTACCCCTTTTAACCCAAAACAACCTTATTCTCAAGGTTGGAAGTTAGAACTTGGAAGTTGGAAGTTGGAAGCAAGAAATTTGACGAGAAAGAACACATCTCAGAGAGATAACACATCTTCAGAGAGCCAATTCCAGTGAAAACTCACATCCAAGGAAGGAGATTGAGCATCTTCTCCTGCACAGCCATCCCAGCCATGATCTGATCTATCCAAGCAAAGAGGAGTGTACATGCAGCCCATGCAAAAGATTTTCTTCAGTTGGTGATCACTTGCAACCTTCAAACCCATCATCAGCACCTCCATCCCTCACACACAGGCCTTCAGGAATGGAATCCAAGTAAGTACAACATCATACTTTCCTGGTTATTTCATTTCTTCATCATTTTATCATCCATTTGTTTATCTTGCTCCCTATTGACCTTCTCCATATTTTCACCTCCATATACCCATTAAAACCTCGCAAAATCCTACTCCAGTCACCCAATACACCGTCCCGACCAACCAAAGTCCTTTGTGCAATCACAAAGGAGACCAAAAGCATGTTCTGTGACATTTCCAGATCTCATAGTAACCGGCACCAGTTATACCTAACCATCGTCTGTCACCCCTGACTGGCACCGGTCTCTATGTTTACTCACATAACCCTGAATAGAGACCTACCCACCTAATTTTATCTCACCCTCATTCACCTGTGACCTACCTGAGACCTTTATCAGACCTGCAGAGACCCAAAACCAATCATTTGACCTTTGGATTCTATTCTAGCTTAGCCTGTTAGATTAGATCTATTTTCTTATTGTGTTTTTAAGTGAGATACCTAAATCATTTCAAAATAACAATAGGATTTACTTTGTTTACAGCATTGAATTTTTTAAAATAGTGGACTGACAGCCATCTAGGAAGTATCATACTTCCTAGATCTAGCTTACGCTAGGCAGTTCACTGCCCATATTGTTTAATTCCTTCTGGTGGTCTTGTTTTCATTACAGGTAGTTCCTCCTGACCTAAAGGAAGCTCTCACGATCAGCTGTGGATTCAGAAGTCATACGTGCACAACAACCCATCAACCGACATTTGAATAGCTATTCCTCCTATGCCCGTTACCCTATCTGTTTCGTCAACACATAAAAGAAACAATCTAAAAAAAAGGTCCACATAGTTATTGTGATGTGTTATTTCTCTACAGGTATTTTATTCATAAATTGAACACTATCCCTTTTGTTGCTAGAACTAGTAGTTTTCTTGACTGACATGTTCTTATATTTTGGACGTTTATTTGGTTGTTGCAGTAACATGTGGATTTTTTTTGCACTAACCATGGCTAATTAGCCATTTTATTTTCTTAGTTTTAATTTTGCATATTAGGTTTAAAACTTTAATAGCCTAGCCCAAGGCTTGAAATTTTTTTCACTTGGCATTTGAAATGGATTTTTATGGTGGTTCTAATGTTGTAATGTGTTGGAATAGGGTCATGGGATTCACCATGGAGTGGTGGAACCTATGGACCCACTTCATTGTGTGGGGGTACACCCTAAGGAGTTATAGATAACTAGCGGGTTGTCAAACCACAAGTTATTATGTCACTTGGGTTAGAGGTATTTTGACTCTATGTGCCTAGGACCATAGCGTGATCGAACTATTTTGGGGAGTGAAAAGGAAAATTAATCTTTATTCTATTTGTTTGAGGGATACATAAAAGACTTAAGGGAGACATAAGAGACTTGAGGGAGGCATAAGAGACTTGAGGGAGACATAAGAGATTTGTGTGGGTGTGATTGATGATTTGGGAGGTATATGGAGTTATTTTGTGATGCTTTGGGAGATGTATGGAGTTGTTCTGTGATGCTTTGGGATATATATGGAGATTTTTTCGTGATTTATTTTGATGTGTGGAGTTGGTATAGTGATTTAGGTGTACTCTTATAAGTCTGGTTTATATTTTGGTGATATTGTTTCCATCTTGACCCTATATAACTACAATTATAAGTTTTGAGTTGTGTGAAACCCCTTTATGTGTACATATTGTGAATTCCATGTTGTTTTAGTCTGTTTATGTTATAAGTACCTTTTTGTCAGAATCATGTGTGATAAGTACGGTGTTGTGAGAGTTATTTGTTTTCCTCCCATGGGTTAGTTGAGTTCTTGTGATGTGATACAATCATGGAAGCATGTAGAAATATGTCTTGTGAACCATTAGTGTTGTGTTTATCCGTGATGTGGTATTATGATGTTAGTTCTATTAGGCACATGTAAACATAAGACAAGTAAAATCTTAAACCATGAAATAATAAGATCTAAGATTAATAAATAATTTAAAAGGAAAGACTTAGTAATAGTGTAAACTGAAAAAATACCAATCTTCAGAGAACATTATAATTTAAGATATTGCAAAATTGAGTTTTCTTCCTTGTGTTCACTTTGCACCAATTATTTGTTTTGTCAAATGACATTTGTTGTTATTGACTTTATTTCCTATGTACCCTTCGATATTAGGTGTAGTATCGCATCAAGCACAATGCTCTTATAAGGGGAGGGAAATGTAATACCCGAAGTGAAATACAATATAAAATAATTAAAAAGGCAGAATTTGTAGGCAAGTGGATTGGTGGGTAAAACTTCCTAAGGGATTCATGCACCTTGGTAAGTGGTTAAAAAATAATAATAATATAAAATATGAAGCTCTGTAATATCTTGGAATATGAAGATATTGTTATATTGATTGGTTTTTGCATCCCCACTCAATATTATTTATTTCCCTTGCTTGCGAAACAATCCACCATTTTATAATGAGCTATCTACAAATGGGCATGTGGAAAGAACCTTTCAAACTAAAAATCGAGAGTGTCACATCCAGAACGCCTTTTTAGACCTGTATTTTTTTCCTTTTTTAATAAATCAAGAATGCCTTTTGAGATCTTAAGATAATAACCATGTTGAAACCCTTGTTAATATTGTAAATTTAGTAGAAATGGATAGTTGCAGTGGATTCTTTGCCTTTGTAAGGAAACGACCTCTGTCAGCCACTATTTTTTTGGTGTAATCAGAAGAATATTGAGGTCATGAGGCACATCAATTTCATCTCCACCCTGATCATTTTACATTTCCACGTATTCCTAGCATGTGCCAAAATATGAGCTCTGGAAGACGTGTATGTAAAATGTGGAAGCTTGGTAGCACGTGAACTGTTTGAAAGAATGTTAAACAAAATGTCTACAAGGAATGGATTGACTGTAGGATATGCACAATATGGATCCGCTGAAATGGCCTTGGGTCCACTTTTTTGTGACTGTTACAAGAAATATGGTCATTTGTTTTTTAAATCAGCTTATTCATGGGGAGATGTAAACCTGAGATAGAAAGGGCTCGTGGGGATGCACTTTATTAGTATCCAAAATTTTTCTCCCTTTCAAGCTGAGCAACATCAAAGATTCGACATGGAGCTTAGAGATAAATAGATCATGATGTGTGTTGTTTTGTAGCCGTGGATGATATCTGACTGGCTATACATCTATAAAAAGCTTGTACCATATCTATTTCTAAAGCATGAGAGGGAGGAAGAAGAGGTACCTGGTGAATGCAGTCCCAAAAACTTGCAGCAGTTCTTGCACTTATTACTTCAGTTGAAGTTTCTCCTTACTTCGAGCTTGTAGAGAAGTCCACCATACATGCATCATCATCAATTTTATCATCATCATAAGCTTCTTCAACTTTTTGATCTACTTCACATTGTGGGTGGGCTAAGAAACATTTGTCACACCAATCAATTCCATTTGTCTCTTTAACAACAACAACTCTTGCATTTAGAGGATCATGCACTACTCTATTTTCCCTATCTTGGGGTTGTCTAGCTCCCATAGGTCCTTTACCTCTGTCATCAGATATCTGATCATTTCTAGGATGATTTGCAAATCTTTCTTGTCCTTGTTTCCTATGTTGACCTTGAGAACCTTGTCCAATTCCTTTCTCTGCAATGGCTAGCTTGTAAGATATTTCTTTGACAGTTGTGGCCAAATTCTTTACAACTTCCTCAAGATCCACAGTCTTACTTGATTGAGGCTTCTATGGGTTAATTAGTTTAACACCCTCCCTCTTAGGAGGTTTTCTAACTACTTTAATGTTGTTCTCAATTTACAAAGCTATGTTAAATCCCTTCCTCAATTTTGTTGGGTTATTATCCTTTAAATAGTAAGCAACTTTCTTATCAAATGCATCTTAATACTTTATCAGACATGATTCATCACATGGCCTCAAATTAACAGGCAGTCTTCTTAATGTTTTTTTAAATCTTGTATTGAAATCATGCACTAATTCATTAGGATTTTTTTTTATATTTTCAAATTCTAATAAAAGAAATATAGGGTCTGTTTTATCACCATACTGCATTCTAAAAGCATTCTTCATATCAGTCCAAGAATCAATGGAATTATCTAGCAAATATTTATACCAGTCCCTTACATCTTCTTCTAGAGTATGGATAAACAATTTAATGTATACATCCTCAAATTCTATTTCAAAGTCCTTTATCATATTAACAAAGAGATTCAAGTGCTGATCACTGGTGATTTTATTATTTCCTTGAAACTTAGGCAATCTATTTCTTACATGTTGTAACACAACATTTGGATAACCAACAATACCCCTAAAATTGATGGGACCAAAAGTATTAACAACAAATGGAGGTTTAGGTGGAGGCTGAGCCATATTATTTTGAGGAGGTGACCTTGGAGGAGATGAAAACTAATGAGGAGTGAGAGGTGTGTGTGGTACAGGGATGTAATTTTCAGAATGACTACCCTCTAAAGGCTCTGTTTCTTGGAAAACTCTATTAGATTTGGAAAATACTGGGGTATATTCATAAGCAAATGTTTCAAATAAAAAAGAAGGACCCTCTCCAGATGGAGAATTTAATTTAACAAAGAGACTACCTGAATCAAAAGCACTTGAGGAAGTATTGCAATCTTCAATCACAGGCTGATAAATTTTACCAATTAAGATCTCTTTTCTTGATGCTTGATCTCCAACAACCTTCCAAATTCTTCTTCCTTATGAATTAGACTTTCCCAACTCTTGAAACAACCTACTACTAGGGTCCCTAGCAAAGAAAGATCTTCGTCTTTCCAGCTTTGTAGAGATTAATGACAAATCTTACTTGATATATGTTAAGACACTAGTATTTATTAAGAATTTAAACTACATGGAGTTGCCACTAAGGATTTTCACCTTAGTTTGTGTAAATGCACTATGAAAAAACTATAAAATGTCTGTCTATACCAGATTCATGAAAATATTATAAGATCGTCTCTTCTTCTACCCAAATTTATCAATGATGATAAAAAATTTAGCGCAATAACTGTATAATCTGGAAATATTGTACTCAGAACTTACGACTTTGAACAATTCTTACAGATCTAAATAGATAATGATATTATAGCAATATATTTGCACTTAGATTATGTAAGAAACATTACCAGGGTATGTACATGTATACCTTTGTTCAAATACTCCCCAAAAACGGTGCCACCAGTGTTGTTGATGGGCCAAATGGATATGAACTGGCAACAAATCAATAAATTATCCCTGGCAACGGCACCACGAGTGTTGGTATCCAAATTTGTTCTCCCTTTCATGCTGAGAAGCATCACAAATTTGAAATGGAGCTTAGATATAGATATATCATGATGTATGTTGTTTTGTAGCCACGGATGAGATCTAACTAGCCCATTGGCACTCATATTTGTGGAGAGATGGATAACACCTTCAAGAGGATTTGACCTATCCTCACTACTATAGGTCGTGCCTTTCGACCAAGGTGAGAGGACCCATAATGTAACCTCTATCTGATGAAGGAGATGGAGATATCCTTCTTTTGCACAAAGTTTATGAAGAAAACCTTGGGAAAATATGATCAATACTCCATAATTTAACTCTTAAAAGTTTTCACTTCTAAAAGATGGAGATATTTTCAAAACAAGGCTAAGGTTACTGAAGACATTATGAGATCCTGATTGTTCTGCATATTTTAGTAAATAGATTTTGTTCCTTTTTTGATATACAGGACAAAGAGGGGTAGTTCAGGATGGATTCATGGTTTTCGAATAATTTTGGTCGGAGATTGAGCAGGAAAAAGTTGATTATACCAAATCTTTGAGAAACTTCACAACAATGGACAACTCAACAACAGAAAGCTTCAGAATAGTTAATACGTTCCTTCAACCAAAAGGTGTGCTTCAACGAAGGCCCATATCAACACATTTTCACACAATTTTTGAGAATCTAACACAAAGGCTTGAGTTAAAAGGCTCAATTAAACACCAAAATCTCTGATCAATCACGCCTAAGGTACACCCAAAGACTTATAGACAATCTTTATCAACAAATGACAATGGAGTGAATTTAAATCATTTATCTCATCACAAGATGAAGGCTCTTCTTGAAATGAAATTGCAAATGCCACTAAACTGTCATAGGGATGAGATCCTATATGATTTCACAAATATTTCAATGTAAGATTGCAATAGGAATGAAAGAAACCATTTACAGAAATTTTGAAACAAAGCATACACTAATTGCTCCAAGATTGACACAAATTAATTTTAAAATTTCTTAAATTCATCAGCAGGGGAAAGCTTCCAGAGCAATCTCAGTGTGCATCAATGGCTATGCATCTGTAACCAAATTGACATGATAGAAAATCTAACACAGAAAAAATTAACAAGTTATCTCGGATTGGTCTCTCAGGAAGACGATTTTTCTCATATTTTCTCTTAAGAATTCAACCCTCGACCATTTGCAAGATTATTCTCATTGCATTTATACATTTTACTCACTCATTTTTCCCCCCAAAAGAGAAGAATATTTGAGGTACCTTTGCTTGTTACCAATTTTTCTCAAAAAGTGACATTTAACAAATTCACATCTGAAAGATTCCAGGTAGACCAACTGTGAACTGATCACATTTCTTGGGCCCTCAACTAATGACTAGGATGTCATGCCACAATGTTTTGGCAATCCTTCTAACCATTCTGATTCTGTCATGTGATAAATCCCCTTTTTAATCATTTTCTAGAGGATCTGCACAGCAGGATATGATAGGTAATCCTATTTTCTCTGGAGGCAACACCTCTTTCATCTTTTGTGCCTGCAACTTTCATCATTTCATCATTTTCCCTTTCTTTCCTCTGCAACTTTGTCCTACATCAAATTTCTCTAGTAATTCCCATTTTCACAAGTGCCTGAGCAATTCCAAATTCAAAATATCAACCTTAACAATCCTTGGACTCACAAATTAAATTCCAAATCCATTCAATGGAACTTACAGACAGAGACGACAAGGAATTTCATTAAAAAATGATGAAAAACAGTGTGTATTCGTATCTCCAAGAGTCTTCCATCAAAAATTGCAAAAAAAACATGTAAAATGCATACCAACCTTTGATTCTACCCCTTATCTACTTTATATTATATCCTTCCACGTGTTTCATTGGCGCAACTACAAAGGAGAAGTACAAGGGAAAGTTTCCAAACAAGCACAGGCCTTCCACGTGCTCTGGGCCCAAGAAAAACACCTTTTGGCCTTTGAAAAATTCTCACCAAAAAGGAGCCAGGGGAAGGCTCCACGTGTCATCTTCGCACACCTTTAGTATGTTCCCCAAAATTTGAGACCCTGAACAAGTGTGAGCTCACCATGTGTCACAGTCTAGCAGAGTTGATAAAAATTTGAAGGATCAATGGAAGGTGTCATGTGTCCATGGTTTGAGATAGTTTTCTTTGGCCGTTGACAATTCCAAGAAAGGGCATAGTGAGAGGAAGCCTCCAAGTGTCCTCCTAGTGCTTCTTTAAAATAAAACTTAGGGGTCGGTCCCCAAACAGGCGTGGTCCCTTCACGTGTCCCAGGACTTTCAAAATTGCTTTGGAAATTTTAAGTATAGATTGGAGCCAATGGAAGCCTCCACATGTCTCCCTGTTACAATTTTTAAGTTGGGACCCTGAGGAAGATCCTCAAATGAGCACTAACCCTCCACGTGTCCATGGTCCACCAAAACTGAACCAGCCACATAAAAAAAAAAATCTAAGTCTGGGCAAGGCAACAGAAATCTCCACGTGTCTCCCCGACCCAACTTCAAGGCCAAACCAAAAGGTGAATTTTAAGATGAGCACCAAGCCTCCACATGGACAAGTTTTGAGTTTAATCGGGCCTTATATTTTTGAAAGTGCCCCATCGAGCCACATCTAACTAGAAAGAGCCACATTTCCACAGATGCCTGTCAAACTGTAGAATGCAGGAAAATCACCATTTGAGCCTGGAAATGAATCTTTCTTTCAAGACAGGGAATTGAGAAATGATATAAGGCCCAAATATGATCCTCTGAGCCATATCCAATCATGTTTTCATAGATACTTGGGACAAAAAAGATAGGGACAACAAAATGTGACTGTGGAAAATGGAAGGAAGGGAAAAAACTGAGTTTACGCCCAAGTTACAGACTCTTTCACATGAACAGAGGAACAAAAAAAGTTCTAGACTTTTAAGTGATCCTCGACCAAGGAAGGGACTGATCATGATAACCAAATGGAGGACAGTGTTTCTATGCATCAATATGGGGGAGACAGAGAAGACGACACAACCCACAAAGTGGAGAACTTTAAGGACAAACAAGGCTAGAAAAATTGAGCACCAACACACTTTCTTCCTAAAAGAACACAGTCCAGTCTCATTCCAGTCAAATAATGTTTTTTGAAATCGCCTCACCAAATCTCACAAACGAATACCCATTTGATTTGATGTTTGTGCTCCTTCAACATCTTTGTGCATACCATATGTAATATATAGATTCAAATACCTCCTGTAATAATTACAGGGGGTACACCGTATGTATGGAACTCATTGTGTTCTCCTTTTGTGGCTTGAGATTTATTATTTTGGGTAGCAAGCTCTTTTTTTATTAGAGATCATCATGTATTTCTTGGGAATGGTTTCCATCAAATCTCATCTAGGTTAAACACCAACTCGCTATACATTCAAAATTTGACTGTTTTACTATTTAAAGTCAATCTTTGCATTTATTTGACTCGAGCTCGTGGAGGTATTCATTTGGTATCAAAACAGTTTCATTTGCATTGACTAGCCATATCGGGATCTAGCTCAGTGTGTTGCTCATTGGGATCTCTTTTGTTTAATCTTAGTTACCATATTTATTATGTACTCTCATTACCTTGCTACCTGAGCTCATTTTGATGATTCAATATCTTTCTTAAAAAGGTATGTGGAGCAGTTGTGAATAAAGAAGGATAAACTTTTTGGATTATGTGCAACCATTTGATGAAATTCTTAATTGAGGTGCAGAACCAAATTCCTTAGTTTTGGTCAAATTTCCTCCACATGCATGGTTCTTCTCTCCATATCTTTTATAATTCTTGTCATTTAGTTTTTCATTTGCAATAAGATAAAATTTTAAAATGTAGGAATTATCATAAGGTCTAATAGTTTAAATAATCATGTTTTCAAAGGAATAAGATGTTATAACGTAACCTACATGATCCAATACTCATTTGTAAGTAATGGACTTAAACCCTCACTCTTTGATGTTTTAAGCAAATGTCCCAACCAATCCATATTACTACAGTACCCATTTTAGTGACAATTTGAAGTTGAACCCCTACAAATATGTTACTTGCTCCCTTGTAAAAACATATAAATCATGATTTTTGGAGACTTGCAAATCAACCTTCGTAACTCCGGAAAGAAGATGTTGAGTTTCCAACGTGTACTTTGTTATGTGAGGAGTCACTTCAACCCCACGGATCAACCTCATTTGATAGTCTATGATCTTTTTGACACCCTTCTAAGATCCCTGTAACACCTTTTTGCAGCTATAGGAAGA
The DNA here is from genome assembly GCA_019776745.2 of Taxus chinensis. NCBI lineage: Eukaryota > Viridiplantae > Streptophyta > Pinopsida > Cupressales > Taxaceae > Taxus > Taxus chinensis. The sequence continues at coordinate 156,984,933 of CM034155.1, read as the reverse complement.
TGTTAAAAGTGAAAACTTGGGTTTCATTTCAACTCGTCGTTCAAACCTAAACAACAAAATACTTATTTGCCTTCACAAACGTCTTATATTTTTACCATACAATTACCTAGAACCTTCAGTTTGGGAAAATCACATTTTTGGGTAGTTTGGAAAAGGCATTTTGTAGGCCTCCAGTAATAGTTTGACTAGGTCAAACTGAACAAATTATGACCGGTGGCGCTAGAAAACTTTTCACCATCTAAAAACCATTTGCTAGTTCTCATTCCCATCGACTTTGGTGAATTATCCATATATATGGAAACTTGTAGGAAGTTCCTCGTTTTGTGTTCTTCCATCGAATGTCAGTTTTGGACGTGGTTTTCTTAGGCCGCAAGATAACTTTTGATCTTTTTCAACTAGGCCAATTACGACCGATGGCCTTGGAAAATTGGCCACCAATTGTAAATCATTTACTAGTTCTGATTTTAGTCAGTTCCCCTGAGTTCTTGGTGTATAGGAGGACATGTATAATTTTACCCATAGTGTGTTTTTTCATTAGATGACAACATTTGAAAGTGGTTTCTTATCCTATGAGCCTTAATTAAATGATTTTACAACTAGCATGAAAACATAAAAAAAAAATTAGGACCTCCAACGGGTAACCAAAACCATCATTGAAATTTTTTGATACTTGTAAACAACAGTTTGAAAATCTATCATGTGACTTATTGTGTGAAAATTGAACTTTTGGAAAAATAGTGTTTCTCTTTCTTCCCTATCTCTTTTTCTCTCCTTGGTTACGAAATAAGGTGAAATGAAATGAAAAAAACACGTGTCTCTAAACCCCATTTTTTTAATGTGAATTATTAATATTACATAAATGGAAAACTAAAAACGTTAATTGTGTTAGATTAGGGTGGATGCCATGCCATCGATTTATCGTTGATTTCATGCTCACGTGATTTTTGCAGGATGCAAGAAAGATGGAGAAAAGGCATTGGGCAATTCATTGTTTATTATTGTAATTTATATAGGTCATCGTAAAATGTATATATGTATAATGTAGTTCCATGTTATAAAAATTTTGTATTTGAAATTTGCTAATATTTATGAGATGCTAGTTTTAGGGGTACCTTGGGAAATGTGCAGTTAATCATAGGTTCAATTTGATCCATAGTTATGTATGGTAAAAAGGTTTGATATATACATGTTAAATGAATTTGAAGTTAATATCTTGTAGTGCATTTTCAGTGTTCAATAAATGATTAATTAATTAGTGTGTTGTATTCTTACATTATAAATGTAGTAAAGAGATTTAATCGAAACACTCAACCCTAGTATAGGAATCATGCATAACATGTCTTCATGTGTGATCCTTCTTAACATATAAGAAATTTAAACTGTAGAATGAACTTAAACATTACACTTTATGGAACCTCCTAGTTTAGGTAAATAAAACCCCTAGTTTTAGTTTACCGTCATAGTCATTATGTTTAGTGACTTTGTCGTGAACCCGTATTTTAGGAATGACATGGTCAAACTTTATCCAGAGTATGTGGTTTGCTTTTAGGTTTTGTAATCGTGCGTGGGGTAAGGGGAATGTATTCTCTTCAGTTCTAACATTGTGTTGAGTGGTGAAGACCACTCTAAAAGTCACCTTAGTCCTTATTCAAAGCAATGACTATGTGGTGTAATATTACCATATATGGAGTAAGAAGATTTATTACTCCCTTAGTATCCTAGTGGAATCCCAAGTCTTACGAAGTTAGATCTATAATTTTTATCATCATCAAATGAATTCATTTTTTGGTCTAGATGACAAGAATGGAAATGGGGAAATAGTTGTGATATGACTTAAACTCTTGTTAATGATCTCCTTAGTTCTTCACAGATAAATGTGTTACCTTGGTTACTAATAACATATCACCTTAGTCTCTCACAAAGGTTGTTTAGCATAAACATGTACTCTCACCTTAAACTCATAAATAGTTAGGGTGTAGATCCTTAGGTGAAATTATAATTAAGTTAAACCTTGGCTAATTAAGGGGTTAACTCGTGGGTAGAAAATGGTAAGTAACTCCTTGAAAATAAAATTGATTTGAAATATGTTTACTTTAGAGAACCCAAGGAACCAGAAAATTCATCCCATAATCCCTTATTATGCCTTTTATGACATTAAGAATAAAAGAAATTTCACATGCAGAATCGTGAAATGTAGAATCATGGGATCTTACCTCAAGCACAAATAACTTGTGGTTCATGTGAATTTTATAATGCTTCCAATCATGTACTTCTTCAAGAAGTTACACAAGTACTTTCATGACTCAATTGTTTTTAAACAATGCTAATAATGAGACCATAGTGCAATGTAAGAGGAAAGCATATTAGAATAAAATTATATTTGAGCTTAGGAATAATGTCACTCTTGGAATCCTTATAACTCAATTAAAAACTTTTATGTGTTACAAAGAATATGAATTGTCTTGGTGAGATCAAACATGGAGAAAACAAAAGATATATATAATCTGAATAAAATTTCTTGATGTGGAAATGTTGAATGGTTTCAACAAGTTATCAAACTATTTTAACTATGGTAGGGAAATAAAGATACTGTGATCAAAGAATGTTTATGGGAGAAAGGTATCCTAAATCTAAATATCCCTTAAATCCTAAGTTTTCTTTTTGACATCACACTAGATTCTCTTATGTAGCAAGGCTGAATTTTAAAATTTGAACAAACCTTAGAGAAGCATATTCTTACCATAAGAACAAGAGAATTAAGAACTTCATATGTAATTTGAAATATGAAAAATAATTATGTAAGTTATGGAGATTGTCGTAATAGATAAAGAGCAACCTTAAATGATTGAACTATAAGTTGAATGTGAAATGAATTTAAGAATATGTAGGAGGAAAAATAATAACATTATGCTTGCATAATAATGTTCTTGGAATGTTAATAGTAAATAAGATGTAATCATGGTAATGATATGTTGTGGGATTTCCAATCCTTGAATTCCTTTCTTGTGGTTAGGTCATTTCTAACATTCGTTCATTGGGAAAAGTGTGGCATCGACATATATATGGTTTTGTCCTATGCCTATGTGAGTCCATGACTTATGTAAGTGTATTATGCATTGTTGAGTTTCTCTTCTTGGAGCCCTTGTGGTGTTGTGTAGTGAGAAATGAATGTAAATCAAAAAAATAATTATCCTAATATTATTACTGTTGTATTTGTGTGTGTAATTGTGGGTGTTATAGGTTGGGAAGCTTAATTTTACTTCTTTGTCCATTTTTGAGTGTTAGATAAGGAAAATCATTGCACTTTCTTCTAATCCAATTTATTATGTCCCTTGAAAGCATGGTGTGTAAGTTTGAGCCATGTGGGTTGTCATAGTCCTTACTTATGCATTAATGTTTCTTGGCCTTGGTGTGTTTGACTTGGGTGTGGGGATGGGGGATGATTAAGTTGCATCCTACATAGAGCCACCTCATCATCCTCACTTCCAATTTCTATTTATTGGTGATTTTTGGTTGGAATGGGGGTTACTTGCTCATTTTGCTTCTCATGCACTTTTTTGATTTGGGGAATTGTTGGAGTGCTTGGCTTGGATTTGAAGAATGTTGTGAAGGTTTTTCTTGGATCTTGATGGATAGGTAGGATCTCCACCCTCTTTATTATTATGTTACTTTTTTTTTCATAAGCAATGTTGTGCTTTCTAAAAGTATTTTTTTCTTGTGATGGTATTTGTGTGGGTTGTTCGAGTAGTTGGCCTTAGTTGGGTGTGTTGAGAAGGGCTTATGGGACCATTAGGGAAGGAAAAGGGAGTTTATGTGAGGCATGAAAATTTGTGGGAGTGTTAATTGGAGTCTTACCTATGGGGAGAGAAAAAGGATTAATGGAATTTTTGCTTGTTGTAAGAGAGATATAATGATTTATGTGATTATTCTGTGCACTTGGAGGCTTGGGTAAGACTCCCACTTCACTTGGGAGGCATAAGGATGTGGTCTCCCATAACCCTTGCTCTACTTAGTTTGATCCTCAATCCTTTAGTTTGTTGTGTGTGTGTAAACTTGTTGGTTATGTGATCTTGGTGGAGTTGCATGTCTTGTATGTGTGTTTTTTTGAAAAGCCTCTTTGTGATAGTTGTCATTGTTTCTCAATGCTCCTCATGGTTCCTTAGTTAGGGCTTAGGGGACATTAAGGGAATGGATTCTTCCCTTAATGGATTCAAGGTTGGGTGGAGAGCGTTGACTATTCCCCCTTCCTTTTTTTGTGATACCTCTATGAAGTTGATGAGAGCCAAAGTTGAAGCTACCTTTGTAGAGAAGACATACTCTTTGAAGACTTGAAAGTTGGTTGTGGATAGCCTTGTTGTGATTTATTTTTAAATTCATACTTTCCACTTTGAGTGGATGCATTGTAAAATTGTAAGTTGTGATAATTTTTTTGTATCTCTTGGGAATTATTTATCTTGAAAACTCCTTTAAAAAGTGTGGATTGAGAAAAATTACAATTTCAAATGTATTAGTTTGGGAAAAGAAATTATCAAGTTTTACTTTGTCTTGGTGAAAGGAAAATTTGATTAGAGTTGAAATGGAGGTGCATTCCTTTTAAATTAAGTATTTTCCATTGTTTCTCAAATGTGATATACTTCCACCTCTAAGAATCTTGTAAAGTTTGATAGGCGTCATTTTAAAAGAAATGAGTGTCTTGTTGGTTTGCATTTGCCTTGAGAGATGAATGGTTATTTTGTTTCCTATAAAAGAAAAGTAAGTGGAAGTATTTTCAACTATGGATGTTATACTAAATTAGTTGAAGGGAGAGAGTTGTCAAAATCCTTAGACTAAAAAAATACTTTTTTTACTACCATTATTTAAAATGAGTTGTTATGGAATCATCTTATATTTCTCAACTTAGCCTTAGATGTAATATACAAAGGGAACACATATATACAAATTAACTTAATCATTTAGAGATTTAAATAGGTGTGGATATCTCACTATTAGTAATATATTAATATAATCGATATATTAATATATTAGTATCGTTTCCATTTAATAAAATATTAGCAAAATTGATATGTTACTAGTCTTAAATATATATAATTATATAATTATAGTTATTGCTATTATTATTTTATAATTATTAAATTACTAATAGTAAATATTATTAATAATAATAAAGATTATTATTAATAATAATACCAATTATTAATTTTTATTATTATTATAATAATTGATATTAAATCATTATTATTATTGATAACAATAAATATTAGAGTACCATATTAGGGCAATGAGAAAGAGAGTAAAAGAACCAGAGAGGAGCTCGATAAGACGGATGCTGCTCATATGACCACGCTGGGTATGTACCATGCTTGGAAAAAAGTGGAAAGATGAGTATTGATCAAACGGCCAGGAAGTAGTCCAGTTTTACTACTGCTTCTTCTGTAGGCTTGCTGTTTTGTTGCCGTTGTTTCAAACTGTTAAGTCTCATTTGTGTTGCTGTTTCTAGGCTTCGGTGTTCTTTGCTGTAACACCCACATTTTGTGCTTTGATATAGCTTCTATGCTCCTCTCTCTTATTCAGGCTTTTAGGCCTCCTTTTTTACACAAGGGTATAGTCCCTTTCAAAAAACTGATTTACCAATGATTAAAAAAAAAAAAATATTAGTTTTAATAAATTTTTTGTGTGGAAGAATGCCATCCATATTTAAAAAGAAACTAGAAAAGACTAAAGAATTGAGGTGGAGCAGGTTCTTTGTGGTGTGGCCATGGGCCTATATATTGGGAAGTTTAAACCTTTCGAGAAAAATGGGGTAGGGTAGGCGACCCCACCCCCACCCGCGACCCCATCCCCCATCCCATATACTATAAGGGGTGGGGGTGGGGTCACCGACCCCTCCCCACCCCTTAAACCTTTAAATACAATAATCGGTGGGGGTATATCCTTTTCTTTTGTTTAATAATTTTAGATTTTCGGGTTATTATGTTTATTTAAAATTTGTAAACATATATATACATATATCCATATACACACAAGTGTATATGCATATATATACATATAGTTGCATACCTTTGAAGATATTCTCATTTAACAAAAACGAAGAGAATATTTCTTTGCTAAACAAAATAAGGGTATAATTTTAGATCCTTTGAGAAAATGTAAAATACCGAAATGGGTATCCCTTTAAATCATGCTTCAATAAAGTGAGAAATTTACAACCCTATAAGAGGGTAATATATGAATGTAAAGAAAATAAAATAAAATAAATAATATTGGGGGATGTTTATGTGAGGTAGAAAATGAAGGAGAAAGAATAGAGATTGTATATCTCATATTATTCTGTTCAACATAGAGCTCACGTACATTGTTTATAGGAAAGAAATTGTACTGACTCCCTAAATGAATGGAGAAGATCCACAACATCAGGAGAGAATGATGGAATAAGAGATAGGAGAGATAAAGGGATAGACATATCTAGACCTAAAAAATATAAGTTATCCAACGTATGCTAACATTCCCCCCCTTATTACATTATTCTTGCAAATGTGACCTCTGAAAGATTCAAATTTCACTTTTCCAAGGGATTTAGTGAGAATGTCAGCAACTTGTGCTTCAGTAGGACAGTACTGGAGCTGAATTTGATGGTTCAAGACGTGCTCTCGAATGAAATGGCAGTCAATTTCAATATGCTTTGTTCGTTCATGAAAGACTGGATTCTGCACGAGCTTCAACACACTCTGATTGTCGCAATAGAGAATAGGTGACTATTTTTCAGGAATTCCCAGGTCATCCATAATGCGACGTATCCATATCACTTCGCACACAGCTCCTCGTGCGGTGTGATATTCTGCCTCTGTGGATGAGATAGAAACAACATTCTGCTTCTTGCTTATCCACGAGATAGGTCCAGATCCGAGATGAAATATGTATCCTGTAGTTGACTTCCTATCATCAATAGATCCAGCGTGGTTCGAGTCGACATATCCCTGTAGGAAGAATTGATCATTCTTTTTATATTCCAGACCATAATTAGTTGTTCCTCGGACATATCTCAAAACATGCTTTGCTGCATTCCAGTGACATTTCTTTGGCTCCTGCATGAACCTGGAAAGATAGCTGACAGCATAGCAGAGATCTGGTCTGGTGTATGTCAAATAGATGAGCCCTCCAACAAATTTCCTGTAGAGAGTAGCATCTACTTGAGGTGAGTACTGGAATCTTGAAAGTTGCAAGCCTTTTTCCATGGGAGTGGATATAGGTTTACAATCAGACATTCTATACTTTTCCAGGAGTGTCTTGGCCTACTTTGTCTGGGAGACAAAGATGTGATGCTCCTTTTGCCATATTTCCAAGCCAAGACAGTAATGTAGTAGCCCCAAATCTGCCATGTTGAAAGTTCTTTTGAGATCATTCTTTACAATATCAACCTGATCTTCTGAACTACCAGTGATCACAAGATCATCTACATAAACAACAAGAATGATAATTTCTTTTCCTACATTCTTTATATACAAATTTGAATCTGAGGGACTACGAGTGAACCCATGCTGCAAAAGGTGATCGTTGATCTTGATATACCATGCCCTGGGAGCTTGTTTCAGTCCGTAAAGAGATTTGATGAGACGACATACCTTTTTAGGATGATTTTCATCAACAAATCCTTCAGGTTGGGTCATGTATACTTCTTCTTTTAGATCACCATTTAGGAAAGCACTCTTGACGTCCATCTGCTGAAGTCTCCATCCTTTCTGTGCTGCAAGTGCGCAAACTACCCTGATGGTCTTCATCTTCGCAGTGGGTGCAAAGGTTTCTTCATAGTCGATGCCTTCTTTCTGAGCATATCCTTTGGCTACAAGTCGTGCTTTATGTTTGTCGATGGATCCATCTGCCTTATATTTTGTCTTGAAGACCCATTTGCAGCCTATGGGTTTCTTTCCTGTAGGCAGATCAACAAGTTCCCATGTCCAATTTTTCATGAGTGAGTCATATTTTGTATTCCATAGCTTCCTTCCACTGAGTTTGACTGAGTGCTTCACGAAAATTATCTGGCTCGGAGTTGTTCATCAGTGAACTCATGAGTGCAAAGTTTACCTCATTTCTTGTTTGACTCCTTGTTTTCACTCCGGATGATGTATTTGGGAGTTGTTGCAAATTTGAGTCCTTGATAGTTCTCTGTACCCACTTTGGATGAGAACTTGACTGCTTTTGAGAAGAACTGTGTCATTGCCGTGAGGATTGATGTGGAGTCACATTCTACAGTTCTCCAAGGTCAACAAATAGTTCTCCTGGTAGCATTTCTTTTCTCTGAGTAGTCTCCTCCAGCTCATCATCTGATTCAGAGACTAATCGGTGAGATGTGTTTGGAAGTGAATCTTCTGTTGATACTATTGAGTCAAAGGATGACTCGTCACAAACCACATCCCGAATCTCGTATACTTTCTTTGTCTCAGGATCCATGAGACGATATGCCTTCGAGGTAGTACTGTAGCCAAGAAGGATACACGGGAGTGTTTTTGGCTCTACCTTCTTTCTCTTCTGAGCCGGAACATGCATGTATGCTGTGCAACCAAATACTCGCAAATGAGATATTGATGGATTTTTACCACTCCATACCTCTTCTGGCGTCTTCTTATGTAGAATCTTTGTTGGTGCCCTGTTGAGAAGATATATAGCCGTTTGTACTGCTTCAGCCCAATAGCGTTCTCCTAGCTTTGCAGTTGATAGCATGCAGCGAGCCATATCCATCACTGTGCGATTGTGATGCTCAACAATGCCATTTTGCTGGGGCGTGTAGGGAGCAGTCAGGTGATGCTTAATGCCGTGATGGTTTAGGAAGGCCAAGAACTTCTTTGATGTGAATTCCCCCCCTTGATCTGAGCGGAGTAGAAGAAGTGGTTGTCCAGATTCTTTGACAACACGATGATAGAAGTTCTGAAAGTGTTGAAGAGCCTCACTTTTTTGCTTTAGGAAATATACCCACATCTTGCGAGAGTGGTCATCCACGAACAACTGGAAGTATTTGTATCCTGAAAACGAAGCAGGCAATGGGCCATTCAGATCGGTATGAACTATCTCCAGACACTTCTTGGCATGGAAGGTGCTCGCTTGAAACGGATCTCTATGTTGTTTTCCTGCAAGACAACTAGGGCAAATAGGCAAGGAACTGGACAATTTGGGTAGTCCACGGACCATTACTTTTGAACTCATCTGGTGCAGTGAACCGACCGACAAGTGTCCATATCTATAATGCCATAAGGCAGTTGATTCTATTGTTGAAGCAGATAAAGCTACTGCAGAAGATGAAACAGTATCTAAAGAAAATAACTTATCTTTTACAAAGGCTTTAGCAAGAACCGTACCTTGTCAGGAGATTAAGCATGATTTAATGCCATTTTGGACAAGAAATTCAACCTTAAGGTGATGATTCAAGAGCTGAGTAACTGACAAAAGATTGCTAGTCAAGCCAGGAACATATAATACCTTTGTAAGTGTACATTTTCATGGCCTCAGAGGAATGGTCACATTCCCTATTCCTTCTGCAATGTACTCTTTGTCATCCGCTACCCGAACTCGATCTCCAGTTGGCTCTTCGTGTAGTGAATCAAACAGCTTCTTGTCACCTGACATATGCTTGCTTGCACCAGAGTCTATCAACCAGACTTTCTTCGTGGGCTAAGAAGTTTGAGAGACGAGTACAAGATTCTTACTACAATGGGCTCCTTCTGATGTCTCCTCATCAGATTCATCATCCTCTTGTTGGGCTGCAAGATGTCCTTTTTGCTTTCTCCAGCGGGGACGTCGTTTAGACTTTTGAAAATCTTCGCGCCCAGATGTGCTTGTATGGCTTGAAGGCCCTTGTTTCAGGCTATTGTGCCAACAGTGATCAGTGTCATGAGTATTGGTTCTGCAAATGTGACACCATCTCTTTGACTTTTGATCTTTCTATTTGGATTACGCTGGATTTGGCTTCTCTACGGGACCTTTCCAATTCTTCTGGCCAATATTAGGCTTTGAGAACAAGGCTTTGTCCTGAGACTCCCCATGCGATGAAGTGATAGCTTCTTCCTGCTGCAGCAAATTCACAAGCTCTTCGAATGTCACTATTTGTTTAGACACATTCAGTGTTGTAACAAACACTCGAAATTGAGAAGGGAGTGCTCTCAAGGTGATTAGGATGAGTAGTTTATCGTCTACCGTTTCACTGAGCGCCAATAACTCCGATCTCAACTCAGCCACGTGACGCAGGAATTCCTCCACTTTCTCGTCAGACCCTATAGAGAGGGTATGCAGCTTCGACTGAAGATGAAGAATCTTTGTCTGATTTTTGGCTTCATAAATTGTTGCCAACTTGTCCCAGGTGTCCTTGGGTTTCTCCGCATTCCGAACATGCGGTTGCACGTCATCACTAATACTGAGCATTATCAGCATCAAGGATTTAGCACTAGCCATGTCATATTTTATTAGTTCATCGGGGGCTGTCGAAGCAGGCACAGACCCTATGAAAATTCCCCATAATCCTTCAAACTGAAGGATTGTCTTCATTTTTGTCTTCCAAGCCGCAAAATTAGGCCCTTTGAGCAACTGAGCGTTAGACAGAAGTAACTTCAGAGCAGACATTGTAATAAAAAAAATATTTATTTATTTGAAAAACTTATTACAATTTGGACTCACTGTCGAGAATGATTGGCTTGTAGATGCTCGCGATATTCGCATGCTATGAGACGACGACGCTTTGCAGGGCGTTCTTCTTCATCGTCACAATCTGCATCGTATCCGGCTTCTAATTCTTCCCATACTCGCTTTGCTTGGCAGTTGACATCGAAAAGAAAGTACTCAAGGAGTCCTTCTCGAACAAGTTTGTCGAATGCAAGATTGCCACAATTTTGAAGCTCGTTCAGCAAGGCAAAGTAGAACCCGGAGCTCTCAGGAGCTTCTCCACGGTGTTCTCTGGCTGGTGAGTTGATGTTGTGGCTTTCATCTATGGCGACCGTGTTGTTGACGCTTTCCCCCCCACCCCCCCAATCGAGTTGTCTACACTCGACATTCGACGTAGTGTTGAAAAAACTTGACGTTGCCAGTATCAGACTTCCTCATAGAGGGTAAAAAAAAAACTTCAGGCAGCAAGATTCTTTTGCACAACACTACACAGGTTGAAGGTCTCTGGGAGATTCTACTCTCTCTTCCTCCATGTGCACAGGTAGCAAACAAAAAAGATTTCCCACGGCTATCTAAAAAACTGCAGGGTGCTCCAAGAATTTTTAACGCCTCCACTCAACAGGTGGCTGATTGTTTTTAGCACACAAAACACCAAGAAGTATTGCACAGAAATAAGATCTCCACGCACAGCAGGTTGGAAGATATCCACACATAGAAATAATTTCTCTTTCTTGGCACAGTCCTCCACATTTTACTTTCCACACAGACAGTCTTCTCTCCACCCACGTTCTGCCTTCCTTCACTTCGCAGCAAATCAGTCACATAACAGCAACAAGTTCAATTTCCATGTAAAAAGAAGACTTCTCAATGTGGTCACGGGCAAGGGAAATTTTTTACGCAGGTGGCTAAGTAAATCTCCATGTCTAGCTTGTGTTTGATCCTTAGATCATTTCCTCTCCACGCATCAGTAGAAAAAGAAACAGTCTCTCCTTTCCAACGCACAGGCAGAGATGTTGAACAGAATAATATGAGATGTTGAACAGAATAATTTCTCTGATACCAAACTATGAGGCAGAAAATGAAGGAGAAAGAATAGAGATTTTATATCTCATATTATTCTGTTCAACATAGAGCTCACGTACAGTATTTATAGGAAAGAAATTATACTAGACTCCCCTAAATGAATGGAGAGGTTACACAACAGAAGGAGAGAATAATGGAATACTAGAAGGAGAAGATAAAGGGATAGAATAGACACCTAAAAAATATAAGTTATCCAACGTATGCTAACAGTTTATATCCATTCCCAAGCTTGCACCCTTCTCATCCATGGCTTCCTCTTCTTCCATCTTCCCTTAACCTGCAAAACAAACACAAAGAAATGAATGAAATGAGGAAAAAGATGAATAAAATCCTTCCTTAAGGATTTTTAGGGTTGTTTTTAAATCCTCTCATCCAATGGTTCATATCGGTCTCATCCAAGGGCTAAGATTTTCCCCTACAATACTTATGTGGGGGTAGGTGAGGTGATCATTTAATCACATGGGTCTCCTTTTTGAATCGGGCCACTAGTGTGTGTTGAAAGAAATTTAGTTATTACCTTTTATCCTTGAATTAAATTAAATGAAATTTCTCCTTATTAATATAGTTTACTTTTACAATGGAGAATTAATTAATTACCTTAGTATAAATGAAAGAGCTATTTTGAATTGAACTTTAATTATTTAATTTTGCATGACCTTAGGAAACTATTGTATTAAATTTATTTAGGAGAATTTGATGAAAGTATGTTAAACCTAATTGTAGATTAAACCAATTATTTTATTTAAATATTATTATTTAATTCATTTTTTGATGGTCGTTTAATAACCTAGGGATTAGCTTTATGTTACTTACATCCTTAAATAAATTTATTCCATAATTTTCTAGTATAATCTATGTTTGGGTTTGAGTTTCATGTGTGAAATTTTGCAGGCGTTATAACATTCACACTTACAAAATTACGTGGAGAACAACATGAGGATTTTTCTTTCATAAGGGGGTGTAGTTTAGTAATTGGATTTTGTCAACAAGTGCTAAATAATAAGGGTATGTTACCATCACCCACTCATTATTTTATAATGTTTTAATTAAACAAATTATTGGAGGCAATTAAGGGTTTGTAGGTTTTCCACTTGTCATAGGTCACTTGTCTTGGGTGTTTTTGGAAATTTTAGCTGACTGGTATGAACAATGGAAGGGCCCTTTTACCTCTAACTGTTTGTTAAAAGCCTGGAAATTGTTTTTGCCTCATTTCTTGTGGGGTATTTGGCTTGAAAGAAATCATAGAATTTTTAGGGAAACTCAAAAATCTTCGAAAAGGGTGGGGAATTTGATATTAGGAGCCTTGAGCAGCAACCTTTCCATCATTAGATTTAAGGAAGACAAAGAGGTCTCAACTATTGAAAAGGATATTATTAAAGCTTTGGGGTTTGGTAATTATTTCCAATGGTATTTGTGATAAAGAATAATGTCAAGTGTAATGTGAAGTGGTAAGAACCAAGGAATGCTTGGTTGAAATTGAATTTTGATGGAGCAACAAAGAGTAGTTTGGGGTTGGCTGGTGTGGGAGGTATTATTAGAAATGATAGGGGCTTCTTAGTTATGTCTTATACAGTCCCTATTGGAAATAAAACTAATAATTATGTTGAGGTGTTTGCTGCTCTTTATGGTCTAATATGGGCTAATAGCCATCAAGTAAAAAATCACTATGTTGAAGGGGAATCTTTGTATATTATAAAATATATAAAAGGAAATTAAAGCATCATATTAATATACACTCCATCATGGAAGAAATAAGGACTTTAGTATAAAAATTTGAGGATATTTGTGTCACACATGTTTACCGTGAAGCTAATGTTGGTGTTGACTCATTAGCATGTGTGGGAGTTCAGGCCCATCATGATCATGTCTGGCTTAATGAGATGGATTTCCCTTCAGATACTAAGATTTTCCTTTGTACAGACAGATGAGTGATTTTAATGTTAAGTCTGAGGGGTGGATTTGTGTAATCCTTTTCATCATTTCCAATTGAGCGGGCTCCCAAATATTTATTTCCTGAGTTGGGAATTTTATAATCAGTTATTTACTTTTGCTAGATATTGTTGGGTTTGAAACTGGTTTTACCATTATGGATGGAAATCACATTAGGGTGGAACCTTCATCCTACACTGCTTTGGAGAGGGATTCAGTGATTAGGGATATCTTTAGAAGTGGAGTGGCACATTTCTTTTAGAAACTTCAGGGCTTCAATGAAAATATCTCCAAGTATTTTACACAGTCCTAGAAGAATGGGGTGGTTGTTATGCATGGTGTAGTTTTTTTGGTATCAAAATATTTTATAGGGAAATTTACTGATATGGACTGTAATGGTTGCAAGGTTTCTAAATATAGGAAGAGGTTTTAAACTTCCTGAGTGTTGATGAGATGATTGTTCACATTGTTCACATAGAGGATGTGATTGCTCATAATTCTCTACCTTGGCAGTGGCCAGATGTTTGTTTTAATATCATGAAGTATATTACTCTTGACAACAAATATAGGAAACTCCACACCCAACACTTCATCATGTTAAACCATTTTCGAAGAAATAGGATAGTCGGTATTCCCTTTTAATTATTTACTTCTCTAAGTTTTTCGGTGAAATATTTCAAGGCTAAAATTGTGGACGTGTCATTGCATTAAGGGTTAATTTTGTTACTCTTTAAATTTCGTACCCATGTTCCTTATAAAGATGTTACTATCAATTTTGGGGATGATTGGGAAGTTCATGTTAGTCTAGTCGATAGGTGTAAGCTTATTTATTTGAAGTATTGGGAAAGGAAGGATTTGGATGTGGTGGAGGTTGTACATTTTCTTGTTGGTCTAAGTAAGGATACGAGTAATTATGAGGGGTTCAACGAAGCCAATGTGTTTGTGAGATTTCTTGCTAATAAAATTGATAGTCTTGAGGATGTGGTAAAGCGGCTGAAGGTTTAAAATAAAATCTTAATTAGAGGGTTGCAACATCAGGGTGCTGGGATAATGATGCTAAGTAATAGGGTGGATGTGCTTCAGGATATGGTTGCGGTGGGAAAAGGGAAGAAAAGAATGTATGTTATCCGTAGCTCAGAGGATGAAGATGGTGGTTCTGGTCAAGAGGTTTCTGTAGGTCCTAGTTCAAGGACTCAAGCTAAAAGAATCTGAGGATATTTTTGGGGCACTTTTTCTTACGAGTCTTCATTGTTTTTTTCATTTGGTGGTATTTGGTCTAGCTAGGCTCGTTCCTTTCTGATCTAGTTTGTAGCTATGTTTTTTAGTCAATGTCTCCTTGACTTAAGATGGGTTTTTTCCCTTGGGTTTGTTTTTTGATGGTGTTGGGCTGACATTGTAAAATCTTTTGTATATGGCCCTTGGGGCCTTTCCAAAAAATTTATCTATAAAAAAATCAACATGAAATATCCCCACATATGAAGGTTTTAGACAACTCAAACAATAAATGTAGATACATAGAGTCAACTAGGGAATCAAAATTGTATCACAACATCAAAAAACATGGCCAAACTCATGTGAGTACACATACATCATTACACCACTCTCAGGACATCGTAAACAACTTTGTATACCTCCTGAAGCATCAATCATACACACAAAAATATTTTATGCCTCCCTCAAGTCTCTTATGCCTCCCTCAAATATCTTATGCCTCGCTCAAGTAGTATTATATAGATAAATTTTCCTTTTCACTCCCCAAAGAGGCCAGTCACCCTATGGCCCTAGGCACATAGAGTCCAAACACCCCTAACCCAAGTGATTTAATAACTCATGGTTCAACAACCCGCTAGTTATCTATAACTCCTTTGGGCGTACCCCCATACAATGAAGCAGGACCATAGGTTTAACCATTCCATGGTGCATCCCATGACCCTATTCCACAAATTACAATAATAGAACCAACATAAAAATCCATTTCAAATGCCAAGTAGCAAACATCCAAGCCTTGGGCTATGCTATAAATTTTTAAATTTAAAAGAAGATCCAAATATAAGCAAAAAAAAATGGCCAAGTAGCCATAGTTAGTGCAAAAATCCACATGTTAGTACAACAATCAACAAAAATCCCCAAAATATAAAAACATATAAATCAAGAAAATTGTTGGTCCTTGCAGAAGAAAAAAAATTAAATTTACAAATAAAATGCATATATAGGAATAGCACATTACGATGACTATGTGGCCTTATACGGCCACCAAGGGGGTTCTTAATGAGTTGTTGGCACTCAGAACATCAAGCCTCAACTCTTAAAATAACATATCAATATTACAACTATCATCATATATATCTCAATCATACCGCCACCACTTCGATAAGGCTCAACATAGTCGTAACTATACTTAGGTTGAATCCATACAACAACCACATAGGGAGAGAGACAAAGAAGCACAGGTCATCATCTCCTGAGCCTAAGGTTAGCTCATGTTACTGGCCTATGGTACACATTTCCTCACTCTAAACATACACTTTTACTAATTTCCCTCAGGGTTGGTTAGTGTAAGGTTCATGATATAACACATAACTACATCACTAACACAATGGAGGTGTTATCCCAAATTCACTCCTCAAGGTAAATCAGATAACTCGCATGATTTCATTAGGCTGAGCAAGTAGAAATGGATCGAGGAAAAAAAATCAGGTTTTAGAGCTCCCTTTGGCTCATTTCTAACCCCCCCATCCAAGGTAAAAATTCAAGGAGTTAGACAAAATTGAAAAAAACCAAAAAAATGGCTTCAGCTAGTGTATTGCAGCAAAGTTGGGGTTTTTTGGCCCAGGCCACACAGGTACGAGCGGGACATCTAAGACCCAAAAATCTGAAATGGCTGCAGGCAGTTTAATTCAGTAAAATCAAGGTACTTTTGTTCTGCGTGGTCCGCGGGATGGGAAGGATCCGCTTTGCCAAAATCGTCGATTTGCAAAAGAATCAGCAAAGTCAGGTTTTTTTTTCCCAGTCCGCACAGGTACAAGCAAGACATCTAGAACCTAAAATTTTGAAATAGCCGATCAAGTGGGATGCAGATGAAGTAGGGTTCAACGACCCAAACAGCCCAATCAACAAGCGGGACAAACAGGGCATGAGTTCACCAAAAGCTTGCTTTTACCAAAAATGTTGCGGAAGGAGGCTTGAGGGTGGATCAGAGATTTTTATCTGGGATAGTCAAGACAAAAGGACTCGAAATAGCCAACATGTCCACATGCAAAGGAAAACAATGCAAATCAGACCCCAAACTTCAAACAACCATAACTTTTGACTCGAAGCTCTGTTTTTTACAAAATTTGACTTTTTGGAATGAGCACGATGTCCTCTACGCCACAAAACTAGATTTATTAATTTTAATGGGAGTAGGTATTTGAAAATAAAATTAAAATCTTTAGCTCCATTCAATCAAATGTTTATTCCTGTTAAATGATAGAAATGATTGGCAGACCCAAAATAGCTGCCCGTACTCAAAAGGCCATAACTTTTGCATTTCTCAATGAAAAATGCACAAAATTGGTACCGTTGGAATAATGGTTCTGATCCCGATGCAAAAAATCAATAAATCTAGAATTTGATGAGGAATTAATGGAGAGTTTGCTGAAAACGTGTCCAAGTTCATAATAATGTTTTATTTGGTAGCTGGGATGCATTAATGAAGCATGGGTTGACATATTTCACTGCTGAAAGTTATGGGGAAGTATGGGGGGCATTTTACAAGAAAGAAAACAGCATTTCACTCCATTTATTACCTCTTGCAAGTGGTTGAAGGACAAATTTCGAGATTTTCATTTTCCCTCTCTCTCTCTTCTTAAATTCTATAAATTGGAGTGTTGGGCTCATTGTAAAGGGAGATATTTTTGGGTAGAAAAACTCTATCAAAATTGTTTTGTGAAGCCAATGTGTTGTAGGCTCTTGTAGTAGAATCCTTGCATGGTGATTCAGGCCCTTATTCTGCAATAGATTGAACTGTGCATATCAATGAAAATAATAGATACAAATTTGTGGATTTCTCTTCCCCTGCTGTGTTTGTTTGCATTCCTCTTGCCCCTTCAATCTCAGTGCATATATATTGTTTCTAACTTATGTTGTTTTAGGTATTCATTATCATTGTGTGTGCATGAAATATTGTTGTGAATGCAGTTGCTAGATTATGGAGAACTGTTATCACCCCTTCTAGTATGCACTTTATTTCTATTTTTCACACATTGGATACTATTCTCACACTCTCCTTTTCTGGTGTATCACTGCTTTAGTGTAGGCTTTTTTTCCATGCAATCTCTCTCCCTAGTCCCTTCAAAGGTTAGATTAGGATAGATAGTTTTTTTGCGTTAGAGTAGATTGTGAAAGGTACTTTAGGAGCAAGACCCATCTTTCTTTGGAGGTCTATCTCAAGTAATATGTCCCACAACTAGGAGATAGTACCCATGTTATCCAATCACACTGTGAGCTCAAGAACACATGCTTATGCAAACCATAGGGTGTTGTGATTTGGTGAAAACAAGAGGTTGATGCACATTAACCGTAGTGTCTTACGCATGGCATAAATATAGGTTATATCACATACATTACATTCATGGTGTTCAGCACATCCCATTACCACATACAATACCCAAAGCACAAGCACTACACAATAGGGATCATATGTTCACCATATGCCCCTAAATTATGACATTAACCATTACATTTTACTCAAATTACACTTATGATGAGAAAAATTACAACATACAATCAATTGCAATATAACATGGTCATACACACGTTTCTATCCAACATGATGTCGACGTCACTATGCAATCCAGTTCACTATATACCAACCTTGTCATATGACACATCAGTACACCCACATATCAAAAATGCCAAAAAGGATCCAACACTCCATAATCGACAATAAAATTTCTTTCACACACACAACAAGATGGTACATGAAACTCAAATTCCTCATAGAATCTATAAAAAGGAGAGTGGTAATTTTTATCTCCAGCATATAAACATGCCAATAATTATGCACTAAGTGACATACAAAACATGTCTGTTCACAATATCATAATTATGACATAGTTCACATCATGTTTATATCACATTACTTATCCAATCTATACCACCACCATGCAACACCACCACAACTCCACTCTATCCTAGAGGTTTGAGAGCATGAACCTCTACTCTGATACAAAGTGTAACGTCCACTAAAACACACACAAGGATAACACAAAACAAATGGGATAATTTCTTTTTTGACTTCCTTGAAGTTCATACGACACTACATGTGATCTCAAAGGGCCACAACTAACTCACGATAAGTTCGCTACAAGATTTACCCACATAGGGAATAGGGAAACATACGATACCCATCAAGACCCATTTCACTTTTCTTTTTGACAAGGCACTACATAATGGTCTAACCACAATATACACCTATAGGTAGGATTTTCCGATGGTAAAATATTTTAGGATTGTTTATTTGCTATAATCATATTTCGATTCTTAACTTAAGTTCTAGAAGACTCATTTTACAATTCATACAATCCTTCTTATAAAGCTCTATTTCTTTCTTTTATACTAATGAGCATTTAGATAAGATAAAATTTCCTAAATAAGGATCTTCTCTAATATGTCAATTACTTGTTTAATTTGTTTGTTTAATAAAGGGGTATTCAATCTCTCACAAGGATATTTATCCATACTCAAGCTATTGAATCTAGTTTCATAGTTCCATTGCACAAGGAGACAAGCACATGCTCCAATTTATGTGGAGTACCATTTAGGTTGGGAACTAAAACTTCCTTTGTGTAGGGATAAAAACGTTTAACATCACTTAAGAAAGGATTACAATGAACCTTCAAAAGTGTTAGTGGCTAAAAGGTCAATTTAAATTCATCTTCATGATCTCATTAGTCATTAATCATTCATTCATTTAGACTTATAAATCCATCTAGATTGGTTAAGAGCCTCATCTAGAATTCTCTTGATTAAGTTTGTCGAATGAGTAGAAATCAGGTTTTTAAACAGATAAATTAGATTTAATGCTTTCTTGATCAATTACCCCTACTTGTTATAACCTTTGTATCCTCCCAAAAGCTAAACATTGTTTACATTTAAATATCATTTTACTCCCCATAAACACTAAGGATAAATTTTATCAGTATAGCTTAAGGGTAGTAACGTATATTCTTTTTAACAAAAGTAGATAGTTTTTTTTTCTCCCACTTAAAGAATGTCGACTTCATCTATAAGATCACAACCTCATTTTTTTGTATATCTTTTATGAGGGTTACCATGCCATTATGTTATGCCTAGTATTACATTATTTCCTGAAACAGTGGAGAGAGAATAGAGATTGATATCTCTTATTATTTTGTATTATTATCAGAAGCAAGGTACATATTTATAGGTATATTGAATAAACAATATTCCCCTAAATGGATGGAGAAGATACAAACAACAAGGATAGAATAATGGAATAGATAACAATTAGTCTAATAATAAGATAACGTACGTAGACTATGCTAATATTCCCCCCTTATTACATTATTATTGCAAATGTGACCCCTGAAAAGTTCAAATTTCACTTTTCCAAGAGATTTTGTGAGAATGTTAGAAACTTGTGCTTCTGTAGGACAGTACTAGAGCTGAATATGATGGTTCAAGATGTTCTCTCAAATGAAATGACAATCAATCTCAATATGCTTTATTCGTTCATGAAAAAATGGATTCTGCATGAGCTTCAACACCCTCTAATTATCGCAATAGAGAATAGGTGAGTGCTTTTAAGGAATTCCTAGGTCATCCAAAATGTGACGTAACCATATCGCTTCACACATGGCTCCCCATGCGGTGCGATATTCTGCCTCTATGGATGATATCGAAACAACATTCTACTTCTTTCTTATCCACGAGATAGGTCTAGATCTGAGATGAAATATGTATATTGTAGTTGATTTCCTGTCATCAATAGATCTGCCGCGGTCTGAGTCAACGTATCCTTGTAAGAAGAATTGATCATTTTTCTTATATTCTAGAGCATAATAAATTGTACTGTGGACATACCTCAAAACATGCTTTGCTACATTCCAGTGATATTTCTTCAGTTCTTGCATGAATCTGGAAAGATAACTAACAACATAGCATAAATTTGGTCTAGTATGTGTCAAGTAGATGATTCCTCCAAAAAAATTCCTATAGAGAGTAGCATCTACTTGAGGTGAGTCCTAGAATCTTGAAAGTTACAAGCCTTTCTCTGTGGGAGTGGATATACGTTTACAATCATACATTTTGTACTTTTCCAGGAGTGTCTTGGTGTACTTTATTAATTCATCAGGGGTAGTGAGAACGTGCATAGATCCTGTCATGATGCCCCATAATCCTTCAAACTGAAGAATTGTCCACATCTTTGTTTTCCAGGCCACAAAATTGGGCCCTTTAAGCAACTGAGCATCAAAGAGAAGCAACTTTGGAGTAGACATTTTTAATAAAAAAAAATTTATTATATATTTATTTCAAGAGATATTACAACTATGACTCACTAATGTGAAGTACTAGCTCGTAGATGCTCTTGATACTCACATGCTGAGAGATGACGACACTTGGTGGGGAATGTTTCTTCATCTTCATAGTCAGCATCGTAACCGACTTCTAATTCCTATCGAACTCACTTTTCTTGGCAGCTAATGTCAAAAAGGAAATATTCAAGAATTCCTCTTCGAACTAGCTCATCGAAGACTAGATTGTCAGTGTTTTGAAGCTTGTTGAGCAAATCAAAGTAGAACCTGGAGATCTCAGGAGATGCGTCACGGTGTTCTTTGGCTTGTGAGTCAAGGTTGTAGCTTTCAACAATCTCGATCGTTTCATTCACGCTTAATATTCGATATGGATTTGATGAGGCTCCATGTACCTTCTCTGGGTAATTAATGGCATGTTTTTTTAATTAATTGTGACTTATTTTTCTCTCAAAGATATCTTTGTTTAATACTATGCTAGCCTCCACGCAGGTTCCACATAGTAGGTTCCATATTCTACAAAAAATTCCTCTTCCTTCTATGTAATGATGGCGTTGGATGCTTTTGAAGTTGTATTAGGCAAGGTCTCCTTTTCGTATGCATGTCGATTGAGGTTGAATTAATCTCCACCACATAGCTTCCAATGTCCAGGCACAGTGTGTGCCTAGGAGGGAAGGATATTCCACTTCAACTAGATATGGCAATGGGGAGATCCGAAGTTTCACATTTTTTTTCTTTGTTAAAGACTATGCAACAGTTTCCGCGTATAGAAGGGATAAAAAAATATCCACGCAAATCTATTTACACAGATCTCCACATCCAAAGAGAAATAAAAAATATGGCATACTCCCACGATGCAACAATTCTCTCACACTCAAAGTTTTGAATGACCACATCTAGCCTGATAAGCATATGATTTTCTTCTATGTACGTAGGTCAGAGTATTAAGAGTGGCCATGAGTAGGGAATGATCTTCATTCAAATTTCATGTAACTTTTGCAAATAAAATCTCTCTAGCTTATTGATCGAATAGTATTTTTTCTACGTGATCCACTTGCAGATCACTGGTGTCCAAGAAATGTGATCAGTCTACTCGTCCACGCAACAAAAAAATATCCAAGCATTTCTATGCAAAAAATAGAAGACTGCTTCTTCCACTCATTCTCTCCCAATCTTCTTGAAATGTACACCACTCTGATACCAGATTGAGAGGCTAAAATAGTGGAGAGAGAATAGAGATTGATATCTCTTATTATTTTGTATTATTATCAGAAGCACGGTACATACTTATAGGTATATTGAATAAACAATATTCCTCTGAATGGATGGAGAAGATACAAACAAGAAGGAGAGAATAATGGAATAGATAACAATTATTCTAATAATAAGATAACGTACATAGACTATGATAACACCTAGAAGGGATTACT